>OX596074.1:21371404-21811404 GCA_951394005.1 Protophormia terraenovae
TTACTTACTTACTTACTTACTTACTTACTTACTTACTTACTTACTTACTTACTTACTTACTTACTTACTTACTTACTTACTTACTTACTTACTTACTTACTTACTTACTTACTTACTTACTTACTTACTTACTTACTTACTTACTTACTTACTTACTTACTTACTTACTTACTTACTTACTTACTTACTTACTTACTTACTTACTTACTTACTTACTTACTTACTTACTTACTTACTTACTTACTTACTTACTTACTTACTTACTTACTTACTTACTTACTTACTTACTTACTTACTTACTTACTTACTTACTTACTTACTTACTTACTTACTTACTTACTTACTTACTTACTTACTTACTTACTTACTTACTTACTTACTTACTTACTTACTTACTTACTTACTTACTTACTTACTTACTTACTTACTTACTTACTTACTTACTTACTTACTTACTTACTTACTTACTTACTTACTTACTTACTTACTTACTTACTTACTTACTTACTTACTTACTTACTTACTTACTTACTTACTTACTTACTTACTTACTTACTTACTTACTTACTTACTTACTTACTTACTTACTTACTTACTTACTTACTTACTTACTTACTTACTTACTTACTTACTTACTTACTTACTTACTTACTTACTTACTTACTTACTTACTTACTTACTTACTTACTTACTTACTTACTTACTTACTTACTTACTTACTTACTTACTTACTTACTTACTTACTTACTTACTTACTTACTTACTTACTTACTTACTTACTTACTTACTTACTTACTTACTTACTTACTTACTTACTTACTTACTTACTTACTTACTTACTTACTTACTTACTTACTTACTTACTTACTTACTTACTTACTTACTTACTTACTTACTTACTTACTTACTTACTTACTTACTTACTTACTTACTTACTTACTTACTTACTTACTTACTTACTTACTTACTTACTTACTTACTTACTTACTTACTTACTTACTTACTTACTTACTTACTTACTTACTTACTTACTTACTTACTTACTTACTTACTTACTTACTTACTTACTTACTTACTTACTTACTTACTTACTTACTTACTTACTTACTTACTTACTTACTTACTTACTTACTTACTTACTTACTTACTTACTTACTTACTTACTTACTTACTTACTTACTTACTTACTTACTTACTTACTTACTTACTTACTTACTTACTTACTTACTTACTTACTTACTTACTTACTTACTTACTTACTTACTTACTTACTTACTTACTTACTTACTTACTTACTTACTTACTTACTTACTTACTTACTTACTTACTTACTTACTTACTTACTTACTTACTTACTTACTTACTTACTTACTTACTTACTTACTTACTTACTTACTTACTTACTTACTTACTTACTTACTTACTTACTTACTTACTTACTTACTTACTTACTTACTTACTTACTTACTTACTTACTTACTTACTTACTTACTTACTTACTTACTTACTTACTTACTTACTTACTTACTTACTTACTTACTTACTTACTTACTTACTTACTTACTTACTTACTTACTTACTTACTTACTTACTTACTTACTTACTTACTTACTTACTTACTTACTTACTTACTTACTTACTTACTTACTTACTTACTTACTTACTTACTTACTTACTTACTTACTTACTTACTTACTTACTTACTTACTTACTTACTTACTTACTTACTTACTTACTTACTTACTTACTTACTTACTTACTTACTTACTTACTTACTTACTTACTTACTTACTTACTTACTTACTTACTTACTTACTTACTTACTTACTTACTTACTTACTTACTTACTTACTTACTTACTTACTTACTTACTTACTTACTTACTTACTTACTTACTTACTTACTTACTTACTTACTTACTTACTTACTTACTTACTTACTTACTTACTTACTTACTTACTTACTTACTTACTTACTTACTTACTTACTTACTTACTTACTTACTTACTTACTTACTTACTTACTTACTTACTTACTTACTTACTTACTTACTTACTTACTTACTTACTTACTTACTTACTTACTTACTTACTTACTTACTTACTTACTTACTTACTTACTTACTTACTTACTTACTTACTTACTTACTTACTTACTTACTTACTTACTTACTTACTTACTTACTTACTTACTTACTTACTTACTTACTTACTTACTTACTTACTTACTTACTTACTTACTTACTTACTTACTTACTTACTTACTTACTTACTTACTTACTTACTTACTTACTTACTTACTTACTTACTTACTTACTTACTTACTTACTTACTTACTTACTTACTTACTTACTTACTTACTTACTTACTTACTTACTTACTTACTTACTTACTTACTTACTTACTTACTTACTTACTTACTTACTTACTTACTTACTTACTTACTTACTTACTTACTTACTTACTTACTTACTTACTTACTTACTTACTTACTTACTTACTTACTTACTTACTTACTTACTTACTTACTTACTTACTTACTTACTTACTTACTTACTTACTTACTTACTTACTTACTTACTTACTTACTTACTTACTTACTTACTTACTTACTTACTTACTTACTTACTTACTTACTTACTTACTTACTTACTTACTTACTTACTTACTTACTTACTTACTTACTTACTTACTTACTTACTTACTTACTTACTTACTTACTTACTTACTTACTTACTTACTTACTTACTTACTTACTTACTTACTTACTTACTTACTTACTTACTTACTTACTTACTTACTTACTTACTTACTTACTTACTTACTTACTTACTTACTTACTTACTTACTTACTTACTTACTTACTTACTTACTTACTTGTTTTTTTTTTAAGTTTCCCTATATTTCGTTTATATTGCTCAGTTTGAATTCACATATTTCTGCATATTTTTTCTTCACTGTTTAAGAACAATTTTTCACTTCTGGTTTTTGTTTCTTCAAACACCAGTCAATTCTTATTTTGTACTGCAAATAAATCATAAACCAAAAAAAAACTTTTTCCTCTATATACGAATGTACAACCTACACATACGTAAAACTTTTCCATATGTATGTATGTGAGCCTTTTTAAGTGTTTGTATAATTGTTGTATTTATTGTTTGTCTTCTTTTACAGTTGGTGTATATGAAAGGAAATGTTTTGTTTGTTTAAGCCATGTTACTATCTTGACCCCTTTTAGTGTTTTCTCAACGAAGGTGGAGAGCCACTAAGAAGAAAAACAAACAAACAAACATTCAAATCTTCCTTTTCATAAACCGTCAGCACTCAACACTTCTCTATGATTTTCTTTGAATTTGCAAAATAAAAAAAAAAATAAAAATGTATATTACTATGTAGTGAAACAAGAAATAGTAGTTTAAGTTTTGAAAGTACTCTATGCTAAATATATTTGCTAAATTATTGTATTGAATCTGATAACTGTTTTCATTTTGAGCATTTCAATAATATAATGAGCTTATTTTGTTCTTTATAGAACGTTATACATATGTATCAATATAATAACTTTAAAAGGACTTAGGATGGAATATAAGAATAATATTAATTTCATTTTCTATCTTTAGTTACTTTTTACATATTTAATATTCACTCTAATATGCCGCTCAACTTTAGTACATCATCTATAAAAACTTGTAAAATTAAGTAACTGATAAGAAACATGAAAAATATGGTTACAAATATGACAGTGTAGCTTATTTAAGCAAAATTTGTATATTACGATGAGCAGGACAAGCAAAAATATACTCTAAAATAAAGCTATTAAAAACAGAAAATATTCCCTTAAAATTAAAGAATATGTTCTTAAAATATTATTTTTTCGGCTAAATTTTAAATTAGTATTTATTATTCAAAATATAAAATATGCAAAAGTATGCTGTTTGGATAAAAATATATAGTAGCATATCGATGCCAAAATGCATAAACATTTCCTTAAATAGATAAATAACTACAAGTTTGGTTCATCCCTAGAAATTATATGGTTTTGCATATTTATGGTTGATGATTAGATTACACAGGGAATCACTGATTATGAGCCAAAGGGTTTCTTATTCAAATCGGATACACAGTATTATTAAGCCTCTAATCAGGAGGTTGCACCATATATTGAAACATATCTCGAAAACGACTTGTCCGATTTTATTGAACAAAATATCAAAAATTTCTAACTGAAATTGTTTTCAAGTCATTTTTACATTACTTTTTAATACGGTCAACAGTTATGTAGGTCTAAGTCCATTTTCTGAAAAACAATTCAATTTTATACAAAATTTCAACAAATTTTTTTTTTTTTTTCAAAAAATCATAAAAATTTGACAGTGTAAAAAATCAAAATTTTATTTCTTAGTAATAAAGATAAATTATTTGAAAATAAACAATACATGTTTCAATAAAATCAATGCATAAGTTTTGATTTTATTCACAAACTCATTTACAAGTTTCATAGAAAAATTAATTTAAAAATGAGTTAATAGATAAAAATTAAAATTTTTGACAATTAAATTTTAATAATTTGTTTACTTTTATTTTGTATAAAATTACTTTTTTTAGTAAATAGACTTGTCTAAGAAACCTCGTGCCGCAAATTTTTTTCCGTTTTGTAAACCTGTTTTATTAAACAATTTGTGAAAAATTTAGTTTCTGAGATTCATGAATATTTAGATAAATCTACAATAAATTGTCGAATTATTCTCGGTCCGATGAATGGTGCAACCATCCGAGAGCATAAAATATCTCTGCGGGAAATTTGTAGCAATTGGTGCAATAGTACTGGTCCCTTAGTACCAGTTGAGTACCAATTGACACCTAACAGCCACCAAAGTTCTAGTTGAACTAGTGAGAACTAATTTTTAGCTTGATAAGCGTGTAAGACTATAAAAAATGAGATAAGTAAAAGTAACCTAGGATCGGTTTGGTGTCATCGACATTAACAAAAGAATATAAAATGAAAATATTTAAAAAATAAAAAATATACAAAAATAAAACATTTTCGATTTTTTTTTTCCAAAATTGTATTATATTTATTAATACTGAATGTAAATAGGCTCAAAGTCGTCTCAGGGCATCTTTTATTATTTTTATATTTTGGAAAAAAATATACTTTAACTTATTATAGTATTTTAATTATTAATTTAATTTATATTCTATAACCTTATATTCTTCAAAAATTTTACATTAATTATATTTTTAATCTATAAATTTGGAGTCGTTCTATTGCAAATAGACCAAATGAAATAATAATAAAAATACAAAAAAAAAAAAAAAATATTTGAAATGTTAAACGTCTTAATATCAATTCATATTTTGTTATTAAATTCCAATTCTTTTCTTTTGATTTTTTAATCCCACTGTTTCAAATTATGTAGTTAAGATACCATTATAATTTTCATTTAATACACCCTCTCTTACAATTTCTGGCTTTATAATTCTTATTTTAAATTTTTTCCCATTATTTTCTTTTCATAGATAAAAGTAAAAAGGTGTAAATTGCATGTTATTGCAAAAGTTGTGTTCCTTTATTTTTTTATTTTTTAAATTTTTTTGTGCCAGTAATGGTAGTTAGCTGTTTTTTGTTTCTATGTATTTAATTGTGTATTTAAGCCAAGTTAAAAAAGAATTAAAAACAAAAACATGTGTTAAAAACGTCAGCAAATATTCAGAAAAACATTTATAATTTTTGCTATTTTTTTTTTTTTCTTAGATCAAACAACACTTTGCATGTTTTAAATGGTTAAATTTGATATGGATAAAGTAAACTATTTTACATTTTTTCAGTGTAAAAAATAATGCAAAGTTTTTCAATTAAACTAATTAAATATTTATGAAAAATGTTAAAAAGATTTGATTATGAAGCATATAAATGAGGTGAAATTGTGTATTTAAGGAAGAAAACAATTTGCAGAAAATATGGTAAAACGAATAAAATTAGTTATTAATTAATAGTATATTGGGAAAAGGAAAATAAAGTTATACAATTTTCTTTAAGTATCCATATTAAATTTTATTTATTTTAATTTAGTATTTATGTAAAGTAGTTAATTAAAATATTTTGCAATCTTAAGAAAAAGTGTTTTTAATAAAAAATTAAATACATTATATAAAAATATAATTAAATGCTGTATTTAATCATAAAAATCGGTTTATAAATGACTGAGTTATTATGTTATACTAGGGCGGGTCTAATAAAGATAGTGCCAGTCACCTCCTATAATGAAAAAATAGTTATTAAGGTTTCCAAAAATGCAAAAATATTTTTTTTGACACGCCTCAAAATATTGCCCTTTTTGTTTTTTTTGTGTGTATAGCGTTGTTATTTTAAGTCCGATTGTATAATGTGATATATCGTTGTTAATGGTTTAACAACTGCTTAAAATTTTTCTTTGGTGATTTTTGAATCTGACATCAAATTCTAGATGTCACTTCTGGTATCTCGTTTACATCCCTCCTAATTTCCAATTATTTTCATATATAATGAAAGCCCTTTATAAACCTACTATTTTTGTTTTTAAAGTATTTCATTTTGTGCATAAATAATAAAATTGCAAAGGTTTAAAAAACTGTTTAAGTTTAAAGCAATTTCATTCAACAAAATTTAAAATATACTTAAGTTAAAATAAAATTTTTTTTTAAAGAAAATTGCTTCAAAGTTTAAACTTAAACAGTTTTTTAAACCTTTGTGTTTAGCTCAATTCCAATAAGGGTTGGAAGGCTTTAGAGGAATATTAAGTTAATGAGTTTCCCTAAGCCAGTAAACAAAATAAGTTAATTATTTTGTTTGCTCAGAAGATGAAAATAAAATTATAGAAAAAAATGAAAACAACAGAATTAGGATTTATTAGGAAAATGGATTTTTATTTCAGGAATTAGAAATTAACTCTATACATTGCTGTGGACAATAGATTACCCATGAATACAAAATTGTTGATTTTGCTTGCTCCACCGGCAGTTTGTGGTAGTTGGGGCTAAAAAATAATATGTGTACAAAAATTGGGTCGATCGGTCTTAAACCGGCCAGCCGACTTCGACCTTTGTCCTAAAACAAGGCTTAAAAGTAACTAATTTCTTTATTGCGCTATAACTCTTTAATTTAACATTTTGCGAAAAAAATCTTTATAAGCTTTTTTATTTAGAATAAAATGCAGAAAATGCTGACATATAACTTTTTAGCCTACTATGACTTGTTGTGATGTTATCAGCAATCAAAGTAAAACATTTTACATAAACTTTTTTTAATATGAGCCTAGCCTGCTAGGAACGGTTTTTATTATTTTGTAGAGCAGGATCTGTAGTTTTTATAAATCGATATCTTTTGTAAAACTTGCTTAATATATTAGGGTAGATGGACTAAAATCTGAATTTGGGGTATCCATTTTTTACTTATTTTACAAATATTGGTACTAAATGTATGGTGTAGCATGAAATTTTGAATCATTACAAAGAGTATTTTTAAATTGTTATCGAATTAAATAGTCCTCGAAATTTAGGTGTTGCCGATTAACCAAAAATTATAAAAGTTGACATGTTAATATTTTTACATATAAACCACTTTTTTATTTCTTCTGCCTTAAAAATCGGCGAAATATATTGAAGACATAAAACTTTTTTTAACAACAGCTCGCGAATAGGTAAATAATTATTTATAATACTAATAATAATTTTCATTGTTTTTCGTAAAAATCTAAAACTTAAACAACAAGTGATGATGAAGAATTACTAAATGTAGAATGGAAGTAACTAGTTTATAAAGCTATGTATTTAAGTAAATATTTAAATACCATATATGTATTTCTTGATAAAGACATTGAAACTGAGATGAAAAATTGCAATTTAAGTGTTCAAGACATTGCATTACGGAAATAAAATAGTTTACTTTTAATTAACCTTTATGTTGTCATGTACCCTCTATAGTGGTAAATTATAAAATTAATTGCAGAATTGTTCCTTTTTTAAAGAAAACTAAACAACAACAGACAAAAAATATTTCAGATGGAATCGAAACAAAACTAAATTCAGTTATTCTATGAATCTAACTCATATAAATGAATTTACTAGTTTTTTTTGAAAATATATTTTTACTTATATATCACCGATTTTTAAGGTAGAAGAGATAAAAAAGTTGTTTATGTGTAAAAATATTAACATGAAAACTTTTATAATTCTTGGTTAATCGGCAACACCTAAATTTCGAGTGACTATTTAAATCAATAACAAATTAAAAATACTCTCTGTAATAACTCAAAATTTCATGCTACACCATACATTTAGTACCAATATTTGTAAAATAAGTAAAAAATGGATACCCCAAATTCAGATTTTAGTCCATCTACCCTAATATATTAAGCAAATGTTACAAAATGTATCAATTTATAACAACTACAAATCCTGCTCTACAAAAAAGTAAAAACCGTTCCTAGCAGACTAGGTCCATATTAAAACCAGGGCGTTTTAAAAAAAAAGTCTTTGTAAAATTGTTTACTTTGATTGCTGATAACATCTCAATAAGTCATAGCAGGCTAAAAAATTATATGTCAGCATTTTCTGCATTTTATTCTGAATAAAAAAGCTTATAAAGATTTTTTTCGCAAAACGTTAAATTAAAGAGTTATAGCGCAATAAAGAAATTAGTTACTTTTAAGCCTTATTTTAGAATAAATGTCAAAGTTGACTGGCCGGTCTACGACCGATACACCAAATTTTTGCACACATATTATTTTTTTAACCCCATCTACCAGAAACTGACGGTGGAGCAAGTAAAATCAAAAGTTGTGTAAAATCCATACATTTTATGGGTAATCTAGTGGACAATATAATAAGACTAAATTATAGTTAAGGAAAAACAGAAGTAGCATCTGTGACCTTATGACCAATTTGACGTTTAAAATTTAGGCGTTAAAGTGAAAGAGATAGATAGCTATTTCGATAACTATATATCTTATAGCAATTAGTCTTGATATATAGGAACCAATTTAAATTTTAGAGAGACTCAATGATTTTAAATAAAGATTTTAAGGCCTTTGGCATTAACACTTTGCAATTTTTGCTGTAATAGTTCTTAAGACATAGCATTTTAATATTTTCGTTACCATTTCCCCTGACCCTTTGCGTACCATTTTTAAATTTGTTGGATGATGAGAATGATGTTTCCGCAATATGAGATTTTTGGTGTAACAATGTTTAAGTTATCCGATAATTACACAGTAAAAAAATAAAAATGGATTTCAATTATAAAATTGATTATATTAATTAAATTTTTGTTTGGTTTTTATAAAGTTTATAAAGGTGTGTTTTTTAATAGGGGTTTTCATGCAATCAAATAAATGCCTCGAAAAGCTCATAAACTGTATAAATATACAAGCTCGTAAAAATTTGTCAAAGCTTGTGTGAAAAATAATTTACACAATTTATAAATATTTACGCTTCAATTTCAATGTGTAAAAGACTTCGTAAACTTTTACTTTTGAAAAACCAAATTTAAAATAAACAAGAATATTGTTTTGTTTTTAAATGAAGAATAAAATTCAAAAATCAAAAAATTTGGAAACATAGTCTTTTCTCAGAATTTTATATAAATATTAATGGATACACAATTATTTGCAAGGGGAATTCATGCAACACGTGAGTAAAATGTATAAATTTACAGATTGAGTAAATTTATTCGTTTGGATGAAAATCCTTAATATTTTTTCAATCCCTATAACGAAATATCCTATGAGTTTTGTATTATCAAAAATTTTATCAAATATTTCATCAAGTTTGCTTGACCACTAGTTTTATAAAAAATTGTTGGCCATTGTTTGATCTTGCTATTTTTTTTAACAGATAACAACGCACAGTGCTTTGTTTCATAGACAAAAATCAAAATAAAAACATTTTTCAAATTGAGTGGAAATATACGTTTTTGGAAAGGTAACAATATAGAGCATATAATTTAAAAAGATTTTTTTGGAAAAAGTTAGTTTTGTGGCTACTAGAGCGCGGTAAAGTCAGAGAATTTAAAGCCAATATTTATGAACCAAAAAGCTGGTTTTAAATTATTTTAGGAAAAAAATTGTCAAAAATTTATTTTTTGATGAAATGCGTCGAAGTTTCGTTTTTTCAATACCTCAGAATATTGGTAAATTAAAACTATTATTATCTTTTAAATGTAGTGTTTCGAATATATATATGAGAGTTCAAATTTACATATATTTTTTACTTAAAACCTAAAAATTCGTTAAATTTGATGAAGGATATAAAAAAATTATAAACAATTATAAAATTTTTTTACGGTTTATGTAAGTTTTTACAGTTATTTAACAGATTAAAAAATAGTTAGATCCTAGTTTTTGCCACAATTTAAAAAAAAGTTAAATTGAAAAAGTGTCTGATTTTTCGTTTTTACTTCAATTTCAAAGATCAATGTTGACGTAATTTAGTTTGCTAAATTAAAATAAAATAATTATGAAAAATATTTAGAAATTTAAAAAACAACTAAGGAATAGAAAAATATATTTTTTGGACCTAATTTTTACATTAAAAATCCTCCAGATGGCGCTAATTATAGAGCATTTTTAAATTTTAATACAAAAATTACATGAGTTCGATGGAGTATTAAAAAAAATTATAAAAAAATATACAAAGGGAAAATGCTTGATTCTAAAATTTAGTATTGTTTTTTAATATATAAGAGAAGAATTACTTCCTATTTTTTGCCACAACTAAAAAAAAAATAATAAATAAAAAAATTTATAAATTTCCTTTTATTACACAAAAGTCAAAAAAATCTTTATGTTGAAATATTTCGAGTTGTTAAATCGACATTGCTTTAAAATTTAATAAAATACTGAAAACTAAAAAAAAATAAAAATTTTGGACCGGAAATCGGGCGAAATTAGGCAAATTAATGATTTACTATACATAAAATGTGGGTACAGAAATTAAAATAATATTTAAAAATTATAGGGCTTGGGGGAGGTAGGTATGCTCTTGCTCCTATTAAATAGAATATTGTCTGACCCATAAAAAACCCATTTCCAATAGCTATCGTAAACTTTGATACTGTTTTGACCAGTATTTTGGGAGAAAATGCGTTTTTCACATTTCAGAATATATGAGAGGTAGGCGTGTTCTTGCTCCGATTTTTTCAAAACTTTGTGTATATTTACTCTGAGTCTAAAGTAAATATGTGCCAAGTTTCAATTTTCTGCGATACCTCCTTCTATTTTTATAAAATTAAAAACCATGTGTTAGCCAGAAAAACGTTTTTCTCATTTCAGGATATATATGGAGGTAGGGGTGTTTTTGTTCTGATTTAAATAAAAATTGGCAGAATCATAAATAACCTATATTTAACTGCAATCACAAATTTTGGTGGAATTTTGACCAGTATTCACGCAGTAAATCCGTTTTTTAGTTTCATGATATATTGGTGCTGGGCGTGTCCTTGCTTCGATTAAAAAATAAATTAGAAGACGTATAAGCAATCTATTTTTAATAGCTGGCCCAAATTTTGGTAAAGTTCAGACCAGTTTTTTAGAAAAAATTTAGTTTTTTAACTTCAGGATATATGGGAGGTGGGCGTGTCCATGCGCCAATTTTTTCAAAACTTCGTATTTATTCATTTTAAGCCTAAAGTAATATGTGTACCAAGTTTCAATTTGCTACGACAACTCCTTCTATTTTTGTCCCATTGTTGTATAGGATCAAAGCACTGTGCAACGTAGTTTAAAATGATTGCATCGTTGAATAGACTTTTATCGAAAAAATATAATATTTATCGAAAAAATATAATATTCATGAAAAATTGTGCATTTTATTCGACCAATGTATACAAAAATATCTACGACAGCAAAGCCTAATTCTTCTACTTCCCAAAAAATTTTTAAAAATAAAAAATTAACAACAGAATAAGGGAAATATTACTACGAGGGAACCCAAACCAAAATAATTTTTTAAGCATAATCGAAAATTTTGAGGTTGTATAAAACTGTTTTATGATGTTCTCCCAATATGTATATCATCTCTTGAGAAATTAATTATTATATAAGTATATATAAAATTATGTATCTATTTTTGGCTTTTTTTTAATTTAACATATTTATTAATAAAATATCTATAATGATGCATTAATTAATTAATGTCTTTATTATTGAATAATTTTTAAATTTCCGCACAAATTATCACTTTGAAAACAAAATTTCAAGGCTGTAAATTGAAACAGTATATTAATTTATAATTTTCATAAATAAACAAGGTCTTTTAAATTCAATGCATATTTTTCAATTTAGAAAAACACAAACTTTTATGCCATAATTAGCAAATATTGAAGGGTATATCTATAAACATTACGTTTGTTAATTGAATGCTAATTAAATGCTAATGATAGAATTCCCAACAATGAGATAAAATAGAAAATATTTAATCATAACTAAAGTATCAGCACCAGAAGTACAGATAGTATATTGTAGTTTTTTGTATAATAAGCGAGGTCATATTTAACATTCTTCAGAAATTCATATAAATTAATTAATAATATAATAAAGTTTTGAATAACTTTTCAATTTTCCTTTGTAAATGAAAAGTAGGTGGATATCTATAAAGCTAAAAATACCTATGAACTATTCATAATATTAACAATTTTTACATATACACATGAACTACTAAATACTAAATATTTAGTATATTTTTGTCTAAACAAATGTCATGTGTCACAGCTTGTCAATGTCAACAAGCTATACACATTAACAAACACCCATATATACATTAATACATACTTACGTATACAAGTGCTTGCATATGTATGTGTTTCATATACATGTTCAAAATTCAAAAATAACATTCAACATTACCAAAGGCTATATATAATGCGTATATGTGTTTGTGTTTTATAAGCGTAACCAAATGTCAGTTTAACATATGATATAACGGTTTATTTACGTTACTACGAATATGTATGAGCTAATATGTAATTGTTTTTATATACACACAATGTATGTATATTCATGAGTATATGTTATTGTTAGCAATTGTAAACAATAAAATGTTTATGTATATTTATACCCCCAAAGGCAAAAATTTTTGCTCAGTCTTGGTTAAAATAACAACAGCAAAAAATTGTTACAAAAAAAAAAATCGCTTAAAAATATACTTTCTCAGAAAACAATAATTTTGTACAAACCTTATTTATTGTTGTCAGTCGTAAGAATAATGAAGTATAAAAATATGTTAAAGAAAACAAAAACACTTGTTGCTTTTAACATTGTTTTGAAAAGAGTTAAAAACATAAAGGTTTTAATGTTAGTATGATAACAGCAAACTGTTAGGTATGATTTAACATTTAAAGAGTAATTAAAGACTTTGTAAAATTGTAATGTTATATTACATGTTATGTGGTGAATTTTTATTGCAAAGAAAAAATAAATAAATTTCTCTGCTTTAAAATTATTTAATAAAGAGAACTCTTGTAATTACATAATGTTAATAAATGTTCATTACATTCGGTGAGAATTTTCTTAGTATTTTAAAAATTAACTGTACTGCTAGCCGTTTTAAAAACAAGAAAAGAAATTTTTAAAAAGTCATTGAAAAACAAAATGTTTTTTTTAATGTATTGTTGGATATGTTGAATGTTAAATTATAAGCTTTGTTTGAAAAGAAATGCGATATTACAACAAATACTTGAACGTACGATGAATATAATATTATGTATACGCACCAATGGACTGGAGTATCCCAATATTTCGTATTAAAGAATTAAGTTAAAAGAAATCGTTTAAGCTGTCTTTCTTCATCATAACCGAGACATGGTAACGAAATTAATATCAGTATTTAGATTTTAGAAAATTTTGTTAATTTGTTTTTTGGTAAAATATATATTTTTTTTAATATAAGACATAGAAATACCTGTAATTTCCAAAATTAATATAAAATGTCTGAAAAGCATTTAAGGGCCAAATATTAGCTTTCAGAAATTTATATGTTGATACTTTTATCACAATTTTAATTGAATTTTTGCTGAAATAAAATTTCTGAAATAGAAGGAAAATATTGAAACGTATAATTAATATAATATTAAGTATACGTATCAATGAATACATAAATATAATATATACCAAAAAATTTTAAATATTATATATTAAAAAGATGTTGAGAAAAGGGAACATTTTACCTATGTATATAATATCTTGGTAAAATTTCAACTTCTTATGATTTTTGGAAAAAATCTGATCCCAAATCTTTTTATTTGTAATAATTGATAAGAATGATAATAACGCAGCGTTAATAAAAGGAACTAAAAAAAAATTATGATCAAATAAAGATTTATTAAGAAATTTTAAATAAAACATCTGTTTTGTTATTCACATTAAGTTTTCGTTTACAATAATTAGTAAATACGGAATTATGTATTAACATGTGGACATAATGTTAGTGAAAGATTTCATTTACTTATATAAAATATTTAATTTTATTTTATTTAAATCCCATTTCCTTCAGGAACAAATTAAGAAAATATTTTGAAAAGAAACCTAATTGCGTAAGTATATTATTTTCTTCTCTTTTACATTTTTTGATAACCATGTTGTGATTTACTTATGTCCGTCTCTATGTCCAAAAAATGAATAGAAATGCTAACTCGTTCAAAATAATAAATTTATTATTATTATTATTATTTAATTTTATAAAAACTTTTTTATGACGATTTTAACCAAATTTACTTGAATCCCATTTAAAAAAAAAGTTGTATGTCAAGATATCTGCCCAGTTATTACCTATAGTTTAATCAAAATTTTAACTTAATAATACCCGCCTGAAATCAGTTTGAATAATTTTCGAGAATTTTAATAATTTTGATATCGAATATTAAAATTTTTAACTCAATGAAATATATCACGTTGGGGTAAAATGTATCAAAAGTGGCGCTTAATTGAATTTTAAAATTTAAAGTAACAAAGTTGGGTACCATATAAAAATAGACAAAATTATCTATCAACATCAATTTTTAAACTAGCTTGTGTTGTTTTCTTATAAGGAGCTGTCAAAGTTAAAATTTTTTTTTACATTTTTGAAAAATAGTAAAAATTAATTTTTTATCAGATTTCAGTGTATTTATTTTAAATAAAAAGTCTTTTAAGGTAAAAATTTAAAATGAAACCATCAACTTCAGATGTTTAAGTGTACTTTTCTTCAAGTATTTGTAAATTATATTTTGTCATAATATTTTTTTGAAAATTATACTAAAATATACTAATTTTTAAATTTCATGGAATGCAACTTAAAATGTTACAGGATGTTTGCTCTGAAAATTTTCTGAAAAATAGTACTTTAATACTATGAAAAAAAAAAATTGTGCGCATATATAGCCCGATTTGAGAAATTAAAAAAAAAAAAAACTCCAGTAGATTTCATACAAAAAAGAGCTTAAGTGCAGACATTGTCTTTGCTTTATCAAACATTAAACAGAGGGGAAGAATCGATACAAATCTGTAACTTCTAATCGGCTGGTTGGATTTGCCTGAAATTTCACACAGGCGTAGCAGAGGACAGTAGCATTTTGCAATATTCGCATCAGGAGCGGAACTATAGGGGTTCAAAATAGGGTACTAGTGTCATGGAAAAGGTTTAACCACTACCAAATTTTTGTTCCTTACCCGATTTCCAAGATTTTTATATCACCTTAAAGTCCTTGATAAATTCTTTAGAAAACATGATTACATTTACTACTTATCATGTATTTTTCGAGTTATATACATTTAAAAATTCAAAAATCTCAATTTTGGAAGATCTTGGTTAAGATTTTTCCATATATAGCCAAATATTTTCAACCGATTTTATTATATTTTACGTAGTTGGTTGCAAAGCAATATTATCTATTCGAACAAAAAAAAATTTTAGTCATTATCTTTATTGAGTCAGAAGTTAAATGATTTTGAATTGGAAAGTTTGTGAAAATTAACAAACAGACGGACAGATGGACGGACACTAGAATTCTTTAAAAAAAATCTTAAAACTCGAAAACTAATTGTTTTCTACTTCTTGATTAATATGAAAACCAAATAAAAGTATTTAAATTTTGATATCACCTTTCCCTGAATTAGGTGGAATTTTCGACACATTTAACTCAAATATATAGACAGACGGACGGACATTGTCATGCTGCCAAAAAACATCTTATAATTCTAAAAATACATTTTTTTACTTACTAAGTAAGTAGAAAAAGTAAAAAAATGTATTTTTAGAATTATAAGATGTTTTTTGGCTGAATAGTAATGTCCGTCCTTCCGTCTATACATTTGGGTTAAAAAAGACGAAAATTACGCTTAATTCAAGAAAAGGTGATATCTAAATTTTTATGATCACTTTCTATTTCTCTATTTATTATTTAGTAAACAAATGCACTTTTAGAATTCTAAACTATTTTTTGGCAGCATGACAATGTCCGTCCGTCTGTCTATATATTTGGGTTAAATATGTCGAAAATTCCACTTAATTCAGGGAAAGGTTATATCAAAATTTAAATACTTTTATTTAAGTAAAAAAATTTTTTTTTATTTTATAAACAGGAAAAATAAACGATTATTAAAGTGTTGATATCGCCTTTTCCTGAATTATGCATAATTTTCGACCCATTTAACTCTAAAGTATCGACGGACGGACAGACATTATCGTTCTGCTAAAAAAAATCTTAGAATTTTAAAACTGAATTTTTTTAGCTAATAATAAAAAAAATAAAACGTGATTATTAAAATATTGATATCACCTTTCCTTGAATTAAGCGCCATTTTCGACCCCTTTTACCCCAATGTGCAGCGACTGAAAAATAATTGGCTCTTCATAATTTGGCAGAAAAAGTTTAGACGTTTTTTTGATTGAAATGGTTTTTTGAAAATTATTATTTATTAGCAATACTTATTACAATGTAAATTTTCATTATTTTAGCTATAAAAAGAACACAATTAATTTTTTTTTTGCATGATGTACTAAATGGTCCAAAATTTTTGCGAAAAAATTTTAAAATATCTTCTTTTCTTAATTGGTTAAAAATGACGAATTTTTTAATAAAGACAAAATTCAATATTTTTTATTTTTTTTGACGAAATGTTCTAGACCTTCAATCGCTGGTAGGGAACTTAAGATCAATTTTATAGTTTTTTTAATATCTGTTCCATATTAAGCTAATTTTTACGCATCGTTTGAGGGGTCTTCTTACAAAATTTTTGTCTACGGGACACTATTGGACAGCCGACCAGACGGAAATCGTTAAATCGACTCGGAAACTGATTCTTATTCAAACGATATACTTTAAGGTGGGGTCGGAATATTTTTGATCTGCGTTGCAATATTATTGTATTATATTGCAACTCAGATCATAAACTTTTTAAACAAAAATATACATAGGGTAAGTGCACCTAATGTCGGCATGTACCAGTAGTCGAAATTTTTGAATTTAAACCGAAATAATTAACAATAGTGAATACTAATTATTGATGTAAGATAAATTTTGCCATGAAAATATATTTATATTTGCAAATGTTAAAAATATACAAATAGTAGCAGTTTTTTGGCAATTTACTCCGTTCTTAAACAACACATTTTTGATATCAGTTTTTAGAAAAAAAATTAAAGAAAGACCAATTTCAAAGATGATATTAATTATAATAATCCAAGTTGTATTTTAACAAAAAGTTATTCAGAAGATAGACAACAATTGAAACCTTATGTTAAATGTGTAAAATTTTGGGTAAAGAATTCCAATTCGTGGTTTGATGGCTGCCGACCTTAGAAACAAATAAATTGCATAATTTTCTATAGTCGGCATGTCATGTTAATTGAGAGATAATAATGTAATGAGCACTCCGGAGCTAAATTTTTCTTGCAATTACATTTAGACCCTATTATTAGAAATATTTCGTCGAAACTATCTGTAATTATAAGGGGTCATTTTGATTATGTTTGTAAATAATGTGTTAAAAGTGAATTAAAACTTAAGATTCATACATAAAAATATTCTACAGAATTTTTCTACATAAAATTTTACTATGGGTCGCTGAAATGTAAAATTGTATCTGTTGGACCATTTTTCCAAAAAAAGATAAACTATCAAATCTATCAAGTATTTTGTTAAAATTTTTTTTAGTTTTTAAAATTATGTTATAATTCAAAGCATAGTTTAAGGCATTTAAATACAAAATGTATCAATAAATTTCCTGGCGACTATTGGATCATCACATGCCGAATACTGGAAAAATATGACGACTATAGGTAAATTCGATGTATTTTATAAAATGCAATAAAATTACCAATTAAACATTTATTTCTTTGCAAAAATCTAACAAAATCTGAAAAAGTACCCTTTAATAAAATGGTGCAATTGCTCGTTATCCAAATATCATGATCACGATCGGAAATATAAATCTTGAAAAACAGAAAAAAAAGTTAAACAATAAGGGAAATAAATTTGGAACTTAATTTGAATGTATGTATATAAAAGATCTTTATATATTAAAAAAGCTACATACTTCTGCTTTCTAAATAAAATCTTAAATTGACTTAAAATTTATGAAGCTACAATATGTACATTACAGGAACTTCCATAAAAACGTTTTTTTTTGCCACATGTCGAAATTTTACGGGAGTTTTTTAAAATTGAATTCGACCATTGATAGGAAGAAAAAAAGGTCCACATGGTATTGGGAAGGCCAAGGAAATTGAAAGCATATTGAAAAGAGCACCATACGCATCTGGTAGAAAAGCAAGCCGGTTAGCTCAGTGCTCTGACTATTTGGCGCGAAAAGTTAAAGCCAATACAAAATTGAAAACATACAAAGTCCAAAAAGTTCCAGACAGGAATGCTGCAAAAAATTTAGAAGTCAAGAATAGGACACAAAAAATAAAATAAAATTTCATACAAAAATACACATGTTGTATAATGGAAGACGAAACATGTACTGACAGATTTTTCGCAGATTCCGGGCCAAAATTTTTATGTGGCTAATGCTCGATGAACTGTTGAAGGTAAGTTTAAGACCCAAAAGCAGACAAAATTTTCTAAAAAATTCCTGGTATGGCAAGCTTTATGCAGTTGCGGCAAAAGAAGCAAGCCAAATAAATACCGAAATATACATCAAGAAATGTTTAAAAAAATGCTTCTTCCTTTCATAAGAGTTCATAAGTAGTGGTTACAACTATAAAAGTTATATTTTTCTGTAATCTAAAATATAATATGAAATAAATAAAAAAAAAAAGAAATAAAAACTCTAAGATCCACCGTCGCCAAATTATTGAATTGATATATGTTAAGATTTTTTCGATCTCACTCCTTATATGTATTATGTTCAGTTTGAAGTAAAACATAACTTTAAAAAATCTGCTTTTAATTGTAAATTTGGAAAAAAAAAATTAAATTACCAATGTAATAATCACAAACAGTTACTACTATCAATATCGAATAATTTTCATAAATTTTTGATATCGAAAACTAATTTCTAACGAATATTTTTACGTTTTGCTATTGATAACGCTAAAGGTTCAAATTTAATACGATAGGTAAACCTTCGAGAACGAAAGATTTTCTGCCACAAAGTGTTAGCGATAATGGCGATATCATTATAGAAATTTGAGATCAGGTGGTCAATTGGACGGACGGACACCGTTGATTTGGTTTAGCAAAAAAAAAAAAATGTCGTTCTCTACTTACCGTTCAAAATCCATGTCAACAAAGTCCTTATAGTCTAATTATTCTTCTTTAGGGGAGGATTTGTTTTTGCTGACCTGTACTATTTAGTGTCAAATTAAACATTTAAAGGTTAGGTTCAATGGGCAGGCCTCTATATTCATGAGAAGACATCTGAATTGGGTCCTGTTGGTCCTATTGTGTTACTATGAGGAAACACATTAACTAGGTTCATGTATCCATATCAAGGCATTCCCAGGATGAAATTCTTACGAGATTCATCATATTGGGGTCAAATCTGTCTCGAGGTAGATTCACTTATTCAACTTTGACGAGCTAGCCTCGATAAATAATATAGTATCCTAGATCAACAAGATGATTACGGTATACCAACCAGTTGGTTCATTTCCTCACTACGAAGGAGGGAACCAGCTTTGGCTAGACCATCCGCAACAATGACCCCTTACCCAGACCAGCTCTAGGTTTGAATATCTTGCCATATCATTTAGAGATGCCCAGCATTCATGTACCAACTCGAATGTCTAATAGATACCAGATAGAGATTTAATCGCGGTTTGACTATCCGTATAAATTTGGATATCCGCTCAGAATACCCTGTAGTACATTAACCATCTTACCGCTCATTTTATAACCGAGATCTCTGCTTGAAGAACGCTGCAGTGATCAGACAGTTCGAGGGAGATAATCTTCCTGAATTCGGAAATGTAGGCTATAATTTATTCCCGTTTATGCAAGGATATGGGAAGGATAGAATCTTGTATCTCCTTGAAATGAGAACGAGATCCGTTTTTCCTGGATTAACACTTAGGCCGTTATCTATAATCCATTTGCTGAATAGGCTTAGTGCAGTCTGCAGGCTCTGTGATATGGTATCCAGATAAAGCCACCGCAACATTGTTTTTTGTGCTTTATAAGCATTATTAAAAACGTTATAAAAACTTACGTTTAAGCGAAAGCTCTTACTTGTTTTTTTTTTTGCCATAGTCCTGTTTTGTCATTTATTTGCTATTGAGACTTGTGCTTGAATTTCCTATAAATTCAATAGTGATAAAATTTCAATTATTTTCTTTTAATTTTAGCAATTATATAGAAAATGTTAGTGTAAACACTAAAAGAACAACAACAATCATATGTTATTTGAGAAATAGTAATGTTGTTGTCTTTCAACACCCCTAAGCCAGTGAATGACTGATGGATGGTATAAAAACAAATAATAGGAAAAAGAAAACAAAAATAACACAAACAAAACTTAAACACACATATATACGTGTATGTGTATAAAAATTAAGGACTTGAATATGTAAAAGTTGGAATTCCTGTATATTTGAAATTCATATCCTTACATTTGTACATATGTTTGTATTTATTCACTTTCATATAGAAATAACAATCAATGTCAAAAATCTTGTTATAACAATTGACACATGTAAGTGGAGAGCACAGCAAAACAAAAAATACAATAACAACAACGAAAGCAGACATAAACACACACATACACTTTATTAAAGCTACTACAAAACTGAAGTACTCGTGTTGTTAAATAGTATATGTATGCATGTATTTGTTATGTTTTTGGCAACAACAAAAACAACAATAAAACAATTTTTATTTGCACAACGACCACAACAACAAAAACAACAATAAAACAATTTTTATTTGCACAACGACCATCATCTAAAATAAAATAAACCCTACAATCAAACAACACAAAACAAAGCATACTTTTAGGTTGCACTTTAACCGAAAAAAAAGGAAACAGAAAAAATAGTACTAATAAGTGAATGAGTACAGTTATTGAGAGAGTGTGTGAGTGAGTGTGAATGAATGAGTATAACAGAAACTATGAGTATTTTTTTTTGTGTTTTTTTAGGGTTGTATGTTGTTGAAAAGGGCTTGTTGAACTTAATATGAATGTACGTATCTTCCCCAGATTTTTATAGTTAAAAAAAATTTAACATGTATGTAGATACCAATAGAGTGATGTGAATTTTTTTATACATTAATGAAATTTATTTAAAATAAAATATAGAAAAAGACCTGTATGAACTACTATTTATCTCTCTGTAAAGTATAAAGTCAAACAACAGTCATCGACACCAAATGGCACTTACAGACATACACAATTTTATGTCGTTGTTACCTAACAACAATACCAGCAAATATTCATATATATTGCATTTATTGTTCTATTCATACATATACATTTTTCTTGTTGCTGTTTTGTATTTATGTTGTTGACATTTAGTGTTGTTGCCAGCAGTAACTACTTTATAGTTGGTGTTGAAAAGTAAATTTTCTTTCGTGTTTTTTTGTTTTTTACTTCTTCTCAAATTTTGAAATAAAACATGTTAACATTTGCAAGTTGCAGGTGTTGTTGCTTATAAATAAATATTTTGCAGGTAAGTCAAGAGTGTATCATGTGGCACTTTAAGTTAAAAAGTATCAACACTTGTAATATAATATTATGTCGACTCTCACTATTTTCAAATATAAAAATTTTTATAATTTTTTCTTTAAAATTTCAACCTGTATTATTATTATTTTTAATTCATCTCGTAGGACAAACGTTTGAGAAAATTTTTATTGAATGACAAAAGGAACGAAACCATAGTTCATACTATAAATTATTTAGTTTGGTCCTTATCATTTGTGGGATTAGTCTTGCCGGGAGTTTTATACAAAAAGACAGATAAATAAAAAATACAAAATTTCCTTATAAATAACAAAAAAAAAATTCTCAAAAACAAAAAAAAAAAAAAAAAAAAAATAATCTGTTACCTAAAAATGTTCACAGCACACAGTGGGGCCAAAAGCAAAATAAATGGCAAAAAGTTTGGAACTTTGAAACCACTGAACCGATTTAGATGAAACTTAGAACATCGACAGAGAAGAAGTTAGGCTTTAAGAATATTGTTAGATATAGTCTGTAGTCCGCTACAGTGGTCCAAATTTGACCACCTCGAGGGTGAAAAACATAACTTTTACAAATATAAACCGATTTTAAATAAAAAAATTTTGAATTCTCCTAAGCAAGACAAGGAAAAAACATGTTTAATGTGTTAAAATATCTCGTATGGTTTAAAATATATTTAACATCAAAAAATAAATTTCTCATTTTTGGTCTTGACTTTTTTGAAATTTTGCCCTATAACATTTAAAATAAAACTTTTAAATTTTATGTTGAAATTCTCTATAATTTTTTAAATTATGCTAATAAAAAAATTTTTTTGTTATCTCAATTCGATAACAAGAAAAAAAATTCAAAACAGGTCTCCAAAATTGCAATTTTTTGCCAAAAAAGTAACTTTATATATTTAACTTTTTTTAAAAATTTAGTTAAAAAAGTTTAATACTTTTTGACATTTTCTGAAAGATGGCATCTCAAGAAAATGTGTAAGTGTAATTTTGAAAAGTTCTAAAAGTTCACCCTACATCCAGCAGTGGTCAAAAATTATCAACTTTGGATGAGACGTTGAAATTTTTGAGTCTGTAAAAAAAATTGAATGTTGATTTCGGTACTTCTGTAAATTAAACTATAAAGCCCAATATTTTCTTAAAGGTTTTGCAAAAAATTATGACAGCGTACGTCACACGAGACAATTTTCCGAAAATATCCATATTTTCAATAAAAAAAAGCAAATATCACAGTTTTTTTTTTAAGAATTAATGCAAGATTAAATCTCGAATATCAAAATTGGACCTAAAAAGGCTTAATTGTTAACACTAGTAGTGATATTCTAGTAATGTAGAAAAATGTATGGGGAAAGAAGACTTATGAGACAGTTATTAAAATGATATTGTTAAAACTAACTTTACAAAATCTTCATGTTCTTATTTCTAAAACCACACATATACTAAATTAGAGATCTAATGAAATACCTGAATATTTCATTCTGGAGATCAATTACATAGATGATGTTCTATTTAGCCCTCTTCACTTTTGTATTTCTATTAAATAAGCTGCTGCATATAAGTATCCTTACAGAAGCTAGTCAGAACAACTATTAGAAATAGAAACAATTTTCTACCAATTACCACAAGAACCTTTCTCCTATAACATACACAGAGAAAACAGTTTTATTGTCGCAACCGAATTTTTTGCCAATCGAATTTGGGTGGTTGTGTGTACTATCCTATAATTCGATTGGGATACCTATATTTAATGATTGACACAATAGCCTAAAAGTAATAAAGCACTTACTTACCCATATAGAAGATAAATAATTTAATTTAATAAAAAACTAATTTCATTTATTTCCATATTTATTTTTAAGAAAATAAAATGTCAAAACAAATAGTTTATTGTTTTATTTTACTAATACAAATTTCCGTTGGTTGGAATAATCGAATAAAATTTGTATTATTAAATATGACCGAATTTTTATAAATTTGCAACTAAAAATATGATTAAACTTTAAATTATTTTCATGCAAATAAAATTTTATTGGCAATCACCAATAATTCGTTTAAAAGTATGAATTTAATTCTTTTATCTAGACCAATTCATTTCAACTTATTTAAAAAAATACTTATTGGTTTATGCAACTAATTTTATAATTGCAAGAACATTAATACAACTACAATCACATTTCTTTTTCTATAATGAACGAAAATATATCGAAGTAATAATATTTTAATATCTACAATACATTTTGATCTTATTCAACTGAAGTTTTATGATAGTAACCATTTTCCAATCAATATTTTTTCTGTGTGTATAAGTAAAGTTAAGTATAATCAATTTATCTGTCATAGTTATCAATTAGTTCTCGTGTTTAATTCTATGTCACAACAGTCAATAATCGAATTTAATATCTCTGATTTGAAAGAAATTTGGTAGGGATTGTGTATGTGTAACTCATTTCAAACCACTACCCGATCCCGTTAAGATAAATTTATAAAATTGAAATGGAGTATATTTTAGTAATTGTGATTATAAAATCGAAAGATTTGTATACTTAGTTATTTAAGTTTCCGAGATGTCGGGTGTTACGAAAACACCTCAATGGCCAATTTGGAGTATGTTGTTGCGCTCATATAAGAAGCATACTTTTAAATAAATTTAATGGAAAAATTTGTTTTATTTGTCATTTAAATACAGTTTCATGATTATTTTACAAATTGTATATTAAATATATCTAGTGTGGAGCAGAAGAATTAGAGGTGGATCATTTCAATTTAAATTTAAGGCAATTAAATAATGATTTTATAATGTATAAAAAATAATTATTCTTTCTAAAATATGTTATGCGAAAATAATATTTTTAACCATTCAAATGAAAATGTGTAGCTGGTGCCTATTAATATACATATGTATATGGTTATATAGAGACTTCTCTGTCACTTACATTTGGAATATTAATGCACATTGTATTTCATTACATGTTTGTGCATCACCTTGATTAGGATTTAAATATGGGGGTGAGAAACGTAGTATTGGTCCTTCGTACAGGCGGCCTAATCTAATGCCAAGTTTTTCTTCGGTTAATTCACTTTCGGTTTCTAGTTGGCTCATAAACTATTTTTTCAGCTCTAATTTACATATATATTTACCGAGTTCACCGGGGAATTAATGGAATTAATCTATAAAGCCACTGTTAGTCTTGGCTGAACAAGATGATTTTTCATCCAGAATATTGTAAAATCTTAAACCCTCGTTAAGTTTAAAATGCAGTGGCGTATAATCTCATGCATTACAATTGGATCACGATTTCAAAATTGTAACATTACTCCGACAGTACTATAGTTTGCTTTCATTTATCACGAGCACATCACTCAACGGTTATTATTTTATTATAAGTTAAATATTCTTCAAGATATTATTTTGCTGCCACTGTAAATACAAATTTAATACATTTTATAATTTGGTATCGACTTAATTCCACTGTATTGAAAGACTAAAACGAATTGGCATTGCTAGTAGATAGTACAGCCTTTTATAGATAAAATATATAAAATATAAAATTCGCTCTAAAAAATTGTATCTCTTCACATTTTAATGATTTAATATGATTTTATTTCTTCACAAAATACACTTCATTACATGTATATCATTTGGAAATTCTTGTTCTTACATTTGTTTTCAATGATTATAAAAATTTAACTCTTGTAGTTTGCCGACAATTGCTTATTTTTCGGCCCCTATCCGGTTTTGAGCCGCCGCCGTGTAATTTTCTACTTAATAATAAATGGTAATAAGTCTGCAACTTTGAAACCACTGAACCGATTTAGATGAAACTAGGAACATCGATAGAGGAGGAGAATAATTTTAGTTGGAGACTGTAGAATAATGTTAGATGGAGTCTGTAGCTGCTGCATGGGCGCCGCTACAGTGGGCCAAAGTTGATTACCTCGAGAGTGAAAAATATATCGAGGCTTATAACTTTTACAAATATTAACCGATTTGAAATATTTTTACACTTTTAAATTCTCCTTATTCTTCTGAATTATCTTGTATAGTTTAAAAAATACTTAACTTCAAAAAATAAATTTCTCATTTTTGGCCTTCACTTTTTTGCGATTTTGCCCTATAACTTTTAAAATAAAATTTCTAAAATTTTTTTAAAAATATGTTGAAATTCTCTACAATTTTCTAAATTATGCTAATCAAAAAAATTTTTTGTTATCTCAATTCGATAACAAGAAAAAAAATTTTCAAAGTCAAAATTTCAAAACAGGTCTCAAAAATTCCAATTTTTTGTCAAAAAAGTAAATTTATATATATTTTTAAAAATTTAGTTAAAAAAGTTTAATATTTTTTGACATTTTCTGAAAGAGGGGACCCCAAGAAAAAAAAAGTTCTGAACGTTCACCCTACATCCAGCAGCGGTCAAAAATAGTCAATTTAGGATGAGAAGTTGAAATTTTTGAGTCTGTAAAAAAATTTATTGTTGATTTTGGTACTTCTGTGAATTAAACTATATAGATCAATATGTTCTTAAAGGTTCTGCAAAAAATTATTACAGCCTACCGGTAAACTTAAAATACCCATATTTTCAATAATAACAATTTCGACTCCTAGAAATATATAGTAAAATTATATATACTTTTCTGATTTTCACATTTATCAATTCTGCATTAAATATATTATATCACGTGAAAAAATTATGTTAATAACTATAAGCATTTAGAAATTATTCAGTCTCAAATTTTTTAAATATGTCCATATGAACATAATTTGCATTTGTTCGTATTGTTTCAAGAAAAGTGTGTTAAAAATTTTAAAATAGTAAAATTTATTATACATGGTTTTAAAAAAGACACAATTTCCTTTAAAATGATATATAATATGACTATTTTGAGTTTGCAACGTTTCGTGTAAATAAATTACCAGACTTATTACCATTTATTTTGCTTTTGGCCCCACTGTGCAATGTAGTAAAAACTAGAAACACAGGGTGTCCGTTTTAGCTTCATTTCATACTATTCTGCTGATATCTCTTAAACAAAAGCATGTACTACAACGAAATTTTGTACGAATAGTTCGGGAGTCGATATAAACTCTGAAACCAAAAATGGGTGTGGTCTTCCCAGTTTACCGCCCACCTCTAATATAAGGTGAAACTTCAACGAAATTTTGTACAAATAGTTCAAGGACCAATGTAAATTCGGAAACAAAAAATGGGCGTGGTCCGCCCACTTTACCGCCCATCTCCCATACAACGAAAAATTTGAAAAAGTTGATGGTGGGTATATAGATTCGGCCGAGCCGAATATAACATTCGCACTTGTTCTTAAATATTTTCTATTTATTTTGCATAATTTTAACATATAGTCAGTGTTGCCAGTTTAGCCTTTTAAGACTAAATCTAGAGTTATTATTTTGCTTTTAGCCTAAAAGCTTGCGTTTTAGCTTCTAGCTTTTTTGGCCTTTTTTTATTCTTAAAATTGCCTTAGAAAGGCTAAAATTTTAGTATTTCATATTTGCTTTTACTTTTCCACTTAAGCAAAATAGTTTTTTGCAAACCCCTATCCGGATTATCAAATTACCCGGGGTATCAAGGTTATTTCCTGGTTTCCCATAAAATCTATTAAAATTTAATATATGAAACAGTAAAATTATTAAATCGAAATTGTTCAAAAATATATATTTTGGGCCATTTAGATTTTCCTTTTTTAAAGTCTAATTTATCGTAATTTTTTCTCACTTCCTGGCAACACTGCATATAGTACTTTAACAAATTCCCCGCTTTCAGTGCGCCACCTCGCGTAATGTAGCTAAAGCTATGTTCAAATTTGTCAAATATTTGATCATATTTACGTGACCACTAGTTCTACAAAAAAAATTATTTGCCGTTGTTTGATCTTGCAAATGTTTTGTAAGAGAAAACGGCATCAAAAAATATTCGGTAAAAAATATTTTCCCATTAACATGGAGAAGTAAAAAAAGTATTTTACATAGTGGTTATGTCATTTTAAAGTAAAATATTTGACTAGTCTGAACATACCTTAAGTCACACTACCCCTAATTGACCATTCATGCGTTCTCGCAACACCAATTTTTGGGAGCTTGGTGTACCTATCTCACTAAATTATTTGTAAAAGTGTGAATATTTTCTTAATTTTTGATGTTTTAGCTATCGTTTGAAAGTTTATTTCATATGTTTTGCACAGTTTTTTTTAAATTATTTTTTAAATTTAAAAAATTTTCTATTTTAAAGACCTTATTTTGATCCGGTGGTAAAAATTCAGATTTCTGGAAATATATGTATGACAACGAAATTTTGCAGAAATAGCGTCAATGTAAACTTGGAAACCAAAAATTAGCGTGATACACCCATATAAGGTGAAAGTTTAAATTAGGTCGCACAAAAAAGTTGCAGATGATGGGAATAATAGATTCTGCCAATCAGATTATAATATTTTCCCTTGATTTTCTTATTATTTACAAACTATTTTTTTTTTTTATTTATAAAGAAAAATCCATAGAATTATAAGTTATAAGAGATGTTTTCATATCCGAACCAATACGTTAAGCTTTATTTTCCCGAAATTTATCTTAACTGAAAAATAATTCAATCAAATTCGACGATTATACTAACGATTTTTTTCTGAAATTCATGTAAAAGACGCCTTTTTCTCCTGTGAATTTTTTGTTGGAACAAGAAAAATTAATTATTTTATATATATATATATATATATATATATATATATATAGGTATACCTATTTTGTCTCATAAAATTTACCAGTATTAATAACACAAGCTTGAATGACAAATTTTCTCTAAGAATTCTTTTAATTAAGAATTTTCTTAAATATACATAAAAATCATTATTAGCTTTATGCAAAATTATCATTCTCCTTTGGCAAATCAAAAACAAATTAATGAATCAAAGAATTTTAAAAGAAGACTTTATACTGGCTATTTAGCTTCTAATTATAACAAAATTTGAAGAAAAAACAGAAGTACTGAAAACAAGTAGATAAAATAAAAATAGCAAATTTTTTTAAATAGAAATATTATACATGCAAATCTATCTTCATACATATAATCACATTTCATTTCTATAAAATTCATTTGAAATACAATTCAATCTTTAAATACAATCAAAACATTCAAAGTATAAAATACTCAATAATAGTTTGTAAAGGTAACAGGTGTTGTAAAGACTATAGAAAATGTGTTTAAACTAAAGATTTTACGTGTATTCTTGATAACAAATTTACTAAGAATATATCTATATAAGATCTAAATTAATTTTAAATCGAATTTAGAGGGTTTACAAATAGAAATAATATGTATTTTTTATTTTTAGTTATAAATGTAATACTTTTATTGACCTTTGCAAATATATTAATATTTGTTTTCTTTTTATAGAAAACTTCGCAATATGTTCTTTGAAAAAGTTTTTCTTTTTTTTTTTTTTTTTTTGTCTGCAATTTGGCTAAAAAAAATGTATTTGCTTTTTGCAATAGTAATATAAAACTTTTTTTTTAATACAATAGAAATATTTTGCTAAAATATTTTTGCTATTACTTTTTTTACTAAAAAGTTTATTTATTAAAAGTTGCGCTTTTGACAATAAAATTATATTATTTTGACATAGGTTTGATAAACACAATTGTTGGAAATGGCTTTGACAAACCCGTATTAACCTCCAAAAGCATTTAGAAACTTTTGAGAAATCAAAATGCTTTTCAAGCAATTGAAAAGGTTAGTAATAAGAAAATTCTCCAAATACTCTATACCAAATAGCTCTTCCCAAAATAATATTGATTTATAATTATAAAAATTTACTATTTAAAAAATTTAAATAAATAGGAAATATTTTTCCAAAACTGAACTAGAACTGAGCTAGAACTGAACTATAACTGAACTAGAGCTGAACTAGAACTGAGCTAGAACTGAGCTAGAACTGAACTAGAACTGAACTAGAACTGAACTAGAACTGAACTAGAACTGAACTAGAACTGAACTAGAACTGAACTAGAACTGAACTAGAACTGAACTAGAACTGAACTAGAACTGAACTAGAACTGAACTAGAACTGAACTAGAACTGAACTAGAACTGAACTAGAACTGAACTAGAACTTGAACTGAACTAGAACTGAACTACTATTGAACTAGAACTTAACTAGAACTTAACTAGAACTGAACTGAACTAGAACTGAACTAGAACTGAACTAGAACTGAACTAGAACTGAAGTAGAACTGAATTAGAACTGAACTAGAACTGAACTAGAAATAAACTAGAACTGAACTAGAACTGAATTAGAACTGAATTAGAACTAAACTAGAACTGAACTAGAACTGAACTAGAACTGAACTAGAACTGAACTAGAACTGAACTAGAACTGAACTAGAACTGAACTAGAACTGAACTAGAACTGAACTAGAACTGAACTAGAACTGAACTAGAACTGAACTAGAACTGAACTAGAACTGAACTAGAACTGAACTAGAACTGAACTAGAACTGAACTAGAACTTGAACTGAACTAGAACTGAACTACTATTGAACTAGAACTTAACTAGAACTTAACTAGAACTGAACTGAACTAGAACTGAACTAGAACTGAACTAGAACTGAACTAGAACTGAACTAGAACTGAAGTAGAACTGAATTAGAACTGAACTAGATCTGAACTAGAAATAAACTAGAACTGAACTAGAACTGAATTAGAACTGAATTAGAACTAAACTAGAACTGAACTAGAACTGAACTAGAACTGAAGTAGAACTGAACTAGAACTGAACTAGAACTGAACTAGAACTGAACTAGAACTGAACTAGAACTGAACTAGAACTGAACTAGAACTTAACTAGAACTGAACTAGAACTTAAATAGAGCTGAACTAGAACTGAACTAGAACTGAACTAGAACTGAACTAGAACTGAACTAGAACTGAACTAGAACTGAACTAGAACTAAACTAGAACTAAACTAGAACTAAACTAGAACTGAACTGGAACTGAACTAGAACTGAACTAGAATGGAACTAGAACTGAACTAGAACAGAACTGGATCTGAACAAGAACTGAACTATAACTGAACTAGAACTAAACTAGAACTGAACTAGAACTGAACTAGAACTGAACTAGAACTGAACTAGAACTGAACTAGAACTGAACTAGAACTGAACTAGAACTGAACTAGAACTGAACTAGAACTGAACTAGAACTGAACTAGAACTGAACTAGAACTGAACTAGAACTGAACTAGAACTGAACTAGAACTGAACTAGAACTGAACTAGAACTGAACTAGAACTTAACTAGAACTGAACTAGAACTTAACTAGAACTGAACTAGAACTGAACTAGAACTGAACTATAACTGAACTAGAACTGAACTAGGACTGAATTAGAACTGAATTATAACTGAACTAGAGCTGAACTAGAACTGAACAAGAACTAAACCAGAACTAAACTAGAACTGAACTAGAACTATACTTGAACAGATCAGAATTAGAACTATACTGGAATTTAACTAGAAATGTTCTAGAAATGAACTAGAACTGAACTACAACTGAACTAGAACTTTACTAGAAATGAACTTGAACTTAACTAGTGCTGAACTAGATTAAAAACAAAATTTTATAGTATTGAATGTAAACGAGAAATAGAAATTAAAATTATGGTTTGTATTAAATTTTATTTTTATTGGTTCACAATAATTTTATTTATTTATTATTTTTTCTTATTGCTTTATATCATTTTGTTAGCAAATCACATAACTGATTGGCCACTCTTATTTTATTTTGATTATTTGATTTCTGCGGAACACAGTTGTTGCTATTATTTGCTAAGTGTATTTTTAGATTCAAAGGATCTAATTGTTTTGTACCTCTAACATCTGTCGCATCAGGAGTTAAAGTTACCGTACTATCAGACTTATTCAAACTTATAGTCCTTGATTCAATATTTCTTTGAACGAGATTATTATTCACTTGTAGATTAGCAGCTTGTGAGTTGAAGGTATTAAAACGGTGGATATTTACTTTAATATTTTGAAATGGATTTTCAGTTTTCGGGTCTTTATCCTCCGTAGAGCTAGTAGGTTTGTTCGTTTGTTTAGGAACTGATATAATATAATAAACTTTATTGGGATCTAAAGGAATTTCCTTGCTTGATTGTTTGTCTTGGATTTTTAAAGTCTGCGATTTAGAAGTTTTTGTTTTGTTCAGCATGTTTGAATTTTTATGGGAGTTTGATATTAAAGATGTGGAGGAAGTTAAAGGTTTATTACTGGTAGGATTTACATATTTAGTAGTTTTGGAAACTTTACTCAGAGTAATTGTAGGACGATTATTAATGCTCTTATTAGATGTTACATATGAAGTATTAGCACCTTGGGGATTCTTTTTAACTGAAATAATTCCTGGTTTGTTTTTATTATTTTTTTGAACTTTACCACAATCAACCTTTTTCTCCACCACCTTTTTTGTTGCACTCACAATGGTGGGTACATAAATTTCCTTTTTCAATGTCTTAATTTCTAAAGGGTTTAAGATCCTTATATCTACATTGTATAAAACAAATTCTATCATTTCCGCGGAAGTATTTAAATTAATTATGAGACAGTAAAGTAAAATCTGTAAATGATGGGTTCTTAGAATATAAGAGTTAGCCTGCTGCTTTTCAAATATAGGAAAACCACGACTTTGGCAATCGTACATAAAGAAACTGTAATCAGTATCGAGTGTACAACCGAAAGCTAAAGTACGATTACCACATTGTATCAGGCCAAATTGGTAATTGTGAAAGAACCAAGTTAACGCTCTGGCCAAATTGAATTTATTTAGACCATAACGAATATATAAAAAACCTGTAGCCACCTGCTGCAGTTGTACTTTATAATCGGCGCCTTCGAACTGATACAGCTGATTCAAATGTTGTATGCTAAACATTTTATCATTAACCTCTAGTTTTTTCAATATTTCAGGATAAATATGAACAGCTTGCATAACAATATTGTCCAATAAATTTGCAGACCATTCTTTAAAATTATATCTTAAAGCTGCGCATAAAGACAAAATATTGCTTACTAAGTGACAGTTTCCTATATCCATTTTCATATTTAATAATTTCGTTTGTAGGGTGCCATTGCCAAAAATGGACAACAAACGTCCAGGTATTTCTATTTCATAATTGCTATTTTTGGAAAACATCATTTGTCTAGGATGGCCAGCACAATTTGCCGATTTCAAGCGACTCCATAAGGGCAGCTTGTCACTGCGTTCCGTCAACCATTTACTATGTTCATTGCGTATACGATGTGTATCATTGGAGCATAAGTTTCCGTATTGACAGGCTGTGGGTATGCTTACTAAATCAATTTTGCTTATATCCTTTGTATCACCCATTGCTTGTTGCTGTGTTTGCTGATTCATTTTGTAAGAGATTTTACGTCATGCGCAATAAATTTTGTTTAAAACTGTAAATTTTGTTAAACAAAAACCAAAAATTTAAATGAATTAAAAAAAAAAAATATTATTTGTTTATGATGTCGGAAAAAGCAATGAAGTCAGAAAAAGCTATTACTAAAAGTACTAAAAATTGGAGACGATATAAAAAAACAGAACTAGAAAATAAAAGGTGTTGAACTGGAACTAAATTAAAACTGATTTGGAGTTGAAACTGAACTGAACGAGAACTGAATTAGAACTGAATTAGAACTGAACTAGAAATGAAATTGAACTTAACTTGAACTGAACTAGAACGGAATAAGAACTGAACTAGAACTGAACTAGAATTGAGCTAGAACTGAACTATAACTGAACTAAAACTGAACTAGAACTGAACTAGAACTGAACTAGAACTGAACTAGAACTGAACTAGAACTGAACTAGAACTGAACTAGAACTGAACTAGAACTGAACTAGAACTGAACTAGAACTGAACTAGAACTGAACTAGAACTGAACTAGAACTGAACTAGAACTGAACTAGAACTGAACTAGAACTAAACTAGAACTGAACTAGAACTGAACTAGAACTGAACTAGAACTGAACTAGAACTGAACTAGAACTGAACTAGAACTGAACTAGAACTGAACTAGAACTGAACTAGAACTGAACTAGAACTGAACTAGAACTGAACTAGAACTGAACTAGAACTGAACTAGAACTGAACTAGAACTGAACTAGAACTGAACTAGAACTGAACTAGAACTGAACTAGAACTGAACTAGAACTGAACTAGAACTGAACTAGAACTGAACTAGAACTGAACTAGAACTGAACTAGAACTGAACTAGAACTGAACTATAACTGAACTAGAACTGAACTAGAACTGAACTAGAACTGAACTAGAACTGAACTAGAACTGAACTAGAACTGAACTAGAACTGAACTAGAACTGAACTAGAACTGAACTAGAACTGAACTAGAACTGAACTAGAACTGAACTAGAACTGAACTAGAACTGAACTAGAACTGAACTAGAACTGAACTAGAACTGAACTAGAACTGAACTAGAACTGTACTAGATCTGAACTAGAACTGAACTAGAACTGAACTAGAACTGAACTAGAACTGAACTAGAACTGAACTAGAATTAGAACTGAACTAGAACTGAACTAGAATTGAACTAGAAATGAACTAGAACTGCACTAGAACTGAACTAGAACTGAACTAGAACTGAACTAGAACTGAACTAGAACTTAAATAGAACTGAACTAGAACTGAACTAGAACTGAACTAGAACTGAACTAGAACTGAACTAGAACTGAACTAGAACTGAACTAGAACTGAACTAGAACTGAACTAGAACTGAACTAGAACTGAACTAGAACTGAACTAGAACTGAACTAGAACTGAACTAGAACTGAACTAGAACTGAACTAGAACTGAACTAGAACTGAACTAGAACTGAACTAGAACTGAACTAGAACTGAACTAGAACTGAACTAGAACTGAACTAGAACTGAACTAGAACTGAACTAGAACTGAACTAGAACTGAACTAGAACTGAACTAGAACTGAACTAGAACTGAACTAGAACAGAACTGGATCTGAACAAGAACTGAACTATAACTGAACTAGAACTAAACTAGAAATGAACTAGAACTGAACTAGAACTGAACTAAAACTGAACTAGAACCGATATAAAACTGTACTAAAACTATTGATTTTGAACTAAAATTGATCTTGAAGTGAATTGCAGCTGAATTTAAATTAAACTAGAACTGAACTAGAAAGTTTTTCGGAAACCCTTGTTTAAATATTATTTCATAATTTTCGTTATATATTTTCTTATTTGTTGATTAAATATTAAATTCTATTAATTAATACGCACATATAAGCCATTCTTTGAATATTTGCAAAATAATCAGTTAAAAAATATTTGTGTATATAAATAAATTTTTTTTTTTTTTTTTTTTTGCAATCGTTGTTAATTACAATTCAAGATTATTCATAAGATTTCCTAAATATTTATTAAAGACTACTTTTTTTATTTTTTATATATATATATATATATATATATATATATATATATATATATATATATATATATATATATATATATATTTTTAAGCGTAATTACTACTCACTTGTTGTCTCCGCATCATAACTTCTTTTTTGTCATTTGACTCAAGGCATTTTATAAAATTAAAAAATTATTACAATTACTAAAATAGCAACATATTTCCATATTCTATAGTTTCCCCTCATTATTTTTCCAATCCCTTTTATTTAAAGTCTGCGCTACAAAAATATTTGTGTACAATGTACATCTCCTCTAGAATACCTTAAGGGATTTTTTTTTTTCGTTATGCGAAAAACGTTGTGATGAAAAAAAAAGCAAATTCTGCTAGAAATGTGGGGAAAATCGTGGGTAATTTTGTTGAGTATAAAGAGAAGAGCGAAAAAAAGCGGTCTAAGTGACGCTTTAAATTAATAGAATTTAATTTTTTTCATCTATAATACTTACGAGTATATTTTTTCGTCACACAAAACAAAAAGTTACCCGTGTTACTTAAATTAATTACAAAGTATTCATAGCTTTAGTTACAGCAAACTACTACAAAAAATGCTTGGAATGTTTATTAAAAAATAAAGGAATAAAAACAATTGTTGGACGCTAGGAAAGAAAAAGAATAAAAAACGAGAGAAAAAGGTATAGTCGGTCAAGACCGACCATATGATACCCTACACCATTGCGTATGAGCAAAAAATTTCGGGAAGGGGACCTATATTAGACCAACACTTTTATTAAGTGTAAAATAAAATATACAAATACAGAATAATGCGTTGATACTAACATCTACACTTTAGGCCGATTCTCGGAAGTGATTTTATATGGGAGCTATGGTAAATTATGGACCGATTCTATTAAAATTTGGCAGTGTTTTTAATTTTATAAAACTTATTTGTGTCGAATATTAACTTTATACTAGCATTAGAATGGGATTTATGCACGTTAAAGTGATTTTCGGTACAGGGGTTTATATGGGAGCTATAGCTAATCGTGAACCCATCTTCATAAAATTTGGTACAAAGATTGATACTTGTATAAAACTTCCTTGCACCAAATTTCATTGTAATATTCTTATTTTTAAAGCATTTTGGAGTGTTGAAACTCAATTCCGGGGGGACATTTGTATGGGGGCTAAGTGAAATAATGGACCGATCACAACCAATTTCAATAGGCTTCGTCCCTGTATTATAAAATATAAAATTTAATTGAATTATCTTCAAGATTGCGACCTGTACCTGTACAAGGTTTACATGGACAGCCAGCTGTCCAGCCAGCCATCCAGCCGGACGGACAGACGGGCATCGTTAGATCGATTTAAAAAGTGATTCTGTTGATTCTGGGTGATGAATAACAATTTCTATGCATTATAAACATCAGCACAAACACATAATACCACAACCACCTATGGTGGTGTAGGGTATAAAAAAGCAAAAAAAGCAAATCATCGTTATACCCTGGCTAGTTTTTTTTAGCAGATTATTCATGTACGTATACAAGCACTACGATAAGATGGGAACAGAGCATTAAAAAAAAAAAAAAAAAAAAAAATAGAGAGAAAATAAACGCATTTAAATCAAGTTAATGACGAAATTTTAACCACTTTTTGTATATTTTCACTGATTTAAAGAGGTTTTTTTTTGTACTGTAATTAACCCACTAAAATGTAAACTTGAGATTTGTACTATTTCATTGGTTCATTTCTAGTTCAGTTCTACTTCAATTCTAGTTCAGTTCTACTTTAGTTCTAGTTCAATTCTAGTTTGGTTCTAGTTCAGTTCTAGTTCAGTTCTAGTTCAGTTCCAGTTCAGTTCTAGTTCAGTTCTAGTTCAGTTCTAGTTCAGTTCTAGTTCAGTTCTAGTTCAGTTCCAGTTCAGTTCTAGTTCAGTTCTAGTTCAGTTCTAGTTCAGTTCTAGTTCAGTTCTAGTTCAAGTTCAGTTCTAGTTCAGTTCTAGTTTAGTTCTAGTTCAGTTCTAGTGCAGTTCAGTTCTAGTTCAGTTCTAGTTCAATTCTAGTTTGTTCTAGTTCAGTTCAGTTCTAGTTTAGTTCTAGTTCAGTTCTAGTTCAATTTTAGTTCAGTTTTAGTTCAGTTCTAGTTCAGTTCTAGTGCAGTTCTGGTTCAGTTCTAGTTCAGTTCTAGTTCAGTTCTAGTTCAGTTCTACATTTGTTCTAGTTCAGTTCTAGTTCAGTTTTAGTTCAGTTCTAGTTCAGTTCTAGTTCAGTTCTACTTCAGTTCTAGTTCCTATTTTAGCTCTAATTCAGTTTTAGTTCAGTTCAAGTTAATTTCTAGTTCATTTCTGATTCAGTTCTTGTTCAGCTGTTTTTATTGTCAGTGCTTTTTTAGTTCTCTGTGCTCCTCAAAAGGTTAAGTTCATACAATTGAGCTTTATAAATATTGTGTCATCTATTTTTTCTGTAGCTAGTTATTACGTAACAAAAATCCAGTTCTCTTTTTGTTTCTAATAAATGTTTATTTTAAAGCAAAAAGGAATGTTGAATAAACAAAATGTCTTAAAGAAAATGAAATAAAAGGTTTACATAAATTAATTGTTTTTTTTTAGTTTAGTTTAAAATAAGCACAATTATTTTAAAATATGCATATATTTAAAGATCTTCACTGGCTTTACGACACAAACATTCAGCTTCTCGTCCACAGTAACCATCATCATATTGCATTGCATTACACAGTGCACTACAAACCGCTTGAGCCAATTCATTTCTCCCCATGAAATTGCAAAGTTCCAAATGCTGTTGCACCAATAAATCGTGTAATTTTATTTCACTGGGTTCATCAACAGCTAGCGTTGAGTGTAATGTGGTCGCTGATAAAATGACCAAACAAATTAAAAACGTCAAATATATTTGTTGACTAGACTTCATGGCGTTTAATTGCTTTAGCTTAGAGTAGTAAACTTTAAATGAAAATTTTCAAATGCAACATGTGGTTTAAATAGGGGTTTTATGCAAAAAGATATGAATTTTCAATAACTTGCTAACGTTTTTTCAGGTGTTTTATTGAATATTAAATATGGCAAAAATAAATATGATACATTTTCGTATTTAAACAAAAATAAAACAGTTGTGTTTGTAAGATGAAAACCTTGAGATGTTAGAGAATTAATAAGTGTTTAATAAAATATAACATTGTAAATTTAAACACTAAATGAGTACACACACGGCATTATTACAGTCAGTACATATCATGATACATATTGTTTTAATGGGATCACTAAAATAAATTTGTTATCGATTTTTTATGTCATAAATTATTTTAAAAAATAAAATAAAAAATAAAAATTTTTTGTGAAATTCTCTTTCTAAAATGACTTGCTCACAATGCAATTTTAAATCTCTTAACGATTTACTGAAGATGTCTTTGGTACCACTGCCTTGTCAAGAATGTCAACTTAGTGCCAAGGGTCGTACTTTATCGGAAAGCATCGAATGGCTATTGGATATTAAGGATAAAAAACCCATATGGAGTCGTTTAAATGAAATCAATACCTGTGGTTTCAAACGTAAGCTACCCATGTCAATGACCGAAAACTATGATATTGAAATTAAAGGACGTTTATGGTCACTTTGGGGCCACAATCGAAAGCATAAAGAAACTCATTGCAAATCCATAACTTCTAATAAATCCTACATCGCAACTACGGTATTAGCTTTGTGTGCTGCTCGAGCAATACGTTTGAATATATGGACATCCAATTTAATGGACAGTATCTTGCATAATGGTCGTCAATTTTATAAGCAAAGTCTTAAGAATTTTAAATGCCCTAAAAAAGAATTTCAGCTCGAAAATCTGAACTCCAAGTGCACTTTAGAGGGCATAAGATTTAAAGTACGCTTAAAAACTACTCAACAGGGTTCTTTATACAGTATACCCTTGAAATGTCAACTTAATTTGGCTTATGCTTTAATACAATTCTTCTCCCAATCCCAATTCGGCATCCTAGAATGTAATCAACGTATTTTGAGTTTTGGTTTTATTGATGGTCCCAGTGGCGCTTATTTTATGTTTGATGCCCAAAGCTGTAACTATCCTTTATTTCCGAAAAATTTTTCGGCTCCTTATTTATTAAGAACAAATCATTTGCAAATTTTATTATATTGCCTAATAGTTTCCCTTAATGTTCCTTTTATGTATGCATCATTCTGTTTGCATCATATTGAAATTGAAATAGTTAAACCAAAATTACCTCAAACTAAGGAAGTTCCCTACATGTCTTCTATGGAAAAATGTAAACGTATTATTCCCGAAAAATATTGGAAAGTACCCTCTGTTATGTGTCTAAAGCCACAGCCCTCTAAATCAAGCTTATTTGATAAGCTAGAAAAATGTATGGTTTGTATAAACGAATGTGATGCTAAAAAGGAAAAGCAGCCAAAATATCGTCGTAAATTTCACAATATTACTAAAGATGAAGTGGAAAGGAATTTAATTAAACCACTAGTGGATGCAGATCGCAAAAGTGATGAAGATTTAAAAATTAATAAAGATTTTGTCAAAATGATTTGTTCCGATACAGTGGTACCAATTTTAGCAACTGAAAAGTCTGGACGTTTTGAAAAAGATTTTACTCATGATTTATTAGATACTCTAGTGATGGGTGCCGAGACATGTAAAATGATTAATAAAAAATTACAAAATTGTTAAAACTTTAAGCGAATAATAAAAAATCGAAACTAAACTAAAATAGAGATCTGGTGCTGTCCTATTAACCATGTTATGAATTAGTTCCAGTTCAGTTGGAGTTCAGGTTTAGTTCAGTTGGAGTTCAGGTTTAGTTCAGTTCTAATTCAGTTCTAGTTTAGTTCTAGTTCAGTTCTAGTTTAGTTCTAGTTCAATTCTAGTTCAGTTCTAGTTTAGTTCTAGTTTAGTTCTAGTTCAGTTCTAGTTCAGTTCTAGTTCAGTTCTAGTTCAGTTCTAGTTCAATTCAGTTTTACTTCAGTTCTAGTTCTAGTTCAGTTTTAGTTCAGTTCTAGTTCAGTTCTAGTTCAGTTCTAGTTCAGTTCTAGTTCAGTTCTAGTTCAGTTCTAGTTCAGTTCTAGTTCAGTTCTAGTTCAGTTCAGTTCTAGTTCAGTTCTAGTTCAGTTCTAGTTCAGTTCAGTTCTAGTTCAGTTCTAGTTCAGTTCCAGTTCAGTTCTAGTTCTAGTTCAGTTCTAGTTCAGTTCTAGTTCAGTTCTAGTTCAGTTCTAGTCCAGTTCTAGTTCAGTTCTATTTCAGTTCTAGTTCAGTTCTAGTTCAGTTCTAGTTCAGTTCTAGTTCTAGTTCTAGTTCAGTTCTAGTTCAGTTCTAGTTCAGTTCTAGTTCAGTTCTAGTTCAGTTCTAGTTCAGTTCTAGTTCAGTTCTAGTTCAGTTCTAGTTCAGTTCTAGTTCAGTTCTAGTTCAGTTCTAGTTCAGTTCTAGTTCAGTTCTAGTTCAGTTCTAGTTCAGTTCTAGTTCAGTTCTAGTTCAGTTCTAGTTCAGTTCTAGTTCAGTTCTAGTTCAGTTCTAGTTCAGTTCTAGTTCAGTTCTAGTTCAGTTCTAGTTCAGTTCTAGTTCAGTTCTAGTTCAGTTCTAGTTCAGTTCTAGTTCAGTTCTAGTTCAGTTCTAGTTCAGTTCTAGTTCAGTTCTAGTTCAGTTCTAGTTCAGTTCTAGTTCAGTTCTAGTTCAGTTCTAGTTCAGTTCTAGTTCAGTTCTAGTTCAGTTCTAGTTCAGTTCTAGTTTAGTTCTAGTTTAGTTCTAGTTCACTTCTAGTTCAAGCTCAATCCCACTTCAGTTCAAATTCAGTTCTATTTAAATTTTTGTTCAGTTGTGGTAAAATTCCAGTTCATTTCTAGTTAAATTCTAGCTCTGTTATAGTTCAATTCATTACTGTTTAATTCTGACTATTTTATGTTTCTTTGTTTCGTTTGTCCCATAAATATTTATCTAATTATATTATTTACGATCTTTAAAAATTTTCTTTTTAATTAGAAAATATTTCATAAATAGTTTTACTTCGTTGCCTGTAACTCTAACAATTTGTTTTAATTTCTAGTTAGTATATTTAAAAACAAAAGGAATATAGATAAAAACAAGATAAAATTATTTCAAGCTTATACAAATTTATTGTCATTATGGTTGGCTGGCTAATTTTGCATAAAACTAGAAGAATGCCGAGCAAGTCTCTGTCTCCCCTTCTTTGATATCGCTAGTCTTTTATACATTTATATGTCTGCCAAGAGTTTAATAGACAGACGATATAAATAGACAGAGTAAAAGAGGTATTTTGGTTTCAGTTAACAAATTAAGGTATGAGGATTTAATGCACGTGATGCGTATCAGAAGTAAAAGGCATAAGTAGTAGCATAAAGAAGTGTTTAAAAAGATCTGTTATTTTAAATAAAATTTATAAAAATAAATTTTGCAAACTTAATTCTTAAGAGCAATTTCGTTTTAAATACCCTTTATTTTTTAAATAAATATACCTCAGCACCTGTTTGTATGTATGTTTTTGAAAATAGTGCGGCTTTTTGTTATTGTCGTACTTTTTATTAAATCTTTTAATGCTTACATTTAATTACATTAAATTGTAATTATGTAGTAGCCTACTACTACCACTATACGTTATCCATTTTTTTTTTTTTTAACTTCTTGTATTCAGAAATATGAAAGTATGTATATAAATGTGCTTTGTCTTTACTTTCCGGCTTATGGTTAATGAAAAACATACTACACTGTTACAGCCAATAAAGGCCGCTATAGAAAACAATATCATTCCAGTTAAAAAAGAAGGATTTCTTTCTTGCAGTCAAGATGACTTGACTGTAATCAACAAAACGATGATATAGAAGGAAGTTATTATTTAATTTTCTCATCATACAATTTTATACATAAACATATACATTAATTATAATTTTTAACATACACACAAATTATAAAAAAAGTAAGCCCAGATATGTAGCTACACATTAAAGTTAATTTTATTTGTCTGGCATCTGAAAGCCTGTTGGAAAATATTCGTATTTTGTTTCAGGATTATACTTTTGCTGGGTTTTATTTCATATTTTAATGCTGAAATTACTGGAGTTTTTGTTACTGTTTAATATTTGCTGCTATTGTAAAAAGCTTTATTAAAAATTATGTGTAAAGCGGTAACTTGTTATACTTTATTTAAACAAAATAAAAAACAAAACGAACTTATTAGATTTGAGTTAATAGCTTCTAAAACAGAATTGGACTGGAACTGAGCTAGGACTGAATTAAAACTGAATTAGAACTAAAATAGGACTGAAATCGAATTAAACTAGAACTGAACTAGAACTGAACTAGAAATAAACTAGAACTGAATTAGAACTGAACTAGAACTGAACTAGAACTGAACTAGAACTGAACTAGAACCGAACTAGAACTGAACTAGAACTGAACTAGAACTGAACTAGAACTGAACTAGAACTGAACTAGAACTGAACTAGAACCGAACTAGAACTGAACTAGAACTGAACTAGAACTGAACTAGAACTGAACTAGAACTGAACTAGAACTGAACTAGAACTGAACTGGAACTGAACTAGAACTGAACTAGAACTGAACTAGAACTGAACTAGAACTGAACTAGAACTGAACTAGAACTGAACTAGAACTGAACTAGAACTGAACTAGAACTGAACTAGAACTGAACTAGAACTGAACTAGAACTGAACTAGAACTGAACTAGAACTGAACTAGAACTGAACTAGAACTGAACTAGAACTGAACTAGAACTGAACTAGAACTGAACTAGAACTGAACTAGAACTGAACTAGAACTGAACTAGAACTGAACTAGAACTGAACTAGAACTGAACTAGAACTGAACTAGAACTGAACTAGAACTGAACTAGAACTGAACTAGAACTGAACTAGAACTGAACTAGAACTGAACTAGAACTGAACTAGAACTGAACTAGAACTGAACTAGAACTGAACTAGAACTGAACTAGAACTGAACTAGAACTGAACTAGAACTGAACTAGAACTGAACTAGAACTGAACTAGAACTGAACTAGAACTGAACTAGAACTGAACTAGAACTGAACTAGAACTGAACTAGAACTGAACTAGAACTGAACTAGAACTGAACTAGAACTGAACTAAAACTAAACTAGAACTGAACTAGAACTGAAGTAGAACTGATTTAGGACTGAACAAATAATGAGCTGAAACTGAAATGATTTTCTTTTTAATACCATTATTCTTTACAATATCTACAATTATTCATGTAACTACATTTTTGTGGCAGTTATTTACTTTATTAGTATAATTACCAAAATATAATTCATAATTTATATAATAGCAAACATTTTGCAATATTAGTTGAAAATACAATAGAAATAATAACTTTTAACCTTAAATGTTTCGTTAAATTTCTAGAAAATTAGTTCAAAATTTCTAGAAAACAAAATTATAATTGTCACTTGGCACTACTCCACTCTACTGTTTGTAAATGGAAAGTATTCACCCATACGTGTTGTTATTTGTTGTGGCCAAATAATCACGGTTATTGACATTTTTTGTGGAAACTTGTCATTTAAGTATATCGAAGTTAGTAGACATTTTCTGAAATTGTTGATAAAAAGAAACAAATATTTGGCCAGAAAATGAAAGCATTTAGTTTGTAATATATTTCGAGCAATATTTGATGTTAATTATTTTTAAAATTAAGATTAAAAAAAAAGCAGTAATAACTTTGAAACAATTATATATAATTTCTATAAAATCTTATTAAAAATATTGTTGTAGTGAAATTATTCTAAAATGTACTTTTACTTAATGTTTCAGTTTTATTATCTTACAGCACACAGTGGGGCAGAATCGAAATTTTCTGATCGGCTGGTTGGATTTACAGGAGGAGTGTATAATGTTAACTTTGGAAGGGGAACCGAACAGACCCCTCAGGGGCGGAGCTAAAGGGGCTCAAAAAATAGTACAATGTTTTTGGAATTTTCCGTGATTTAATAAACTTTAAAGTGGCATAGTTTCGGTTCTGTGAAAGATATTGATTTCAATTTTTTTCTGCATAACGAAGAATTGTGTCAGCTATGCAATGTAATTTAGATGAATAAATTGAGTGTATACTTTTTCTGATTTTTTAAATTAAAATAAAATTTTTGTAAAAAAGTGTTTTTTTGAGAAACTATAAATATTTCATCTGTAGTAAAATCTTTGTTATTAAAGATATCTTATACGACTTTGTCGAATAAAATGAGAAAGTGAGAAAAGCTTTAAGATTTTTGGGAAAGGAATCCCACAATTCCCAAAAAAAAAAAAACGCCGAAAATTCCAAAAATGGGTTTTTTCACATTTTGGGCTATAAAATCCACATTTTTCCGAAGTCCCTTAGATTTGGTTGAAAACTTTTAACAACATATTGCAAATTCTTAAACTGCATTCCGCTTGCCGATTCGTGCTTTGGGATTTGAGAAAATATAGACTAAAGTCAAAACTTTCATATAAAATGGGTCAAATTCGGGAGGGTGTGTACCTTAACCACGACTTTGGGCCTGTTTTTTTAGAAAAAAAACAGGGTTACAGCATGATCACCATAACTATTCAATGATTATATAGCCGTTTTTCATTGATTTAAATATACTGTGTTCTTGATAGCAACGTTTATGATTCTGTTTAATCATTTAATGATTACCCACAATCAAAATTTTAATATGGTTCACTGAATTATAATATGTATTTAAATATGTTTATATGAAATCATATTTATGAATAAATCCAATCATTTATTGAATCCTACAACTATTTAGTTAATTACATAACCATTCATTTCATTTTACAAATTTGGTTAATTCTACAACCTTTAAGCCATTAACTTTTAATGCCTTTTGAATACACATTTTTGTGTATCAGTCCAGTAGTTATAATTCTCATTTAGTTTATATATGAACAAATATAAATTGACAAGTTTTGTTTTTATTCAGTATGATGATTGTACCACATATCGTGGTACAAATGAATATAAATATAAAAATATGGGTTCATATATATAATAAAATGGGATTATATATATGATGAAATTTGTTCATATATATGATGAAATGGAATTATATATATGATGAAATTATTTTATATATATGATAACATGGAATTATTAAATGATAAAAAAAGCATGATGAAATTGAAAGCAATACTTAAGAAAAGGTTATAAAACTTACTAAAAGTTATTAATAAGATTATGAACCTTACTAATAAATTATAAATTGGAATCATAATAATGATTACGTACAAATATATTTATTGTAACCTGGAATCATATATTACAATCATAGTATGTTGCTCTTAGTTTATGGTCATAGGAACCATATTTTTTCTTTGCGTGTATGAAGATACCTTTCAGAAAAGTATAAAATTGTTGTATGTTTTTAAAGAAAATTTTATTTTAGAAAAAAAAAAAATAGTGAAGATAGTTTTTCGGCAAAAAAAAAAAAAAAAAACACAAAAAGTCGTAATTTTTGCAATTTTGAAATTCAAAATCGTTAATTTTTGGACTCGGTGAAGATATCGATATAATTTTGTTCTTTAATTAGCTAAAGAAAAAACAACTGAAATCGGTCGGTAACATGCAAAATTGAGGTACTTAAAAATTCAAATGCAAATAACCCAAAAACTAAAAGAGATAAATAGGACATGCAAGCATGTTTTTTGTAGGTTTTATTAGTGCCTACACACGCAGAGAAAAAACATGGTTACAGCATGATCACCACAACTATTCAATGATTACATAGCCGTTTTTCATTGATTTGAATATACTGTGTTCATGATAGCAACGTTTATGATTCTGTTTAATCATTTAGTGATTACCCACAATCAAAATTTTAATATGGTTCACTGAATTATAATATGTATTTAAATATGTTTATATGAAATCATATTTTTGAATAAATCCAATCATTTAGTGAATTCTGCAACTATTTAGTTAATTACATAACCATTCATTTCATTTTATAAATTTGATTAATTCTACAACCATTAAGTCATTAACTTTTAATGACTTTTGAATACACATTTTTGTGTATCAGTCCAGTAGTTATAATTCTCATTTAGTTTATATATGAACAAATATAAATTAACAAGTTTTGTTTTTATTCAGTATGATGATTGTACCACATATCGTGGTACAAATGAATATAAATATAAAAATGTGGGATCATATATATGATAAAATGGGATTATATATGATGAAATTTTTTCATATATATGATAAAATGGAATTATATATGATAAAATGGAATTATATATATGATAATATGGAATTATACTTATGATGGAATTAGTTCATATATATGATAGAATGGAACTATATATATGATGAAATTAGTTTATATATATGATAACATGGAATTATTAAATGATAAAAACATAATGAAATTGAAAGCAATACTTAAGAAAAGGTTATAAAACTTACTAAAAGTTATTAATAAAGTTATGAACTTTACTAATAAATTATAAATTGGAATCATAATAATGATTACGTACAAATATACTTATTGTAACATGGTCACAGGAACCATATTTTTTCTTTGCGTGCAACAGTGTATAAAAATATTTGAAATTGGACGAGAAACAAAAATTTGGCAAGCGATTAAAAAATTTGTATGTCAGAGGTACCCATTTTTGAGCCCTTTTAGCTCCGCCCCTGAGGGTCTGTTCAGTTTCCCTTCCAAAGTTAACATTGTATACTTCTCTGCTATGCCTATACCAAATTTCATGCAAATCCAACCAGGCGATCAGAAGTTACAGATTTATTTCCAAAAAATTTCGATTCTGCCCCACTGTGCAGCATTAAATGGTATTTAAATGCTATAAAATTATTCAAAAAAGAATAAAATGTAATTTGATGGCTATAAAACACACATAAGATGTTAAAGGTGAATATAAACTTATAGTTGCATATTCCTATTTAAATCGTTTTTTCATCACACTAATAAAATTTTACCGTTTAACACTTTTCTATGATTTTATATTCTTCTATTTAACAGTTTTTGTTACATTTAAAACAAAAGTTTATAATTTTTATTATTTAAGTACTTCAAAAGGGGAAAAAACAGCAAAATATTACAATTGCTTTTATTTCTTTTTTTGGGCAAATTGAATCAAAAAGTTTTTGCACTCCCAATAAAAAATTAAAACAAGTTGAAATATTTTCCGTCATTGTTTTTTTCTAGTTCATATTTGTTGTATTTTATGCTGGCTGGTGTTTTAGTACTCATCATCACATTTATTTATTTAATTTTTTACTACGTCAATTTTTTTTAATTTTTGGACTTTTGTTACAAAATTTTTACTACAACTTTGAAATTATGATGATTTTTGTAAATATAATTTTATATAGTTATATTTTTTTATGAGAGCTCAGACATCACTAAACTATTTGCATTTCATCTCGATGAAATATATAATAAAAAATAAGTTGCAAAGTTACACAGGGAAAAAATTATCATAAAACCATAATTTCAAATGCACAAATATTTAAGTAAAATTTGTGTGAAAAAAAAGTAAATCAGCGACAATGTGTAAAAAAAAAAAATTAAATTGAAAATGGAAATTTTCTTTGCAAAAGTTGTAAATAAAATATGTAAATTTTAAAGAAGTATATGTTGTGGGAAAATTTAGCAGACGTGGTGTGAATAACTTTGTATGAAAAAAACTAGGTAATTTTTGTAATATTTAGCAATTTTTATAAAAATGTCAATGCTTTCTTACATGTATTTATGTTTTTAAAAAGGATATTGAACTTTGATTTTATTAATATTTTCTTTCTCTTACTTTATAGAACAAATGCAATTTAAAATGAGTATTTACATTTGGGGTATTCACACGGTGTGCTATCAAGTCTTATTGTCATAAAATACTAAAGTTTTATGATAGTTTTAAAAAATTGTTGTTGTGCTTCAAAGAAAAAAGTCCTAAAATAATAAGACCTTTTATGATGTGTTTATTGTTTTGTCATAACTAAACTGTGTAAATCTAAGTCGAAAGGGAAAAACTCTTCGTCGAGCCGGTGGTAATATTTAGAAGTTACCGCCATTGAATATTCGCAATATATACGCAAACATGCTATAAATGTGTGCATAGTTCTATAACTTCAACATTAATTACTTTTTATTAATTTATTTATAAATGTTATTAACTTTTATAGTTAAATCAAAAAAAAAAAAAAAAAAAAATTTAGACATTTAAAAAATAAAAGGAAGAAAATTTTGTTTGTATACTTTAGCTAACTAGCAGCCACCGAACGTATTTAAAATAACCGCCGTCAGAAAATATTGCCGGCCTAGTCATCGACAACAGCTGTTTATGTTTATGTTTTTAAACAATTTCTTTTGTGCCAAAAAATATTTTATAATTTTTATAAAAATGGATTTTTTAGAATATTCAGGTAATTTTGATTTTATCTTATTTACTTGAATCAGCCATAACAATATCCAATATGTATTTTTCGCACAAACCGGTTATTATTTCAGATTTTTGACTTGTTTTTGCCATTTTCATTAAAAATATTTGTAATTTTTTTATAATTGTATTTTTCATTTATCAGCTGACTCAAATTTGAAATAGCACACTAATTTATGAGGGTTGCTCACAGACCGTGTGAATACCCCAATTGTATTTATTTATTACACTGTTCAACAAAAAAAGTGTTTGTTCTTGAGATTACCGCAACAATTTTTCCCTACACAGAAAAAATTATTACCGTATAATTTTCGATTAATTTAGTTGTTTCAATTTGCATAAAATTTTAATAAAAATTTAATAAAAATAAAATTTAAGTAAGATTTTAATTTTTTTGTTTTAATTTTTAATTCATTTAATCATCTACTTAATTGATTTAATAAATTTTTTAATTGGAAAATTTTTTCTGTTTTTAATTTTTTACAGTTTTTAGAAATTGATATAATCATTTTGGTGAAAGGTGCAAATTTAAAAAAGTTTTTAATTGAATGAATTATTTATAAATATATATTTTGTGATTGATGACTTAACAGCTTATGTTTTTGAGTTATAGCTAACAATCCTCATTTACTACTTTCATTTAGATTTTTGATTTTTATTGGACTCTAAAATATATTTTGTTGTTATTTTTGATATGGCGTGGTCAAGAAGATGCTGTGTTCTTAATCCAGATTGTTTTTGCTTATTTATGTTGAACAAATATTTGAAAAATATCGAAAACCTATATCGGACTATGAAAAAACTGAGTTCCATCAATACTGAGTTCCATCAAAATAATCTTGTGTAATCAGGATAAGCCATGGGTTCTTTTTATTGTATGTTAGAAATGTGTGGTATGTCTAAAGTTATGGTCCAGTGGAAAGAGAGATGCAATAATGTTCGTAACAGTCTTGGGAAGAACCTCGAAACCATTATTTACAACTGCTAATTCTGCGTTGTGAAAATAAACAGAACTAACCCTGAAATTTGAAGTAAATGGTCATACCCTAACTAATCTTCTGCTCTACGACCTCAATTAAAATAACGAGAGGTACAATCCAGCATATCTAAATCTTCTGAACCCAAACGAAATACATCAATTGAAGACTCCAATCCACAGAGGGCCAGAGAGATCGATTTTTGGCCAAAACCCTTTATCGTTGTCAGATATGGCAAAAAATTCATATTTCAAGGTTATTGGACTTGCTGATTCCAAAAATGAACTAAAAAATAAAAAATTCAAAATGGCGGAACCAAAATGGCTGCCAAAATTTTAAAAAAATTTTCTGATCCAGCTAAAATTTTGTGTATAGGCAGTTTTAGAGTTACTTAATTTGAAACTGAAATCAAAATTTGAAAAAAACAAAATGGCGGACTCAACATGTTTCTTTAAGTTATGTTAATTTCTTCAAAAATATAATTTTTTATAATCGATAAATGTGTCAAAAACCAAATACAAGAAAACTTTGAAATCTGTATTCTATTAAATTATCGAAAATATAAAAAAAAATGCAAAATGGCGGAAACAATATGGCGTCCAAAATTTTTTGTTGCTATATCTTTCTAAAATTAAGTTTTCTGTTTGTTTTTGTGTTACTGAATTCAAGAACAAACATTAAAAAATCAAGTAAGAAAATTACAGTGGGTCTATTCCAACAATATAACACCCTACACCATTGCGTTTGTACATTAAAATGAATTCCAAAATTTTCGAAAATGGACCTAATATGAAATAAGTTTATATGATTTTTACTGATTTTAAAGTTAATTGTGTTAAATATTGCCATTGCACTGTAATTTATGTTGGATTTTGGGAGTTAAAGAGATTTTCGAAAGTGGGCTTTATATGGGAGCTATGCCTAATTGTGGACCGATTTTCCTGGTATTTTGTACTCTGATTTAATAATGTATTAAACTTATTTGTACTGAATTTCTAAGCGTTAAAACCCTATTCGTGGGGTATTTGTATGGGAGCGAGTTGAAATAATTGACGGATCACGACCAATTTCCATGCCGTTTTTCTTCTTTTAAATAGGGATAGAAAATTAACTGCATCTATAATTATATCGAAAGTATCAATGTTTGTGTAAATACACTGGATAATTATTTATTTGAAAAAATATCTAAATATTTTATTAAAATTAATGTTATTTTGATATCTAGGAACACTATTATAAATTGGTGCCATATGGTCATTTATCATTTGGAGCAATTTTGGGCAACTTTTTTCAAAAACTAACTTTCTATTAGATATAAAAATATAAAAAAAATGCTTTTATCGGACTGAGGATTTGTGTGGATTTCTTAGGAAGAAGGTTAATATCAAAAAATTTTAACTTATTTTATTAAAATTTAAAAAAAAATATACTATATGTAAATAATTTAAACTCGGGTTATTTTTGTTATAATTGCCGATTTAGATGTTAATTGATGCGAAAAAAATTTCAGCCTTTGTCATAAAAATATGTAGCAAAAACCAAAAAAATTGCCCTTCAATAAAATTAATTTCTAACAACTTTTTTAAGTTTGGATCGATACAGAAGGAAATGGTGTAGATGGATAACAAAAAAAAAAATTCGAAAAACATGCTTTTAAATGTTCCTAATAATTTGCAATATTCGTTATTTTCAAATTCTCTCTGGCCCTCTGTGCAATCCAGACTACAAATTTAGCGTTTCGGAGACTCAACGATTTAATTAGAAAGAACTGAATGACTTAATAAGAAATCTGAACTTATCGAAAGAAGCTTCTGAAATTTAAGCATCTTGTTTAAAATAAAAAACTTTACTTACACCAGAAACCAACATCACAACCTGTTACCGTTTTTTTTTTTTTCCAAGAGAAGAATTTAGTTTCTTGTAACGATATTGGTGGTATTTTGCAACAGATTTCATAGACAGCAGCAAAAAAAGTTTAAAGTGTGTAACAAGTACGGATCCATACGTATTGCATATTTGACGACTTTAAAAGAAGAATACCTAAATGTTTCTAAGGATATGGAAATAATTAAGTATCAAGACCACAACTAGGTAATTTGTGTTGATCTGAAAATCGTTAACTTTCTTTTAGATCAACAAGGGATTTCCTTATTCCCTTGTTTCATGTGTCTCTGGGACAGTCGTGGCAAACAACACCATTGGTCACAAAATATGCCTTTAGTTAGCCGAGACCGCATAATAGTTCCACCACTTCTTATTAAACTTGGTTACGAGTAATTTCCTAAGCATAAAGAAATCTAAAGACCAAGTTTAGTCCATGCTATCGAACTAGCAAGAGCTAGGGTACAACATGAGCATAAAAATCGATTTCCTGTACTGATTTCCACAAAATTTGGGTGATTTTAGTGAGGAGCAGGTTGAAAAATTTCTTCAGAATCTTCAGACAGGGATATCAGGGAAGGAGGGACTCACATATGATGGCAGACTACTGCTGGGGTTTGCCACAAGATCTATTAGATGGTGTTCGATAGAAATTTTGTTAACATATGCATTTATTTTTGGCCAAAATAATAAAACTGTATATTTAAAAAACTAAAGCTGTTATAAGTCTCCCAGTACTAATCTCCTAGAGAATGTTATATTCGGCTTGTACGAATCTACGTAGCCGGTAAAGTGGGCGGACTACGCCCATTTTAGGTTTCCAAGTTTACATCAACCCTCGAACTATCTGTACAAATTTTCGTTATCGTACGTGCTGTTTAAGAGATATCAGCAGGAAAGTATGAAATGAGGCTACAACGGACACACTGTGTTTCTGGTATTTAACCCAATTTTCTGAGCTAAATTCTGATAGACAGACGGACGGACATAGCTAGATCGACTCAGAATCAAATCAGGACCTAGAAAATATATACTTTATGGGATCTGTAATGATGTTTTCGATACCATATTATTGATGGTCTCAATATGTACGTTTAGTGGTCCTTTAGTCAGTATTAATAACACAGGTTTACAAAATGGACAAAAAATACTACAGCACGGGGTTTTTCATTCAATTCGTATACACGGTAGTAATAAAAATTAAGCCTCTAATCCACTTTTTTAAATTGACTCTAGTTCCCGCGATAAATCGTGATTTGTAAAATGAATGAAGTTTCACCATATATTTAAGTATATCTCGAAAACGACAAGTCTGAACTTCAACCTCACAAAAATTCTTATATATCAAAAATTAAAATATTTATTCTTTAATTATCATAAAGATAAATTTGCTGCAAATAAAATGAAATGCAAATAAAAAAAAAATAGTCTCATTTAAATCAATACTTATATTTGGATTTTATTCAGAAATTAATGAAAATACTTATATTGAAATATTTAAAAAATTACAAAATCATTTTTTAATTTTTCCCTTAATTCTGGGAAAGGTGATAGCAACACTTTAATGATCAGGTTTACTTTTTATAGTTATTTATCATCTTTTATTTTTCTGTTTATGGTGCTATCCGTATTTTCATAATCACGTTTCCGTTTCCTTACTTTTTATTTGAAATTCAAATTTTTTTTGTTGTAAAAATGGTGATATCCGTCCGTTTATGCGCACCAAAATTCCGGAAGGTGTCAATTATGGACCTTTACTTGTATTAAATGTAAAATAAAAATACTAATATAAAATATTACATAGATACTTAGATTCATATGTATTTATGCACTTTTGGATGATTCCCGAAATTGGATCTTATATGGGAGCTATGGAAAATTATGAACCAATCTTCATACAATTTTTCACTGTCATTTATATTTATAAAAATGTTTTGTGTTGAATATTAAGTTGATACTAAAATTGTTATGGGATTTATGAACGTTAAAGTGATTTTCGAAAGAAGTGTTAATATGGGTGCTACGGTCAATTATGGACCGATATTCATGAAATTTGGCACACGGATTTATACTTACATTACTTATTTGTGTCAAATTTCATTAAAATATTTTTGTCAAAACTTTATTCCGGAAGAACATTTGTATGGGGGCCAAGTGAAATAATGGGCCGATCATGACCAAATTCAATAGGCTTCGTCCTTGTGCAGAAGAAATCATATCATCAAATTTCATCAAATTATGTTCATAATTTATATAGCCAGACAGCCGACCAGACGTACGGACGGATATGGTTAAATCGACTAGAAAATTATTCTGAGTCGAACGGTATACATACTTTAAGGTGGGGGTCGGAAATTTTTTTTATTGCGTTACATAATTTGCACGAACAAATAATACCCCAACCACCTATGATGGTGTAGGGTATAAAAATGAAATTTGAAACGAAGCTGTGACAGTTATAGTTTGATAATTGTTATACATTTTACCCCACTTTGTACACATTTTAACCCAACGCACGTTGTGGTAAAAGGTGTCGAAAGTGGCGTTTAATTGAATTTTGAAAATTAACTTTTTTAAATAAAATTGGATACCGAATAAAAATAGACAACATTATGTATCAATAACGATAAAAGTCATTACCGTAGGTTGCGTGGTTTTTGAGTACTGAGCTGTCAAAGTTCAAAATTTTTTTATATTTTAAGAAAAGAGCAAAAAATTAAATTTTCATGAATTTTCGGTGAATTTTTCTTTAATAAAAAGTTCTTTAAAGAAAAATTTTAAAATGGAACCATCAACTACAGGTATTTGAGTTTACTTTTATGCAAGAATTTGTAAATTATTTTTTGTCCTGGTATTTTTTGTTATTTTTTTGAAAATAGTCCAAAATGCACTAATTTTCAAATTTCATGGAATGCAACTAAAAATATAACAAGACTTTTGTTCTGAAAAATTGTCTGAAAAATATTACATATTGTTTACTTAAATATTCTGAAATTAAATCGTGCGCATATTTTGCCCGATTTTAGAAATTTACATTTTTGTGAAAAAACTCAAGTTGCTCCAAACCAAAAACAGGTTAAGTGCAGACTTTTTTATTTTTTTACTTTGTTTTATTTTTCGTTATTTCACTATGTATTTTGTTATTATTTTGTACAATTATTTTAAATAAACAAAATAATTTTACTGCTTAATACCGTCGAACTCAGTTAAAATGAATATGATTCCATGTAATGTTTTTATATTCTACAAAGTGATGTGTCTTATATTGGTACTTGGTATTTAATATTGAAAAATTCAGGAACTATGCGAACAATACATCCAGATACTACGTTGATAAATATCCATGGTATTGTATGTCTCCTATCCTCCCCAAGTTTTTTATATCAGACAGAACAAATTTGTAAATTCTTGTAATGCATTTTTTTACTAACTAGTAAAAATCAAACAAGTTGTGATTATAAAAATATCGATTTCACTTTTCCTTGAAGTAAGCGGCCATTTTAGATCGATTTTTTTCACAATGTACAGACAGATGGACGGATGTTGCCATTTAGCCAGAAAAGATCGTATATAATGGTGCATTTTTTTACTAACTAGTAAAGAACAAAACAAGTTATAATATTCATATCGAGCTTCCTTGAATTATGCGGCTTTCTTCTAGCCAATTAATCCTAATGTATAGACAAACGGGCGCACATTACCATTCTGCCAAAAAAATCGGAGTATTTTTAAAGTTTATACTTTTTACTAACTAATAAAAAACAAAACATGTTCTGATTATTGAAATATTGATATCGCCTTTTCTTGAATTATGCGGCCATTTTAGACCCATTTTTTCCAATGTATAGACAGACGGACGGACATTACTATTCTGCCAAAACAAATTCAAAAGTTCTAAAAATATCTTTTTTTACTAACTAATTGATAAAATATTAAATCATGATCATTTAAATATTTATATCACCTTTCTCTGAATAATGCGGCGATTTTAGACCCATTTAATCCTAAGGATAGACGGACGGACAGACATTACCATTCTGCCAAAAAAAAAAATCCTAAAATTCAAAAAATACATTTTTTTACCTAATAATAAATATAAAAATAGATCCTCATCATTAAAATATTGATATCACCTCTGCCTGACGTGCAACGTACACCGTTAGAAAATCTAAAGCTTGGTACATTTTAACCCAAACAAAATTTTCAGATTTTCTGCAAAATAGATATTAAAAGAATTTTAATTTTCAGCTTGTTATGAAAAAACTATTTCGAAATTTTTTATCATGGAATCTTGTTCAGCTAGAAGACTTTTTAGTGCATTTTGGTGGACAAATATTTAGAAAAGTAAAAAGTATTATAAGTTTATTTACTAATGAGCTTTGTCATTTTATTATTACTAAAATGCAAATTTTTTAATACTTTACTTTTATGGATACAAAATTATGAAATGTTTATATATCTTTTTCATACACATTAAAACGCATCTTCCAACTGATTTTTATTTTTTATTTTTTTTTTTTTTTTTTCAAAGGAAAGCTATAATATTAATATTTTAAGAGCTGCCAGGTAAATATTATGAAAAAACAAAAAAACGGAATTACTACTTTTATATAACCTTTATATCTTAGGCCAGTGGTTCCATAACCAGACCTGAAGCTTTTTTAATTTGCTGAAGCACAAGTCCCCAATGATTTAAAGGAGTGGTAAGTGTACCCTCAAAGTTGTTTACATCTAGTTTTTATGGTTAGATTGCAGAAAAGTATTAAATGAAAATAAACGTCTACGTCTTAAAATACTTTAATTTTTTTTTAATCCGTTTCAACTCTAAATTAGTAAAATATATGGATAGATTATTAATCTGAAGTAACCACATTTTTAGGTTTATTACAAAGAATTTTTAATAAAAAATAAAATCGTTTAAGATAACTGTTTTCATTTAATTTTTTTAAAACTTCGGCCAATATAATAAGAAATTAGAACTCCAATTAACTGTAAATATATAAAAAAAAAAGTACATTAATATATGTAGCATAAAGCTGATAAAAATTTAAACTTACCAATATTACGCCCATAGCTATACCACAAGTTCCCATATTAAAACATTGAGCTTCAATATATGTAGAGAAATTATCTAAACAACCCCAGGGGTAACGATTAACATCATCAATATTAACAGTACAACTGAAATTATCAATAACAGCACTGGGCATAAAACAACAAGATATGGGTATATGATTTTCAAACAAATCTTGCCAGCCTTTATAGTTTTCAAGGCCACAACAGCTAAACTGAAAAAAAAATAAAAATAATAAGATATTATACATCTACACGACTTTTTGTTAAAAGAAAAAAGACTTACTTGTTTTTGTATATAATCCCACATTGAAGAATATATATTTGGTTGATTTGGTTTATATTCCAACAATAGCAATTAAAGTTAAAGCTAGCCATTGGAATTGTTGTACAAGAAAAATTACATAGTCGTTATAAATTTGAGTAACATTATAGCCAATAATAATTAATATTATGCCAGTTATCTGCAAAAAAATAAAAGTTAAAGAATTAAAAATTTTTTCTATTTAATATAATTTAATATTATTTAAAAAAAAACTTACTATAAAAACCAAATTAAGTGCCACTAAAATATATTTTTTGAAATTTATATTTGCAATCATTATAGATATTTTTAAAATTTTACTGTATTTACTAAAATTATTTTTAACATAACTAGCTCTTAAATCAGAAAATGTTTAAACTTAAATAAAATTAAACAAAGCAAAATATAAAATTTTTGTGAAATTCGTTTATAAATATTTTCTTATCAATTATTATTTTGGCTTATCTAAAAAATAAAAATAACAGAATACCAATATAAATATGACCTACTGTATTGCTAATAGTAACATATGTATATATTTACTTTTAAATTTGTTTTAAGGTACCACGTCAGACAAGTTGGTAGCTGGTAGACTATCTCAAGTCTATCAGTCTGGGAGTAAGGGTTCGATTTTCGCCAGAGCACTGGTCGACAAAAAAAAAAAAAAATGCTCCCCCAAAGACGAATAGTTGGATTTAATGGACTATGATGTGCTTAACACTTATCTGGTTTCAATATTTTCATGAAAATGAAATTTAAATGAAAACTTCAGAAATTTTTCAGTTTATCATTATACCTTACACCACTATAGGTGGTTGGGGTATTATTTGTTTGTGCAAATATTGTAACGCAGAGAAAAAATCTTTCGGCATATACTTTAAAGTATACTATTTGAAGCAGAATCATTTTCTGAATCGATTTAACCATGTCCGTCCGTCTGGTCGGCTGGCTGGTTGGCTGGCTGGTTGGCTGTCGATGTAAAGCTTGTGTGCAAAGCACAGGTCGCAATTTTTAAGACAATTTGATGAAATTTGGTACATATTACTTTACACAAGGACGAAGACTATTGAATTTGGTCATGATCGGCCCATTATTTCACCTGGCCCCCATACAAATGTCCTCCCGGAATAGAGTTTTAACACTTATAAATACCTTGAAAATATTAATATTTTTGGATGCAATTTTGCACAAATACGTGAAGATTGGTTAATAATTGACCATAGCTCCCATATGAACAATTCTTCCGAAAATCACTTTAACCCTACGGTACATACCCAAAAAAATTAACGTTAGTCAATACCCGTGGTACCCGGGTACCATAGTGTAATTTTCGTTTATTTTATTAAAAAATAAAATAATTTTATAATTTTTTTTTTTATTACGACCATATAATTGGCTACATATCTTAAAGAAATTCGGTAAATACATGTAGAAAAACATGTTTGAGTATTTAAGCGATGTCTGTCCGTCTGTCTGGCAGTCCATATTAAACTTTAAATGAACCTACAAATTGCAGTATTTGATATAGTTGGATGAATTTTGGCTTTATATGATGTTAAAATTAATGGTTAATAATAGTTACCTATCATAACCATGTCATAATATTTTTTTCCAAAAATGGGATTTTAACGCTTTTAGTATTGCATAATTTAGTAAATATAAAACTTTTATGGGCGTTAGAAACCTTATCTTAACCAATCTATTAAATTTTTAACCAACTTCGCACCCCATATATGAACCATTTCCGAAAATCATTATAAAGTGCATAAAAAAGTATTGGTAGACATTACGTTTTTTGTAAACAAAAGATTAAAATAAAATGTAATTTTAAACTTTACAAAAAAACTTGATCTATAATAAAACACACGTTCCATATAAACTCTCCAAGAAAATCCATCAAGACAGACTATAACGTTCTTACAGTCCTAAAGAATATTAGCACTGACTTCATCCACAATTAAGCACTGGATCCAAATAATATCCTCACAGAAAATATCCTCACAGAAAACGTCTGAAAAAAATTTTTTTTACAATAAGGAATGCTGTCAGTATTAGTATAGCGTCCTATCAAGTTTGGAGCTACAATATCGAAATTTTACGTTCCTAAGCACAAATAATATGAAAAAAAATTTCAATATCTTGAGCACCTCTATGAAATTTTGGAGTAGAAGTGGTGGACATTATTACATGATATTCAAAAAATGAAAGGAATTCATAAAACGACTAAAAATGCGCTATCATTGTCATATTCATAATACTGGCTCAAAACAGTGATAATTCGAAAAGTTGCATATTATCCTTTGTTACTCTTTCTAAAGTTCCTAAATAGATTAGAAATTTAAAAAAATATTCACTTCTGAAACTAGGTTTCAGGTTTTTTCAGTTTTTATAATGTATAAACACCTTAATCACAACGATCTAAAGTTTCGTGGATATATCTTTATTAATAAAGAAATGTGAGCACTTTAAAATTAAAAATGGTACCGGGTACCATTAACGTGCATAAATCCCATAAAAATTTTACCATCAACATAATATTGAACACAAATAAATTGTTTTATAAGTATAAATGACAGTGCAAATCATAATTTACCATAGCTTCCATATAAAACCCAATTTCAGGAATCACCCAAAAGTGCATAAATACATGTGAATATTAGTATCTATTATATTACAGTGCCTTGATTTGTATGGGGACAAAAAAAGTTGCAAATGTACCCCCCTTAAATTAAAGTTTGATATGTTTTAAGCTAATTCTCAAAATATTTCGGTTCAATTATTTAATTTACGTGAGCTGGACCATTTTTAAAATACCTCCAAAAATATGGTTTTTGATCGACAGTATACATAGTTTTTAACTTTTTGTCAAAAAAATTACAACATATGATAGAAAAACGATGTCTACTACATATTGAACAAAATATAATTTAAAATTTGTTTTCATTCTCGCGAAATTAAAATTTTAGTAAAATTTTCAATAAATTTATTTTAAAAGTATTTTATTAAAGTTTGAATATTTTGGACATTTTTCATCGTAAATTATATTTTAGCGCATCATTGGAAAGCTCTCATTAAATACTATTGATATGCGCATTCATTTAACCCTTTAGTTGCACAAATAATATTTTGGGATTTCCTGTCCATAATTGATTAAGTTAATTTTTATACCAAATAAATGGTTAGTTAAAGACATACATGTCCTCAAAAGCATTAATTTATAAAAAGCGTCGAATTGGTGTAAAATGGCCGTTAAATTAATAAAAAAAAAACTCCTTTTTATTCGATTATTGTCGCGGTTTTAAATGAACTTATTATGCTTTTCAAAAATTTATCAATATTTAAGAGTAATAAGTACTTCCATACGATTTATTTGCAAAAGTTCCAAATTTAAGCTTTTGGGAACTAAATGCATAAAATTGACCATCTGGCTCATAATAGGTTAATTACGTGTTATCTTCTATAGTAACAGAATATACCATTTCTACGGTACATTAAAACCTAATATATTTTGAAAAATTTCCGAAATATATAATATTACATGTTTGAAAAATGAAAATATGATAAAAAGTGTTAGTAAAATCTTAATATTCTGCGACTGAAGAAAAGAGACATAATAACAAAAAACATTTTTTTGAAAATAAATACATCAAGTCCAACTATTCATCTATGGGGGAGGATTTTTTGTTAATAATTATAATTATTTAAATGAATATTGAAGGTCGTATGCGCCCCTGTTATAATTTGAAGTTAATTTTCTTATAACTAAAATTTTGATAATAATATTGAAATAAATACATAATTTCAGAGGTGTTTTAAAAATGGTCCAGCTCATGTAAATCTTGACATTGTTATGTAATACTTTGGGAATCATATACGAACATACTAATCTTCATTTCTAGAGGGGTACATTTGCACTTTTATTTCGTGAGACACTTTAATGTATATATGGTCAGGCCTGACCGACTATATCTTCTTCTCTCATTTTTATTTAAATTTGGTAATGCTGCGAATAAAACAAGGCATGTATCATTGAAATTGATACACAAATATTGATTTTATTCACAGTTACGTGAAAATACCCAGTAGTAAGTAGAAATACAGTGGTAGGCAAAAAATTTTTTCTATCATCTTTAAACAAAAATGTGTGGACTATATAGATTTTGATAAGATAAATAAGAATCTTTTACTTTTGATTTCTATCACGTACTGATTTTTTTATGTGTATGACTAATATCATAACCGTATTCAGTGTTCACGTTATAAAACTCGAGAATGGTTAGTTCAATTAACATTATAACCAAAGAATATACAACATATAGAAGGCGCATGTCAATGAAAACTGAAATATTTTTTAAAAGTATTTCATGATGCGGGAGGGAAGGCAAAAGGAAAAGAAGCTTGCGTGTTTTTTATCTCTTTTGTTATGCTCTTGAAATTAATAAAAAACACACAAGCAGCGTTGCCATAACAGCATTTAAAGTGCAATTCTAGCACTTATTTTTCGGGTACTGCACCTTTTTGCGAAAAAAAGGTGCTGGATGCTGTTTAGCACCTTTTTATACTTTTTTTATAAACAAAATGAATTTTTTAGCATTAAAAGTGCATTTTTAGCATTTATTTTTAGTTTTTGCACTTTAATTTTAATTTTTGGATAAATAAAGCACAAAATATCTTTGTATAGTTTACCGATCAAATCTTTTTTTTTTTTTACAACTCCAAAACTAATAGTCTTAAGGTATGGTCAGACTTTTCAAAATGATGTAACTATAAAAATATTTTATGACCTCCATTTTAATGGAAATATTTTTTACTAGTTATTATTCAAAGCTGACATTTTACCAAAATTATAACGATGCTGATTTCTTTTACAAAACATTTGAAATATCAAACAACTATGAACAATTATTTGTAAAAGTAGTGGTTGCACAATTTTGGTCAAATATTTAACAAATGTGAACATAGTTTTAGGAAAATACCGATTATAAGGACAGCCTACGAAAAAATAAAAGAAGTAAAAGTACCCGAAATGCAATAAAAGCTCTTACATAGGGAATAACATATTTTATAAATTTACGAGTTGTGTAGATTTATCCGGTTGAATGAAAATCATTAATGTTCTCATTTTAACAAAATTATTTAATATTATTTTATACATTTTTCAATAAGACATACTTATGTATGAAATTTATTGTGTTCCAAAATATAATGTGATTAAGTATGAAGATGGGAAGTTATTCTGAATTGATTTGTTCCTTTGGAATTAAGAATATGACCATTATATTGTGAGTAAACCATACAAATTAAAAAAAATATATTAAATTAGTGAATATATGCATTAATAAGAAAAATGTTTATTCTAATTCTTTATTTAATATTTAGCACTTTTTTCTAAAGAATTGCACTTTTTTACAATCATTTAGCACTTATTTTTACTAAATTGCACTTTTTAAATAGCCATTTAGCACTTTTTCTCAGAGAAGTTCTGGCAACACTGCACACAAGAAAGTCAGTCTCGCACGAGCATTCAAGCAAGAATGTTGTGTTATTGCTTGTTGCTTGAGATACACTCATGAAAAATATTTAATATTAAGTAGGATTAATTAATATGATTTTTTAATTATATAACTATCTTTTTTTAATTAATAATGTACTACAATTAATTTTTTATTATAAAGTACAAATCTGAAATAATCGTTCGTGCTGAATTATTCGATATTTTTTAATAAGAAATTAAAATCCTAAATTAATAATTTATCGTTATATATTTTTTTTTTAATCAAATAATAGAAAAAATAAACATTAAATCTTAATTTTTATGATTACTATGGTAATCGTTGCAATCCCTGGTTATTACTATTCAAATTCTAAACTAGTAACGTGTATTTCCACTTACAAGTCTTGAATTGACGAAGAAACTTTCAAAATAAAATTACTATAAAAATAATGTTATTTTTTTGGTGTATAATTTCATAATGGGAAAAACAAAACATACACAAACATAATTGTTTATGTATGAGTGTGGCGATCGCTGGTGTTGTGCCTATAAAAAAGTAGAAACAAGAAATTGGTCGTTTATTTACTAAAGGAGATCAAATACGATCGTGTATGTTAGTGTAGGGCATAGCATATGTGTTTTGTTGTTTTAAAAGTAGAAATACTTTAATCATCACCGAACTACTTATACCTTTTTTAACGTCATATGAGCTTATGTAAATATACTTTCAGAATATCAAATTTGTATTTTAAAATTTGATTTGTGTAGTTTTGTTACTTATGTATTCAAAGTAACAGATGTTAAAGTTAAGTATATTAATTAATTAAATAAATAAAAACAAAAATATAAAATTATATCCACTTGAAAAAAATATAAAAAAATATTTTTATTTTTTTTTATTCATAACAAATTTGTCACCAAAAAAATTAGATTTTTCTTTAATAATTTTTTATTCTGTAAAGAAGGTGGAATTATATTGAAAAAAGATCTTTTGTAAAAAGTATTTAATTTGTATATACTATATAAAAAAATTGTTATAACAAAAATAAATAAATGAATAAATAAAAAATTACTTTTATTTCTTGCCAAAAAATAACTTATATATCAAAAAAAAAAAAAAAAAAAAATCAGTAGTTTTGTTTATAAAAAAATTTAGGTCTATAAATTGAAACTTTGCTGTATGAATATTTATTTCTTTTTGTATAAAAAAAATAATAACATTTTGCTTAGAAAAAGGAAATCAAAAAAACTTCATTATTTTTCAAAATAAATGTTATGTCTGCCCAAAAATAAAAGAAATGAAATACATTTTTTATTCAAAACTATTTTTTTTACTAAATAAAATATATATAATTTAAAAATAAGTTTTAAAATTGAAAATATTAATATTATTTATTTCTATAAAAAATGTATATTTTAATAACAATTTCTTGTTTCAAATAAAATACAACTCAAAAACATGGAAAAAATCACAAAATATTTTTTTTTTTCTGAAAAAAAGGAAAAACTTTTATTTACTATTTACTTTATTTTTATTTTTCTTTCTAAAAAATCCAAAAAATGGAAAAATATATACTTTTAAAAATGAAAAAATTTAAATATTTTTTTAAATAATAATTTCAAAAACTAAAAATTCTCTATAAAAACTTTTTTTAATAATAAAAAAAACACCAAAAACAAATTATATGCACATTTTATGAAATATATAAAAATATAATATATAAAAGTAAAATATAACAATTATTAGTTTATCAAAAATATAACTATAAAATATAAATCGACAACTTCGAAATCATACAAAAATTTGTCATGTCACTAAGAAAGGTATAAGCACGTCGGTGCAGATCAAAGTATTTCTACTTGTAAAACAACAAAACATGCATGCTATGCCCTACAGTAATATTAACGTTCATATCTTTTCCATTAGTAAATAAACAACTAAAATTTCTGTTGGCACTTTTTATTTCAAAACAAAAGAAACAAATATTATTTGTTTCTTTCAATTTGAAATAAAGATCTTTATACATGTACAATCTTATATATATGTGTGTGTGTTTTTATTTGCAATTCTTTATAAGGAATACACACATGTACAAACACATATATTTAAACTCTTTCTCTCTCTCTGTTTTGGTGGTGGATTTAGTTTTCCCTTGTTACTTATCCCCCTCATCAATGCAAAATGTTGAGAGCGAGAATTACATGAGAGCAGGTTCTATGATTAGAACCCGCCATAAGAAATTTTGTTTCTACATGATTCGCCTTCTATATATGAATATTCTTTGTTATAACTCAACGTTAGCACGATATTGAAAAATTATACACCAAACGATGAAGAAGAAGACTTTTTTATTCACTCAATAATTGTGGATTTATGATTCAAAATTATACCAATTTTTCCAAAAAATTTTTCGCTACTAGTTTCCAAATGACTACGGAAATATTAAGTAAAAAAAAAATATATATATGAATATAACTTTAAAATAATAATATAATAATATCTGAACAATACAGGACAGCTTATTTGGTTCCACTTTGGTTCCGTTGTGATACCCTGAGGGATCATGTGATGTTAAATTTACGTTCGAGTCGACCGCAAAATTTAGCAGTCCTTATTTCAGTTAGAGTTAGACAGTTGTATAGACAATTTTCCACTGTCTCTTCCTCATCGTAGCAACTACTACAGAAGTCGTTAAAAGGGAGCCCCAATATCCTAGCATGCACACCAGCAATCTAGTGCCCTGTGACAATAATACGTAACCGATAACTTGCTAGTGCAAAGATGAGGAAGATAATGAGTCCATATTTTCCTCGAGGTTTAACAAGTGGAATCACTTTTGTGTATCATTTATACAAATCGAGAACACATTTCTTGAGTGATAGAGTGATTCCATGTCAAAACGGACAAAAATCGGACTTGACATCTCCGATGTCTACAAAATTCACTAGTGATATTGGCAATTAGAAGTGTTTTTCAAATCATAAAATTTTAGACTCATGTTAAAAAAAAAAAAAAAACGAAAAAAGCTAAAAATTTTACAAAAGTGTGTTTGTTTAATTTCTAATAACTTCTTTTACATCAAAAGTTCAACGTTCAAAGTTAGACTTATAATAATCAAATTATATTCAAATAATCTTATTAAGGGCGAAATATTAGACAAGGGGAAAAAACTGAAAGCGAATTCGTGCTTAGCATGTCAAATTCCATCTACACCATTTCCGGTTGTATTTGAGAAATTTCTAATTATATTTCAGAAAATTCCAATTATATTTTCGAAATTTTCGATTATATTTTCGAATTTTCTAATTATATTTCAGAAATTTCTAATTATGCTTCAGAAGTTTCTAATTATATTTCAGAAATTTCTAGTTGTAGTTCACAATTTTCTATTTGTAGTTTAGAAAATTCTAAATGTATTTTAGAAATTTTATATTTGTAGTTCAGAAAATTATAAATGTAATTTAGAAATTTCCATTTACATTTCAGAATTTATCAAATTCTATTTAAGAAATTTCCATTTGTATTTCGAAATTTTCTAAATGTATTTTAGAAATTTACATTTATATTTCAGAAATTTCTAATTGTATTTAAGAACTTTTATATAGAAAGTATATGTTGAATGTTTTGAAATACAATTGGAAATTTCGGAAATACATTTAAAATTTTCTAAACTACAAATAGAAAATTCTGAACTACAACTAGAAATTCTGAAATGTAATTAGAAACTTCTGAAGTATAATTAGAAATTTCTGAAATATAATTAGAAACTTCTGAAGTATAATTAGAAATTTCTAAAATATAATTAGAAATTTCGAAAATATAAAATATAAATGGAAATTTCTGAAATGTAAATAGAAATTTCTCAAATATAATTAGAAACTTCTGAAATACAACTGGAAATGGTGTAGTCCACTTATTTATATTTGATTTTTTTTTTTAAAGTAGACGAACAATTTTTTTGTCGACCAGTGCAGTCTACATTACTCTGCTTGGTTAATTAAATTATTTCTAATTATATTATGACAAAAAAAAAAAAAATTATAAAAAACTCGCATTTTTCATTAAAGAGTCTTACATTTTATAAATACTTTTTAATTACTTGATACTAAAAAACCCAGTTAATCAATATTTATATTTTCTTTTAAAAATTAATTTTATTTTAGTGTGATTCTTTAAAAATTTTAAAATAACACAATCAAATATAATAGATAACATTATGTACTCAGTTAGCTATAATTTTAATTTCTAATCTTATAAATCAATCAGTTTTTAAACAACAATATTTTTTATTGTTCCTGGTGACTACTTGATATTTAATCAAACTAACTGTTATCTACAATTAACCCTTCGAAATATGGAGTTGTATTAAGTAAAAACAATTTAAACATAAATTTAGATTTTCTTTAAAAAAGCTCTATAATGGGTTAATATACACATATTTCTCAGTATAATATAAATTACGAAAATTATGCAATGATCGAAATAGTATTAATTAGGTTATACATATTGTTCGTTTCATATCTTGTTGGAATAAAACGAATAATTCGAATAAAACATTTAATCGATAATTATATTATGTTATATTATATTATCATTTTTAAGTTTTAAGTATCACTATCACTAGTTTGGGATTTGTGATGCATTTTATGCTCGATATAAAAAAAAAAATTGTAATGTGAATTATACCAGCCATTTGAAATAAGTATCCCCCTACGATATATATAGTAATGGGGCTAGTCTTTTGACAGTTATTTGTCAACCTACTGAGTGAGTTTGAAAAAACTCTCACAACCACAAATATAATAGATAAAATTTACTCAAATATGAATTATAGAAATTGTCAACTCAGTAGTATAATAAAAAACTACTTAAAAGCTTACAATTTTTAAATATCTCTTCTAAGTAATATCTTAGACAACTAAATAAATAACTTGATAACAAGTTATTTGATGTCTTATAGACATATTTACTATCCACAATAGTTGCAATGTCATGTAAATGTTAGTTGACTGTTTATATTTGCAAATCTGTACAAGTCATTGTAACTTTAATATGTTGGTTAACATCAAAATATACATATATTTATTATAAGAAATTGTCATGATTTTATCTATAACTTTTTGTCTCGTCTTTAACATTTAATCCTTGTTGACTCTAGAGTATGACACTGTAGTGCATAGAAATATACTTATTTGTGTTTATGTCAGGAATCGGCGCTCTTAAATTTCACATTTTATATGCTCTTGTTTCCGTGCTCTTATATTGTGCACGGAAACAATTTTTAAACTTATAATTTCATAATATCTGTTGCTCTTAAACAATTTATGGTATGTAATAAAAACTATAATTGAATATTAAAACAATTTGCTTAAAAAAGTATTAAAAATATATAAAATTAATAAATAATTATTCCCTCTTTACATGTAAGAGCATATAAATGAGACAAAATTAAGAGATCATTTGCACGTGTGCACTATTTTGCGGGTCGTTGGTTTATGTTTATTTCTTGAACTCGAGTTGTAGAAATATACATAACATTTTGTAAATGCAATAAAATAAAAATTAAGCTTATTTGTAAATAACTTCAATTTTATAGAAAAATACTTAATACAAGGAGACTACCTACAAAATTATATAAATATGTTTATTGGGCATAAAATTTGCTTATATAGACAATTTTATTTTTGAAACTGAAACAACAAAAATACCAATAATTTTATGTATAGAAACTATTTTATTAAAAATTGAGCTTTATATACCTAACCACCAAAAAAGAAACTGAAAAAGAGCTGATAAAGTCATGAATTTAACATTGTGGTGTCATTAGAAAAAATGACTAAGTGGTAGAAAAAGCTGCAGTTGTGCTTTTTTAACACATGGTTGTCATTGGTAGGATGTTCTTCATTTATACTTCTTGTTCACTTCTTTTGAATTAATCCCTTAAAACTATGTCTATAAAAAATGTTAATAAATATACTGTTTTAGTCTCATTAAAATATAATAAAAATGCTTTAAAATTTGTAAAATTTAAATTTTTCTACAATTTATTAACCTTTTTTCCTGCTAAAAATTCATTTATTTTCACTTTTTAGGAAGTAATTATTAAAAATTTCCAAAAAAGTTTAAAATATGCACTTTGTTTTACTTTTGAAGTGGTGAATGTCTTTTTTTTTTTTGGAAGCTCTTGATCGTTTTTTTTTTTTTTTTTGCTGGGTATTATTAAACATTTAAATTTTATTTTCTTAATCTGCATAAGTAAAATTTTGTGAATCCAATTTTTTTTTTTTTTGAAATTTTAAGGATTTTTTTAATATGAAAATATTTTCTAAAATAAATTTATGCATATCGCCACAAATTATTTCGTATGTGTGAATTACACATATTTTTTTGGGGCCATTGCTAACATTAGCAATAATAGAATTACGTCCGTCCGTACGTCTTGCTTAGAGAAAAATGTATGTCAATGATCTATTGTCCCTAGTCTCTACCGGCAGATATGTATGCTTAGATAAAACTTTAAAAATCATATACTTCATAAATTAAACTCCTATTGTATAGCAATTTGAGGGTATAGGCCAAGATAGAAACAAACTTTTATTAAAATAAAAATAAATTTTTCATCAAAAAATCTTATATGTTTTTACCAATACAAGAATTTTTATTCCACGAGTTTATTTTAATGGGGGATGGACTGACGGAGGGATGCATATTGTTGTAAAAGGGATCGAAAATGGTGATTAACTCTGGGAATGGTGATATAACTACTTTAATAATCACGTTTTATTTCATTTCTTTTATTTATTATTACGTAAAACATTCAGTTTTATAATTTTAAGATTTTTTGGTCAGAATGGTAATGTCCGTCCGTCTATACATTAGAGTTACATGGTTCAAAAATGATGCATAATTCAGGGAAAGATGATATCAACACTTTAATGATTGCGTTTAATTTTCCTATTTATTAGTAAGTAACAAGCGCGAATGATATACTCGGCCCGGCCGAATCAACTTTTTCAAATTTTACGTTATATGGGAGGGGGCGGTAAAGTGGGTGGACCACGCCCATTTTTTGTTTCCGAGTTTACATTGGTCCTTGAACTATTTGAACACAATTTCGTCGATTTTCACCTTATATGGGAGGTGGGCGGTAAAGGGGGCGGACCACCCCTAGTTTTGGTTTCCGAGTTTATATCGATCCCTGAACTATACGTACAAAATTTCGTTGTCGTACATGTTTTTGTTGAAGAAACATCAGCAGAAAAGTATAAAACGGACACCCTGTGTTTCTAGTTTTTAGCCCATAACCCCCTACGTTTTCCCGTTCGAGCCCTATCCTGCTTTCAACAGACGGACAGACGGACGGACATAGCTAGATCGACTCAGAATCTAACCAGGACCCAGAAAATATATACTTTGTGGGGTCTTAGATGATTCCTTCAACATGTTACACACGGAATGACAAAATCAATATACCCCCCATCTTTTTGATGGTGGGTATAAAAATAATCATTTTAAGAATTATAAGATATTTTTTGGCTGACTGGAAATATCCGTCCGTCTACACATTTGGATTAAATGGGTCGAAAATGACGCTTAATTCAGGAAAGGGTGTTATGCGAATTTTGATAACGTCGTTATACTTTTACTAGTCAGTAGTTAGTAAAAAAATGCATTCTTAGAATCCATATTATTTTTTAGCAGAATGGCAATGTCCGTCAGTCTATACATTTGGGTTAAATGGGTCGAAAATGGCACTTAATTCAGAGAAAAGTGATATCAACATTTTAACACTTATATATGGTTTTCATATTGAACGAGAGGTAAAAAAAAAGAAACATTTTTCGAATTTTAAGATTTTTTTGAGAGAATTATAATGTCCGTACAGATCTGTTTGTTAATTTTTGCAAACTTTTCAATTCAAAATAGTTTAACTTTTGACTCAATAAAGATAACGTCTTTCTTTGTTCGGTAGATAATTTAGTTTTTTAACCAATTACATAAAATATAATGAAATTGGTTAAAATGTTGGGATATACATGGGAAAGACTTGACCAACATCTTGCAAAGTTGAGATTTTTAAAATTTCAAAATTATATAACTCGAAGAATATATAAGAGAAATAGCATACGCAAGCATGTATTCTAAAGAATTTATCAAAGACTTTAAAGTGATATAAAAATCTTGGAAATCGGTTAAGTAACAAAAATTTTGCTAGTGGTTATGCATTTGCTATGACGTTAGTACCCTATTTAAACCCCCGTAGTTCCGCTGCTGAAGCATATATGGGATCCTGCGTCTAAATTCAAAATATTGCTGTCCTTTGCTGCGTTTATGTTTATGTTTATTCGATTCCGCCCCAATGTTTTTTATATGAAATCTAATGCAGTTTTTCGAAAAAAATAATAATAACTTTTCAAATTGGGCTATATATGTGCATGATTTTTTTTTCATAATATTAAAGTGGACAATATGTACTATTTTTCGGAAAATTTTCAGAACAAACATCTGTAACATTTTAAGTTGCATTCCATGAAGGTTGAGAGTACTTAAGAACAATTAAAAAAAAATGAATACGACCTAACTTTGCTACAAAAATTTTAATTTCAAAATTCAATTAACCACCTCGATCGGATAAAAGTGTTAAATACAGAAATGTAATCTTTGAACCGATAAGAGAATTCTGCTAGTCGAAATCTACAAAAAACCTCGTCGTATCAATATCTTATCTCTTTTAGTTTAAGAGATATTAAGCTTCAAAGATTAAAATTTTTACTTTTTAGCCTGCCTTGGTGGTTTTTTTGGCTACAGCGCACGTTGGGGTAAAAGGGGTGGAAAATGGCGCTTAATTCAGGGAGAGGTGATATCAATATTTTAATGATAGGGATCTATTTTTATATTTATTATTAGGTAAAAAAATTTATTTTTTGAATTTTAGGATTTTTTTTGGCAGAATGGTAACGTCTGTCCGTCCGTCTATACCTTAGGATTAAATGGGTCTAAAATCGCCGCATTATTCAGAGAAAGGTGATACGAATATTTAAATGGACATGATTTAATATCTTATCAATTAGTTAGTAAAAAAGATATTTTTATATCTTAATATCTTATCAATTAGTTAGTAAAAAAAGATATTTTTAGAACTCTGGGATTTGTTTTGGCAGAATAGTAATGTCCGTCCGTCTGTCTATACATTGGAAAAAATGGGTCCAAAATGGCCGCATAATTCAAGAAAAGGCGATATCAATATTTTAATAATCACAACATGTTTTGTTTTTTATTAGTTAGTTAAAAAATATAAACTTTAAAAATACTCCGATTTTTTTGGCAGAATGGTAATGTCCGTCCGTCTGTCTATACATTAGGATTAATTGGCTAGAAAATAGCCGCATAATTCAAGGAAGGGCGATATGAATATTTTAATAACTACAACTTGTTTTGTGCTTTACTGGTTAGTAAAAACATGTACCATTATATCTCTACAATCTTTTTTGGCTAAATGGCAACATCCGTCCATCTGTCTGTACATTGTGAAAAAATGGATCTAAAATGGGCTTCAAGGAAAAGTGAAATCGATATTTTTATAATCACAACTTGTTTGATTTTTACTAGTTAGTAAAAAAAATGCATTACAAGAATTTTGCAATTTTTTTCTGCCTGATATGTAATGTCCGTCTGTCTGTCTATACATTGGGGTTAAACATGTCAAAAACTAAGCATACTTCAGAAAAAGTGATATCAGTACTTTAGTGATCACTTTTGACTTTATTATTTATTAGTAAGTAATCAAATTCATTTTTAGAATTCTAAGGCTTTCTTTGCAGAATGGTTATGTTTTCATACAAAAAAAAAAAATCGTCATCAGTGAGAATAATAAACTGCGGATTGTGGTAGGTCTATATGTTTTATTTTATACTTTTTCCCCATACTTGATTGGATCGGAACTTATCAAAAGTCTATTAAATATACCTTCGTTTGATTTTTGTCTACTACATTTTCGTGAAAAATGTTTCCGGTAATTTTTGAAATCTTTTTTTCTTGCTTCTTGGGTGTCTCAGAAAGTTGGCCATTTCGTAGAAGAGCATGTTTTATAATTTATGGGCCGTAAATAAAAAACTTGTGGAGGATAGGAGACATACAATACCATGGATATTTATCAATTTTTCAATATTAAATACCAAGTACCAATATAAGACACATCACTTTGTAGAATATAAAAACATTACATGAAATCATGTTCATTTTAACTGAGTTCGACTGTATTAAGCAGTAAAATTATTTTGTTTATTTAAAATAATTCTACAAAACAATAACAAAAAACAATAGTGAAATAACGAAAAATAAAACAAAGTAAAAAATAAAAAAAAATTCTGCACTTAACCTGTTTTTGGTTTGGAGCAACTTGAGTTTTTTCACAAAAATGTAAATTTCTAAAATCGGGCAAAATATGCGCACGATTTTATTTCAGAATATTTAAGTAGACAATGTGTAATATTTTTCAGACAATTTTCAGTACAAAAGTCTTGTTATATTTTTAGTTACATTCCATGAAATTTGAAAATTAGTGCATTTTTGGACTATTTTCCAAAAAATAACAAAAAATACCAGGAAAAAAAAATAATTGACAAATTCTTGCATAAAAGTAAACTCAAATACCTGTAGTTGATGGTCCCATTTTAAAATTTTTCTTTTTACTAAAGAAAAATTCACCGAAATTTCATGAAAATTTAATTTTTTGCTCTTTTCTTAAAATATAAAAAAATGTTGAACTTTGACGGCTCAGTACTCAAAAACCACGCAACCTACGTTAATGAGTTTTATCGTTATTGATACATAATTTTGTCTATTTTTATTCGGTACCCAATTTTATTTAAAAAAGTTAATTTTCAAAATTCAATTAAACGCCACTTTCGACCCTTTTTACCCCAACGTGCAGCGGGTCAAATTTTAACCCGATTTTATTTAAACTTTCTTTATTTCATTAACAACAAATAGCAAAATTATGTAAAGAAAGAATTTAGATGATATACCTCTACTATCATCATGTGAAATTTCATGGAAATCGTAGCAGCCGTTCCGAAATTCCATATTTATTTCCGTAAATTTAAAATATACAGATTGTATCTTAAATTTAATACCAAGGCAGATTTTGTGCTTTTTTCAAAACTATATTTATCTATTTTTCCCATTTGGACGTCTGGTCTGATACTTTTAACTATAAAAGTTTACAACTACATTTATTCTATTTAAGAGTTTATTTTTCTGTTACTCAAGTAAATCAGTATGTGTTAGCATTTGGACTAATAGGAAGCATGTGTGTGTTTGATATACCATGAAAAAATAAAAGTTTACATTACAACACTTTTAAAACATGCACACTAGTAAACAATTTCATAAACACATTCCACTACACACATACAGACATTAACAAATAAACAAAAGTGCATAAAGGAGCCGGAAACAACGCATATTTACTAAAGGGATTTTTCGTGTGTTTATGTGAATAAGAGTATTTGTGTAAAAATAAAAATGGGAAATAAAATGTATGAGGGTAATAGGAAAAGGTATTAAAATTAAAATGTTATTTCAATTGAAGTAATTTTATATCTAAAAAGTGATATTTTTTATAAAACTAAATCACAAATTTCGGCATATTGTAGGTTAGGTTTGAAATGCTTTATATTCTGCAGGCACTTTTCATTCAGCTTAAAATCAAAATATTACACATGTGTTTATTTGTATAACAAAAACGCACTCTGTACATATAGAAAAATGTACTAACATTTCGTATTAACAAACTCACTTTACTAACAAATACACTTATATTTACACACACATATAAAAATTAAAAGAGAAAAAAGTACAGAGAAAAAGTTTTACCATGCAGAAAAAAATAGCTTTAAGCTAAATTATACTTGTATAATTCTTCCACTAAATTTGTGTTAAATGGCTACAAAAAAATTCACAACAACAAAAAACATTTTTGTTGTACAAAAATAAGAAAAAAAAAAACAAATGTAGTAGTAAATAAATTTTATAACTATAAGGAAAACAAATGTGAATATTTGCAAAAGATTACTTAAATTATCTTTGATTTCCTTTGACTTTTTTAATCTAACCTCCTTAGATAGTTATTAACACTATATATAGCAATGACAGTATACATATTTATGAACAATTTTCCAATCAATTTAATTATTTTTTTTTTTAAACAAATAGTAATAGCATATATTTGATTTTGTACAAACTATTTATTTTAATCGATTTTTCATTTTCCGTTTTACGCAAAACTTCTTTACTAATGTTTAAAGTTTGTTATTGAGAAATTTTAGGTTGTATGTATGTGTGTGTCTGTGTAAAGAGTAATTAAGGATATGTATATAGTAGGAAAGTAAACACTCAAAATTTAATACAATAATTTCGAAGTAAAATTAAAAGAGAAGGAATTAGTAGTTAAGTTCTCTGATAAACTCAGAATAAAATAAATATAATATGTAAATTAATTGGTTCAAAAATATATGGGACTTGTAACCGTAATTTGTTGAGGGCTCCATAAGGCCGCCTCTTTGCATTCATTAACCCTACGGTACATACACAAAAAAATAACGTAAGTCAATGCCCATGGTACCCTGGTACCATGCTATAATTTTCGTTGATTTTATTTAAAAAATATATAATTTTATAAAAATTATTTATTACTATAATTTAATTGACCCCAGATCTTAAAGTTAATCGATAAAAACATATGGAAAGACATGTTTGAGTATATAAGCGATGTTCGTCCGTCTGTCTTGCAGTCCATAATACATGTTAAATGAAGCTACAAATTGCATCTGCTCTGTTAAAATTAGTTGATAATGGTTACCTATTACAATCAAGTCCCCATACAATTTTTCTACTAGAATCGGGCTTTGACGTTCATAATTTTTTCAATGTATTTTTTTTACTAAATATTGTTAAAAAAATTAAAAAAAAAACTTGCGTGACATTAATATTATTAATCGAAAAAATGACATCTTTTTCTTAAATTTACCATTTTCGACCAATACTGGATGTAGGACGCAAACTAAAATCGACTTAAACTTTATTTGTTATCCATTTATAAAGCCTTATCTTGTGAAGAAATTTTTTATTAATAAAACTTTGCAGAAAAGTGAAAGAACAGTAGGTATGATAGAAGGGGGAGCATTTGACATGGGGACACATTCGTTTTTGCCAATTATCTTTAAAACGAAGTAATTTTTTTGTGTTAATCATTTATTTTCTTTTCAGATATGAAAAGTCTTTCAATTATCAAATTTTGAAATTTTCAAAGTACTTTTGTTCAAAGGTAGACGTGATTAACCTTTTTTTTCAATACTCTTGTAAATATTTTCCTGTGGGTGCTTTATGTGATAACTCTCATATTTTTTGGAATTGGTCAATGAATTTTTTCTATGTTATAAACATGATAGTAATAAACAAGATTTGAATACATATGTTTTAATACATTTCTTTAAAGTGTGAAAAAATTATCGCTTGTGTGCAATACTCAATCGTCAAATTGCTGGTATGCCAATTTTGTTTATCCTACAGAAACGTCGTAATCAAAAACAAAGCTGTTACTAAGGAGTACGTTCGAAAAATGGTTGATCTTAGAGTCTTCATTATTTTTTTTATTTAATTGATAATTTATTACAGATCATTTTTGTGGATTATTTTTGGTACCCTTCCTTCACGGATTTGATAGTTGCTTAAGTCACTTTTTTTCAACAGTATGCACACCTTCTTTTAAAATAACTTCGTTATTTTGGGATACCTTTATTGAGCTCTTCAATTTACTTTTCACAAAAGCTCAATATCTCTCCACTGCACAGTGTCACATTTGAACGACAAAAATCAAGTTTTGGAGATATTGGTCTTAAATTATATATTCTGTTAGCAGATAAGGACTTAAACACTCCCACTAAAAATGGGCGGGTAGAATCACTGCCACTCCCATACTGAAAAAAATTACTTTAATTGTATGAATTTATGACATAAATTTTATTCAAATAAAGGGTATTTTAAAAGTAGGCGTGGTAGAATCTCATCACACCAATCATATTGTAACATTTGCATAACAAATTTTCAGCCATTATCTTAAAATGTTTAAATAATTCTTAAAAAATTGCTAATATGAGATATTGTACATTTTTTATAATATTTTAAAAGATCGCAAAAAATCGCAGCTAATATTCTCAAATTTAATTTAATGGATGTTCTTTTATATAACAATCGTATTTTTAAATTGGAACTTTTTAGTTCCACTCCATTAAAAATAAAATTTCACAAAAAAATATATTTTTTTACATTATGATTTATTTTAAATTGAAAACAATATTTTTAGTATTTATTTTATAACCTAGAAAAATATAATAGACTAATTTGGATATATTTGTGTTATATACCAAAAAAATCATATCAATATCTATAGTATTTACTGAGATATATGAAGTTAACATTAACATACTTCTTTACAAAAGTTGTAAATAAAATTAAAATATTTTTTAAAGTTGCAAATTTGAAAATCCATAATTCACACTATAGACACTTTCCAATACTTTAGGTATTTTTTCCATAATATATGATATGTTTACTAATAAATTCGAAAAGAATTACTTCAATTAATAAGCTTTTATTTTCGTATTTTTGTCGTTCTAATTTGGATAATGTGATACTGTGCACTGGTCTAAGCTATGGACAATTTTGAAAATTGACCTCTCTGGTACATAAACTATTTTATTGTTTTGGTAGTACTCCAGAGCTTTCTTATCAAAGTGGCATGATACCGAATGGGTCCAAAAATATATGGACACGTTATGCTCTCTTATGAAAGAAAGAAGTCTTTTTTGTAAATATTCCTTTATGCATATTTTGGTATTTATAGATCCGAATGTTTCAAATGACTTTCCTGTTTTGCCGCAACTGCAAAAAGCTTGTTATACCAGGAATTTTGTAAGAAATTGTTTCTGCTTTTGTGTCCTAAACTTATCTCTAACATTGCCTCGAACATTAACAATCAAAATTTTTGAGACATAAGCTGCGAAAATTCTGCCAGCACATACGTCTGCTTTTCTACAGGATGTGTTCCTTTCAATATGCTTTAAATTTTCTGGCCTTTCCAATAACATGTGCACCTTTTTTTCTTTCCCAACCAGGTTTCATATCAATGGCCAATTTCTCCTGATACTATTTAATAACATTGGAAACAGTTTAACGGCAGAAATTTAATTCTGTGGTCAATTATTTGTAGGACCTATTTGGATTTTTTGGAAATTTTATAATAATTTGTAGCACAAAAATCTTTTTCGTCATTCATTTTGATGAAAATCACGATAAATCCACATGGGTGTTATTAAAAATATTAACTGACATATTTTTCCATGATAACTAGATCAAAAAAAATTTTCAATATTAATTCCGAAAAAAGTTATAAGGCAAAACGTGTGTTAAGATTTTTTCGATCACACTCCTTACGTCTCTATCTCTTAGGGATTCTTGGATAAAATAAATTTTAAGATCAAAGTCATAAATGTGCAGAATATAACGGAAGTATATTTATTTATAGAGTTTTCCAGATCGTGACAAGATATTCTTTACCTTAAATTATACATGAACTATATACATATGTGATTTATAATCATTGACTTACAACAACTTGATAGATTAATAAGGATCTTGAGTGGTTACTACTTTGGGAGAACTTTTGTGATGGTGTATATATTCCTACACCATCACAAAAAAAGATGAGTAAAAGCTGCAGAAGAAAAAAATTCTAAAATTATCAAAAAAAGAAAAAAAAAAAAAAACTATTGAATTAACTAATTATCTAGCTAGTAGGGTGATCGATTATTCGACTTTTGTGAGAAACCGGTTTTCGAATAGTTCGAATAGTTGGTAGTTCGAATAGTTGCACTTTTTGAAATTCAGAAAAAACCGGTTAACCGGTTTTTTGCAGAAGTTAATATTTATATCAAAAGACTACATTTCTTTAAAAAAATTAATAATTATTAAATATAATAATGAAAATATGCACAAACAAATCCGAAAATTAAAAGAAAAAAATATGAACAACATTTAGACACCTTCCACACCCTAATCGAAGTCAATTATTTGAAGTCGTTATAATTTATTGGGATAATATTGATTAAAGTTTTAAATTCGTAAACCTCTCAAAATAAAATCGTCGTAAATGCGCTCCCTGGCCGAAATACAGAATCAGTTTTTATAGGATTTGGAGAGCAAACAATAAGTACAGCAACTCAAAAGTTCTGAATACCAAAACAGACTTTTTGGTCCCTGAAAAAAACATCTGGCTCTGTTAGAATTTGTAGAACGAATAGTTTTATAAATAAGTCGATTTTTAGTTTCTTACGTCGTCTGGGAGCTTCAGAAAGCTCTGGAGACAATGGAAACAATGCTTAGAAAAGATATATATAAATCCATATATATAGATCCACGTATTTTCGCTCCCTGATGGAAATTCCAAAATCTGGCTCCGTTAGGATTTGTGGGACGAATAGGGTTATAAGTAAGCCGAATTTTATTTCTTTACGTCTTCTGGGAGCTTTAGAAAGCTCTGGAAAGAGAAAAATTCTTAGAAAAAGACACATAAATCCACTTGTATCTGCTCCCTGATAAAAATTTCAAAATATGGCTCCATTAGGATTTGTTGGACGAAAAGTTTTATAATTAAGCCAAATTTTAATTTTCTACGTCGTTTGAGAGCTTCAGAAAGCTCTGGAAAAAGAAAAAAATGCTAAGCAAATTATATATCTAGATGACTAGAACATAATTATGTTTCAAAATTGTTGAAAAAAATCATCTAAATTTTAGTTAGCATAAACAGAATCCATGGCTTAATATGGAAGCCTGTCTCAATTGAAACGATTCTGCAGGTGAAACTTTTTTAACACAAGACCTTTAAAAAATAAAGGAAATATTGGATAAAAGAAATTAAATTGGGTGTAAAAATATTACAGATATTACAATAGATTAAAAAATTCATACAGGATAATTATTAATTACTTATTTGTTTAATATTACAGAATAAATTCGAATTTAGACTTAAAATATATTTTTAAAACATAAGAAATCAGTCTTTATGAATATTGAAAAAAATTATTCCTAAATTTCGACTCAAATATTACTATTTAGTACATGTTTTCTGAAATAAAATGCTATTTTTAAAACCGGTTTTTTGTGTTTAAAAAAACTGGTCTATTCGACATTCGAAAAATTAACATTTTGAAAAAACCGACAGCACATTGACTGAAAAAACCGGTTTTAAAACCGGTTGGAAAACCGCGTCGATTACCCTACTAGCTAGACAGATAAAATTTTTTTAATTAATTGTTTTGCATTTGCATACCCTCCCCACCATAGGTGGGGAGGGTATTATGCGTTTGTGCTGATGTTTGTAAAACCCAAAAATATTGGTCTAAGACCCACCTTAGTTTATACCAATCGGCTCAGAATCACTTTCTGAGTCGATTTAACGATGTCCGTCCGTCTGTCCGTCTTACCGTCTGTCCGTCCATGTAAACCTTGTAATCAAACTACAGGTCGCAATTTTGAACCAAAATGTATGAAATTTGGTACATAGGTTTCCTTTGGTCCAGGGTCGAAGCTTATTGAAATTGGTTGTGATCGGTCCATTATTTCACCTAGCCCCCATACAAATGTCCTCCCGGAAAAGGGTTTAACGATCATATATCCCTTAAATATAACAATATTTTAATGAAATTTAGCACATATAAGTTTCATATAAGTCCAAATAAGTGTGGCGATTTTTAAAAAGATCGGTCCACAATTACCCATGTTTCCCTTTTCAGAAAATCACTTAACGGGCATAAATCCCATTAAAATGTTAGTATCAAGTTAATATTCGACACAAATAAGTTTTATATGAACATAAATGATAGTGTTAAATTTTATAAAGATTGGTCCATAATTTACCATAGCTCCCATATAATGCCCCATTTCGGGAATCACCCAAAAGTGAATAAATTCATGTAAATGTCAGCATCAACGTAATATTCTGAATTCGTATGTTTTATTTTACATTTATGAGTAACGGTCCACATTTGACTCCAAGTCTAATAAAGGACTCCTCCCCGAATTATAATGTACACAATGGTGTAGGGTATCATATGGTCGGGCTTGACCGACTATATCTTTTTCTCTCGTTTTTTAATTTAATTTTAATTTTCCTTTAATGTATTGTCTATATGCGATCGGCTATATATAATTTTATATTTAAAATTCAGTTTTTTCCTCCTAATTATTATTTTTTTATGGGTGTATTGAAGTATTTAAAACATTTATATCTTTATTTAGCAAGTTATATTCGTTTAAAAAAATAACAACTAAACCAACACAATGACTGCAATTGCAACGAAATATACATACATATATGAAAAAAAACAAATATGATAAATATTTAGAAAACGCTAAGACCACAAACTAATTTAGTAGATTGTCTATAATAAACATTATATGAAGTTTGACTATATTTACTACTATTAATAAATGTAGTTTACTTAACACCACACAGACATTTAAAATAAATATACAAGTATAGATATGTATGAAAGTATAAAAATATATATATAAGAACATACATGCATACATATTATACAAATAAAGTTTATACTTTACTTTGTAGATATACTTATAGTTCTGCAGTCTTAAATATTAAATTGAAATTAAAACAAAAATATGTAGACATATAGCACTTAAAATAATAAAAATCGCATCATTTTAAATCTTGATAAATATAACTGATTATAGAATTTTTTATTAATGTTACTTTGACAAAATAGGACTTATTATGTAAATAATATATTTGTAGTAAATGAACCATGTTATAGATTCTAATTAATATTTGCTGGATTTTGAAGAAATTTAAAAAAGTAAGATACATTGTGTATCTTTTTGTTCAAATCTATTATATATAAATAACCTGAAAATTGTTTATTTGTGTTCACTACAGATTTTTATAAATTTTTGTTAATTTTTGAAAATTTTCTTAAAAGTATCTTTTAGATACATTTGTATCTTTTACTTTAAATTGTATTAAAATAGCCTTAAATTTACTTATTTATATCTTTTAGAGCTTTTAATTAATTTACGTAAAGTATTTGTTAGATACAGTTGTATATTTTAGGTGAAAATCTGTTATAAATAGCTTTAAGTGTTTTTATTTTAATAATTTTTATAGAACTGTAAGAATATCATCTCTGTAAATGTATGTATGTATATTTTTGTGCGTATTATTACTTGTATATTTTATGAATCTTTTAGTTGATTAAGTTTTACACACAAACTTTGTTTATTATTAGTACTACTATTTATTAGTAGTAATAGTTTAGTTTCTATATTCTTTTTAATGGTTTAAAATGTGTTTTTTCTGTAATAAAGTATTAACAATATGTTGCAACATGATAAAGTTTTTTAGATCTCTAAACATAAACTTTAAAAGCAAATTTATGTAAACCTACGAAAATAATAAATATTTATAGGGAAAAGCCTTCTTAAGAAAAGTAAAAATTAAAATAATTAATGTTAATTTCATGTAATAATATCTGCTAAAAAGATATGTAAATAAGTAAGTAATTTGAAGAAATCTTTTCTTACACACTGTATTTGCACTAATAAATTACATATGCATCTAGTTATATTAATAAAACGTTTACTATAATAAAGTATAATCAATGATTTATAATTAAGCAAAGTAAGTTTATTTAGTAAATAAGTATTTAAAATGAACTACATAAAATTTCTAAGAAGACTAAATAAAAGTGAATTATAAATATTAAGAAGTTTTGAATATTGTGTTAACATTCCAGTTATAATTTTCCTTAAGACTTTATAATTTCTTTATTATGTGGTCATTGAGGAGGTGTTAGTTCACTAGATTGCCTACTGTTTTCAAATAATAACTTAAAAATAAAATCCCATGACACCTTATGAAGTTTTCATATATTTTGTTAAAATTCTTTAAGATAAATTCAGTTCTGATTAATGGTAAGAAAAATAACTTTTTAATACTTTTTAAACAGAAACTTTAGTGTTTATAAATTATTCCACCCGGAATCACTTGAGAGCTGCTAAATTTTTTTTTAAAAATATGGTATCTGTATGAAACTCTATAAAAATAAATTTATGGTATCCGAAAACCACTTCACAAATTATTATCACTTACTGTCGAAATGTATCCCAAATTCTCATACTTCAATATGAAAATCAAGGTATTCATTTTGCTCCTGTAAAAACAGGGCGAAGAGGCAGGATTAAGCATCTGATTTCTTTTAAAGTTATAATCGATGTATCCAATTATAGTTTAAAACTAATGTGGTTGTAATCTATTCTTCCAATTATAGTTTGAAACTAATCTGGTTGCAAACATGTGCAAATATTTTTTTTTTTTTTTTTTCAATTAAATAACTGATTTACATTTTCGTAATTTTTGTAAAAAAATCCATAGTGTTTTTGTTATATATTTAAAGTATATAATACCCGGTTTCGTTGTCTGCATTACGCAATTTGATATGACAGTAGGTTTCTCAAATTGTGAAATCTTTTATTTCTTTAGATATGATAAATTTAAATTTATCCTACGACTTCTGAACTTACACTTCCAGTTTTTTTTTTTCTCTTACCACCTCACTGACTTTTTTAACCACCTAAAGGTAAAAGAGCCAAACAAAAAAGTACCCTATCATGTTTTTATACCCACCATGAAAAAGATGGGGGCATATTGATTTTGTCGTTCCATGTGTAACATGTCAAAGGAATCATTTAAGACCCCATAAAGTATGTATTTTCTGGATCCTGGTTAGATTCTGAGTCAATCTAGCTATGTCCGTCTGTCTGCTTGTGGAAAGCAGGATAGGTGTCGAACGGGACAACCTAGTGGGACGAAATTTGGCTCAAATATTTATAAATAAAAAAGTTATGGGCTAAAAACTAGAAAAACTGGGTGTCCGATGTATCTTCATTTCATTTTTCCGCTGATATTTCTTAAACAAAAGCATTTATGAAAACGGATGTATGGATAGTTCGGGGGTCGATATAAACTTGGAAACCAAAAATGGACGTGGTCCCTCAGTTTACTGCCCACCTCCCATATATGGTGAAAGTCAACGAAATTTTGTACAAATAGTTCAAGGACAAATGTAAACTCGAAAAAAACGGGGGCCACGCCCCCACTCCCATATAACGAAAAATTTGAAAAAGTTGATTCGGCCGGGCTGAATGTTATTTAAGGTACCAAAAGTATCAACATTTATGTTTGAGTCCTTAGCCTCCCCACTGACTTTACTCATTTTTACCCCCTAAAGGTAAAAGTGCCAAAGAAAGTACTCCTTAATGTTTAGACTGATTAAAATGATACTTAGGGTACCAAAAGCACCAACATTTATGTTTTAATCCTATGAGTTCTCATTTGCAGAACGTACGAAACTCCTGTTTGTTTAAGCAGTACCAATATTCATATTTTGTCCCATAAAATATAAATATATAAACATATATGTATATGGTATACTACTACCTTTAAGGTATCACAAAGTGCAAACTTACAAATTAATGCCCACATGGGACCAGGTATCTTTAATTCTTTAATATTTTACAATAAGGTCGTTCACGATAGGCTGGTTATCAGGTTATGTGATTATGTGGTTATATTAAAAACAGAAAAATTCATTACAAATAATAACCAACTTTGCCCAACTCATACCCTTGTTCGTAGATTATGTGATTATCTGTTTATTTATAGTGTTAGAAAATAATACAAATTTAAACAGTAAATTATTTTTTTGTTTTTAATATTACTATATAATCACATAACCTGATAACCAGCCTATCGTGAACAAACATAATATTCGAGAAAGTACGAAAAACTACCATATTTATTCTCATTTACTCAGGGCCGCAAATCTTATTATCATAATTCTAAATTCATAATATACATATGTAGATTTTAAAAGCGTTTTGTAGAACATTTTGTGGTTTTGTTTTTGTGACTTCATCTGTCACACTCTAACTTCAATTTTATATTTACAGTTATTTACACAACTTTATACAAAACTTAAAAATAGCTTAGCATTAACACAAACTCCTTTTGTGTTAATGCTACTTCCACTCAACTTGACTCACACTGAGTAACTCTATACATATACAAATGTACTATTAGAATTCCTTCTTTGATACCATTTAAGGAAAAAAAAATCAAAAAGTACCATTATATGAAAAAAGTACCACATGTTACCTTCTTGTGGAAAATACCTTAAAGACCCCCTTAAAAATTCTTACCATTAGAGGAACGAAAATGTATCAAAACGTTATTTTGTATTTTCTCTCATTTACACAGGGCAACGTAAGTTTAATTTTATAGTATACGAATTACAGAAAATACCCTTAAATGATTAAAAAAGTACCAGTAAGTTCCATTTTACATATAAAAAGTACTTTTGGATTTCCTTCTTAGGTACTATTAGAGGAGGAAAAAATTACTATTTGTTTTGATTTCTTCGCCATTCAGAACCATATTAGCTAACTTTTACATAAGCTTATTTACTGAAAATATTAGAAAAGTACCATTTTAAGCACAAAAAAGTACTAAGTTCATTTGCTGTCTTAGAGAAGATTCAAAGAACTTGAATTTTTAAAGTGTTTATGTCACTTACATAACTTCAACGATATAAGCATGTCCATTATTATTTTAAAAAAATATGTTTTACAAAAAGTACTAAATTATTTCACCGAATTTGGTACCGGAATACCAAATAACGTTTAGTTAGCTCATTGTGTGTGTCTAAATAAAACAACAAATCCTTAAAATGTTTATAAAAATTATTTCTATAGGTTTGAATAAAAAACAATATCTCGTTAACCATCCCCCACCTTCCTACTGTGTACTGTGAAATAACCATCAAATGAAATAAGTCCCACAAAAAGATGAAATAACCACCAAAATTGTTTCCATAAAAAATTGGGTTTTATTTTAATATGAAGTAATACCCAGTGGGTTGGAACTTATTTAATTTTTTCTATGGGAAGTTATTTCATAATAAAATAACGTCTAACGAATTTTTGTTTGAAGTTATTTCATGTCCTTTTACAATTGGGAATTATTTTATTTCGATTGGGACTTTTTTCATTTCTACTGGGGTAAAAATGGCTTCGCTATTGGACTTTCTCTTCTATAGTATTTAATACACCGGTTTCGTTAAGTAAAGATTTTCTACATAGCCGGGTTTTCAGCATTTTGCGAAAAGTTTGCTTAGCGAAGACGTTGCGTTAAATACTACAGAGGAAAAAGTCTATCCGTCCGATCAAAGGCCGTCTATTCAGAAAAACTTTACTTAGCAAAATGACTTTATCTTATGTGATGTACAACTTGCTAAATATTTTACTTTATAATTTTAAATTGGGATCTATTTTAATTATTTTAGGACTATTTTCAGCAAATTTGGTACTTACGTTTTTAATTTTATTAAACTCCCAAATGTTGGGAATTATTTCATTTATCCATTTGGAAGTTATTTCATTCTTTTGATTTGGGAGTTTCTTAATTTTTGTTGGGATTAATTTCATTGGTACCCTTTTAGGGTACTTTCTCATTCATGGATATAGCAAAAATTATATTCCAATGAATTACAAAATTGTAGTGGAGTTCCATAACGAAATATTCATTAGTATATGTTAATACATAAAAACTAATAATCTATGAAAAAAATTAACCAATATAATTAAGATTTTTACTTATTAAAGGTTTTACCGATTTTCTCACAATAAGGTCCGATTTTCAAAATAGTACCAACCAATTTTCTTCTTTTTTTTTTTTTTTTAAATGAATAAAGTATAGGAAATAATTTGTTTGTGTCTATATTAATTAAGGAGATTTTTACTCGTTTATATTCCCTAAAAATTTGAATTTCTTAAAGTCCCATCTTAGTGGATCCATATGACATACACCAACCTACAGTCCAAATTTCTTCAGGCGATGATGAATTAGTCAGTCAATCACTCAGTAAAGCCAATCTGAATGCAGCGCAGTGAATTTAGAAACAGGGCTAAATGAAACAGCACTGCAAACTGCTGCTGACTAAATGTAATCAACAACATTACAAACAGTGTTTTCTAAATAATCAGCTGATTATGGCAGCACACACTGCTGCCATAATATATGGCAGCAGTGTGTGCTGCCATATATTTTATGGATATAAAATATTTTCGTAATTAATTACGTTATACAAAAGGTTGCATGTTTTCTAAAACTAAAACATAAGTTTGAGAATTGTGTTCCAAATTCGTTTGAAAATATACTGTAATACTTTTTAAGTTTGAGGACATATGAGAGATAGTGAGTAATTTTGTCACTTTTTTGGAGTTTTCGTTTTTTTTTTATTAATCGTTTTAATAAGAAAATTCTTTATATTGTGGTCTATAGCAGTTATTTAATACGGTAAGTAATAATACAGCAATTTAAAACAGTTTGATATATTGTATATTTTAAAAATTTCATCAGAAGTAATATTTCTTATATCTCATTGATTATTTAAATTTCATTTCATAAATACTTTGACTTCTTAATTTAAATTCTAAAATAACATATTTAACTTTAATTAATGTCTCAATCTCCTTTCAATTTTATTACATTTTCTGCACTGTTTATTTTTGTTAAATGTGCTGGCATTGCTGCTTCTTTGTTATTATTTGGAAAATTTTGTAATTTTATTTCATTTTATTTATGTTGTATCTTATTTTTTATTTACCTCAATTTTCCATCAAATTAATTTAAACATCAAAAAAAAAAAAAAAAGTATATTACGAAAAGTGCTCGCACACATACGCAAAAAAATAGTCAGCATGAAATGAAAAAAAAAAAAAAAAAAAAAGATACTTCACTTTTCACTTAATATTTAAGTATTTGTGTATATATGCAGTATATAAGTATGTATATGTAAGTGAAAAAGTTGCTATTCGTATACATGTGTAAGTATAAAATATTTTGTCATATAGAGGAAACATATTTTTACACATACGCATTTTGTAAAGTCTGTCCTTACGTCTAGCTGCCTATCTAGCTGTCCGTCCGTCCGTCCTTCCGTCTATCATATGAGTTTGCTTGTATTTGCTTATATTTTTGCCGTATGTCTGTCCAAATATTTCTCTCTGTCTGTGTTTATTTATTTCATTTTCTTCAACAATTCTCTACTCTATTTTTATTTGTTTAAATTGTAGTTGTTGTACATGGCATTTTAATGCTTATTTAACATTTTCATTTTGCTATATTTGTTTAAATTTACTCGTTCATATACTACAAGTATGTATGATGATATAAGTAAGTTTCTATGTATCTGATAGCATATGTATGTGTAGGTGTTAATGCGTCTCTGTATGTGGTGGCAAGCAATACTAGTATGTGCGTATTATAGAAGTGTCATTTAATTTTTTTGTTGTATATGCCATTATTGTGACAACCAACAGTTGTCATAATAATGTTGATGATAACATGTGTTCATTTTCAATTTTTACTTATGTGTGATACAGAGATACCAAAAATAAATTAAACAAAATCTACATCTAAAATCTCAATAAAGAAAATTAGATTAAAAACTTTCCTTAAGAAATTTTAACAAAAATTATAAAAGTAAAACATAATTTATTTTACTTATTTTTGTGTTACTATTATTACACACTCTTTTCAGAATATATATTCCGAAGTAATGTATGTATATGTGTATTTATTTCTCCTAGAAATATACTATATTTCCACACAATATTACAAAAAGAGATTCATTTTGTTGTTAAACATTATTTAAATGATAGAATATTGTAATTATTTTAAAAGGCTACGTGCTTAAAATAAACATTTAACAATAGAATAATCAATAACATAAGAAAATTATTTAACTTCTTAAGTACTTGTAGATCAATGTACATACCAATATATTCATATGTTTGTATAATTTTAAAGCTGATAAAGCGTTAAAAGTAAAGTGATAATTTATTCGTTAGGCAAAAAAAGCAAGTTAAGGTTTTGATATAGAGTGATAAAGTGGAATAAATATTTACAAAATTTCATTAAAGCTTGCTTAAATATTTAATTCAAATTGAAATTTTGTAATAAAAGCATAATAACATTTATGATCAATAGGAAGTTTGCATAAATTTTTGGCCTGCTTGGCTTTAAGATAAGTATCCTTCAGAAATGAGCTTTTAGATAATCCCATATTTTATTAAAAACCACAAACTCTGCTTTGGTAACGTCAAATTTTAGTAATAAGTACAGTTGCAACTTGTTTTTGGTCCTTCGAACCGGAAGAAGATTGACTATGATACTTTCCTTAACCTACTTTAAGCATCTTGTACTATAATTTATCCTCTTTAAATTTGCACCAGAACAAGGGAAATGGATAAGATACCATGAATCATGATGAAATTTATTGCAGTGGCTCCATAACGTTTTTTATACCCTACATCACCATAGGTGGTTGGGGTATTATGCGTTGTTGCTGATGTTTGTAACGCACAGAAAAACTCATCGCACCCCCACCTTAAAGTATACGTTCGACAGAGAATCACACTCTGAGTCAATTTAACGATGTCCGTCCGTCCGTCTGGCTGGCTGTCTGTTAGGGTGATCGATTATTCGGCTTTTTTGAGAAACCGGTTTTCGAATAGTTCGAATAGTTGGTATTTTAAAAAAACCGGTTGCACTTTTTGAAATTTAGAAAAAACCGGTTAACCGGTTTTTTGCAGAAGTTAATATTTATATCAAAAGACTACATTTCTTTAAAAAAATCAATAATTCTTATAATCAATTTAAAATTTATTAAATACTAGCGTAAAAGCCTGACAATGTCAGGAAAAATAATATAATAATGAAAATATGCACAAACAAATCCGAAAATTAAAAGAAAAAAATATGAACTTGCCTACACCTCTACTATGACCATGTGAAATTTCATGGAAATCGGAACAGCCGTTCCAAAGTTCCATAATTATTTTCATTTAATTTTTTGAATCGCACACTGTGCGTCGTTTGTGAGCTTCAGAAAGCTCTAGAAAGAGAAAAAATGCTAAGCAAATTATATATCTAGATGACTAGAAGATAATTATGTTTCAAAATTGTAGAAAAAAATCATCTAAATTTTAGTCAGCATAAACAGAAACCATGGAGGTGAAACTTTTTTAACACAACACTTTTAAAAAATAAAGGAAATATTGGATTAAAAAAATTAAATTTGGTGTAAAAATATTACAGATATTACAATAGATTAAAAAATTCATACAGGATAATTATTAATTATTTATTTGTTTAATTTTACAGAATAAATTCCAATTTAGACTTAAACTATATTTTTGAAACATAAGAAATCAGTCTTTATGAATATTTAAAAAATTATTCCTAAATTTCGATTCAAATATCACTATTTAGTACATGTTTTTTGAAATAAAATTATATTTTTAAAACCGGTTTTTTGTGTTTAAAAAAAACGGTCTATTCGACATTCGAAAAATTAACATTTTGAAAAAACCGACAGCACATTGACTGAAAAAACCGGTTTTAAAACCGGTTGGAAAACCGCGTCGATCACCCTACTGTCTGTTCATGTAAATTTTGTGAACAACGTACAGGTCGCAGTTTTGAAGATATCTTGATGAAATTTGGCACGAATAGTTATTTTGGCATACGGACGAAGGCTATTGAAATTGGTTAGGATCGGTCCATTATTTCACATAGCTCCCATATAAATTTCCTCCCGGAATAGAGATTTAGTGATCATAAATGCTTTACATACAGCAATATGTTAATGAAATTCGGTGCAAAGAAGTTTTGTATAAGTGTTAATCTTTGTGACAAATTTCTTGAATATAGGTCCATATTGACTATAACTCCTATATAAACCCTTCTTCCTGAAATTACATTAACGTGCATAAATCCCATACGAATGTTAGCATCAAATTAATCTTCGACATAAATTAGTTTTATATAAGTAGAAACAACATTGTCAAATTGTCTAATATAAATCCCTTTCCCGTATTTTTAAGCTCATACCCAATGGTTTAGGGTATGACCTTTAGGGTCGGTCTTGACGGACTATATCTTTTTTTCTCGTTTTTGTTTTTTTTTTTTGGAAATAATGCTGTAACTTCCAAAGTTGATTACCTCAGTGACATTTCTTTAGAACGCATATATTTGAGAAATTATGTTATTATTTGGGCGAAATAAAATTTTAAGTAGAGGTATTCCAATGAAATTTAAGCAAGATATAGTTAACTTGTCCTTTATTTAGGGAATTAAAAAAACAGCAACTTTTTCGTACCAAAATGGGCAAAATCTCATTCCGTAAAAAAGTATTTCAAAAATTGACATTTTAAAATAAATATAAAAGAGTAACGTTACTGACTGATTCATCATCCCACAGCCCAAACGGCTGAAGCTAGAGAAACGAAATTTGGAACGTAGGTAGGTCTCCCTTCATATAGATCCACTAAGACGGGATTTTTGGAAACTCGAATGGTTAGGGGGTAAAAAAGGGTAAAAACGGGTAAAATCGGTAACTTTATATCTCCTAAACTAATGGAGATACAAAAAAGTTGAATAGTTATCGTAATTCATTTAAAAAATAATTGGACAGGTGTCTGGTACTTTTTTGAAAGTCGGCCGTTTTAGGGAGAAAACGGGTAAAAACTGTATTTTGGTACTTTTTTGGCACCATATGTATCTTTGAAACCAATCAACATACAGATAAAATTTATATCGTATTCATAACTTATCAAAAAATGAGGAATACAAATTTGGTACTTTTTAGAAATTCAAACGTATAAGGGGTAAAAATCGTACCTATTTTTGGTACTTTTTTCATAAAACCTTTTTTTATATTTATTAAAATATTCATATGAGTATTTTAATATGGGATACCACTACAATTAAGAAACTCATTGGAATACAATTTCTTATACTTCGATGGGTGAAAAAAAGTACCAAAAAAAGGGGTAAAGGTGGGAAATTACATTTTATTCAAACTTAATAATGAATTTTCTATTATATTAAACATAGAAACATGAAATTAAGAAAATGTAGATAAGAATTCACAAGAGTGAAATTTGTGGTACTTGAAGATAAATGGCCTGTGGGTAAGAATTCAAAGGATGGACTTTGTTCTTCTATTGGTACTTTTTTGCATTTTTTGTAATATTTGATCTAGAAACATGAAATTAAATACGTATAGTCTGATGTTGAAAAGGATTCACAAGTGCAACTTTGTGGTACTTTTTTGGTCTTCTAATGGTACTTTTTGAATTTTCTATAATTATGAACTTAGAAACATGAAATTAGGAATATGTTGTCCTTAGTTAATGAGAATCCATAAGAGAGAACTTTGTAGTACTTTTTTGTTCTTCAAATGGTACTTTTTTAATTTTCGGTATTATTTTACCTAGAAACAAGAAATAAGGATATGTGGTCATAAATGAATGGAAATCCATAAGAAGGGACTTTGTGGTGCTTTTTTGTTCTTCCTATGGTAGCTTTTTTAATTTTCGATAATATTTAAAGTAGAAACATAAAATTAAATATGCATGGTCATATGTGAGAAAGAATTCACAAGTGTTGCTAAGTGAATGAGAATCCATAAGAGGGGACTTCGTGGTACTTTTTTGTTCTTCCAATGGTTCTTTTTTAATTTTCGGTAATATTTAACCTAGAAACATAAAATAAGGATATGGTCCTAAATGAATGGAAATCCATATGAAGGGACTTTGTGGTACTTTTTTGTTCTTCCTATGGTACTTTTTTGCATTTTCTGTAAGAATTCACAAGGGGGACTTTGTGGTACTTTTTCGTTCTTCTAATGGTACTTTTTGAATTTTCTATGATATAGAAAGATATAGTCAGTCAATCCCAACCATATGATACTCAACTTCAATATGTATGTATGAATGTGAAAAAAAAAATTAGGGTAGTGGTCTTAGAGCTCATTAACAATGTGGATTGTGGAAGCTTTTTTTAAGAAATTTTGTTTTAAAGTTGCTTCAAAATCTCTTCTACATGTACACATATAAGAGCCTATTTTTATTTATTTTTATGATATTTTGTTTTGAAGTTGCTTTTTTTTTAAATGTTTGACAAAAAACAACAATTCCGAAAAATTAAAAATAAATTTGAAAAAATTTCATGCAATTTTTAGCTTTGCAACGACGTGCAACTTTTCTTACCCCTCTTGCTTTTCTACACCTCTTGCCAACAAACGTAAAAGTTGCAGCGATTTTTCCCAGGGAAAATCCCCAATGTAAATGAGCTCTACGTTTGTATTGTATTTTTTTCTTTTAATGAAAAAAAAATTAAAAAAAATAAAAAAAATTAAACAAAAATTTCAAAAAAATTTTCTGAAGTTTTGAGCTTTGCTACGACGTGCAACTTTTCTTATCGCGCTTGCATCTGTACACCTCGTCTCTTCAAACATTAAAGTTGCATCGATTTTTTCCAAGGGAAATCCCCAATGTAAAAGACCTCCTATATTGGCCAATAATGTTTTGATGCTTTTACTAAGTGTAAAATAAAAAAATTCCAATAAAGAACATTACATCGATACTAACATTTAAATGAATTTATGTACTATAACGTTATTGCTGAAAGTGGACTTATATAGGAGCTATGGTAAGTTATGAACCGATCCTCATAAAATTTGACACTGAAATTTCTAATTAGTAAATTTATTTTTGTCGAATATTAAATTGATACTAACATTTGTATGGAATTTATGCACATTGAAGTGATTTTCGGAGGAGGTGTTTTATGAAGGCTAAGATCAATAATGTACTGATCTTTATGAAATTTGCTTTATTTAAGGATTAGGTGAAATAACGGACGGATCATAATCAATTTCAATAGGCTTCGTTCTCATATCAAAATAATTATTCGTCTCATATTTCATCGAGATTTCTTTAAAATTTCAACCTGCACTTTGTTCACAAGGCTTACGTGGACAGACGTAAGCCTTGTGAGCGGGTCAATAGAGTAGTTGCACTATGCATATCAGGGGCCCGTAGATCAACTGTAACTGAGGCTATGTGCAGAATACTAGATATGGACCCGCTAAGTATATATATATCAAAGAACATGCTCTGAGAACACAGGTAAGGCTGGGCCAAATTGGACAACTGATTATTGGAAACATTGGACACTCAACATTAATCGGTGGATCACAATAAATGAATATTGTTACTAACTACTTATCTACTCAAATCCGATGGGATAAGGAGCTAAACGCGTTCATATCACCAAGGGAAAACTAGGAGATAAATAACAGCAACATTGAAGGCATTCAAGTCTGCTCTGACGGTTCAAGTAAAGAGACTTATATCTATGAGATCGATATTTACGAGCGATATCGGAATATACATAGATAGTCAGCTACGATAAAGGCACTCTTTAATAGGCCGTTGTCACCGAGAGCTTCAGGTTCTCAACGAACATCACTCATTGAAACTGTGCTGGGTACCAGGTCATAATATACAGGGAAACGAATACGCTGATGAGTTGGCACGAGTAGGAGCAGATATGGATGTAAGCACTGCTTGCGAAAGCGTCTATCCGGGTTTGAACTCAATCTATCATAGGATTCAATAGTAAATCAGACGAGATTTAGCGAAACACACCACGTTGTAAACAAACGAAAATTTTATGGAAACCAAAAGATAAAAATACGTTAAAATCTTTACTTAATATGGAGAAATGCGAACGGAGACGGTATATTGGTATTATTACAAGCCATAATGAACTGAGTTATTTTCTGTACAAAATTGGTCTGAGTAGAGTGAGTATATATAGATAGTGTAATGATGCACAGAAGAATACATTCCACTAACTTTGCCAATATGTTGTAATATCACATTACAGATTTAAATGTCTTGATTGCTATTTCTTTCAGAATTTAGAGGATCTTAGAGGAACGAATCCAATGAAGATGCTGAAATTTGTGTAATTAACTGTACGAAACATTGAAACGCAAGTGGATAGAATATAATACAATCAAATGGACTAACTGAAGCAGTACTGTAATATGATGCTGGTTCTAAATGTGCTGATGAGTAACTTCTGAGGATTCACTTTGGAACAAAAAATATGGTCTTGTGATTACGCACGAATCCATGTGGTCCTCTCCTAAACCTAACCTAACCTACGTAGACAGAAAGACAGCCAGCCGATCAGGATATCGTTAAAACTTCTCATTATGATTCTGAATCGAATGCGAACAATTAATTAAAGTTTTTCTTCGGTCTTAGTATTTTGTATACATAGAGATATATCTCACACCTAGAAAATTTATAAGGATTATCTGTGTGTAAAACTTTTTCACAAACAGATCATAAATTAAATTTTTAAAATTTTTTTTTTTAGAAAGATACAAAAGGTAACTAAATTTGGAGGCCTGTTCCCAGACCTGCTGGGATCTGCTCTTTTAAAACACTTGGAAAACACCTCAGCATTAGCCAGGTGAAATTTTGTTCAAATGTATCCAAGCCTTGATTTGAACTCAAATAAAAAAAATGTATATAGCACAAATTTTGCTTTGTTCGCAAATTAATTTACGGTCCTCGTTAAGCCTTAATCCTAAGAGATTGTATACTCCATATTAGACTCTGATCATGTAATTTTACCCTTAAGAATTTTAAAAATTTTAATGAACAAGCAATTGGCCCATTTATTTCCTTGCTTTGGCTTAAATTATAGGACTTTCTAAATTAAGCTCAGAGCGTATACATTGATCATTGTTCTTTATATAGAAATTGTCTGACTTTAATTTTAACAGTTTTTATACTCTCTTTTTGGAATAAATATAAATATTAATAAAAACTGCGTACGAAAAAATAAGTGCTAATAGTTTAGCTTTAAAAAACAAAACTAATGATTTAATCTTTTGGTCATTTCGTTTTGTTAAAGATCGTTATATATCGTTATTCTAGTTTTTAATTTTGAAAGAAAATATTATTTTTCTTTGTTTTCAAAAAAATATTTACTATTTTATGGAATACCCTCAGCTACTTCTTTGTTGCATTAAAAGAAAATTAGAATTCCTTGTGCTTTCTAACGATAAGAAGGAGTTTTTTCTGAGAGCTTTCATTCGTATGTATATCTCTGTAAAAGTGCAGTTTACTTTGAATACATTGCCTTTTCCCCCACGTATAAATTGCTTGCCAGACCAAAAGTTTGTTTCACAATTTTGATTTCTTTTTACATGATATTTATCTGCTATATATATGACAATGAATTTCTTACCCGGATGTTGTAAAAAGTGCGACAGTACGGACTACATGAAATGCTACGATTTAAGATAAATTGTGACAATATTTTGACATAAATCCTATGCCTCTATATAGTTTAGCTTCATATAGTTCCAATGTTGTGTTAGTCCTAAGCATATGTAATTCCTCACTTGATCATTTAACTAAAAACATTTTTATATCTAATGCCAATATTAAAGCCTTATTTTTAAACACATTTTTCAATACAATTTTGTATATTACCTTGTATCCTTTTGTATCCACCTGTGTCTCTATAAACCATATTAAACCTCCAGCTAATTTATCATAATTCTATCAATTTATCTTTGTCTCTTTCATTTATCTTCTCCTTTTAATTCCTTTCAAAGTCATTATCATAAAAAAACATAAAATCCAACTTCACCTGTCCTTTGCTTATATCTAATTCCATTTAAAATTGTTTCTGTAAATGACTTTTGTCTTTGTGTATTTAAATACGCATTTAAATACTTAGTGCATAGTAATAATTAAGAGCATTAAAAATGTCTAGATTTTTTTAATTATATTTACTATTTAATTGTTGCATTTGGTGCAAGTATAATATTGCAGACCAAAAGAGAAAATGGCAAAAATACATAAAACTAAATAATATTAAACATAATAGAAATTTAACAGTTGTCTGCATTTTATGTTAAAAAAGCTTATAATGGGGTTTTCAAGTGAAATATTTTGTTATTTAAATTTTTCTCGTTTTTATTTAGCTAAAAAAGTGAGTTTTAATCAAGAGGATTTGGTTTTGCATTTTTAGAAATATAAAAATTGTAACTATGGAGATTTTGTTTTAGAATAGATATACTGGTGCGAAATAAAATGGTGGAGAGTATTTTTTTTAATATAAGTATGTGTATGGAGTTAAAATTATTTATTATAAATACACAATATGAAAAAAAAAAACAAATTTAGCTAGTATGATATAACATTTGGAATTGGAAGATACTAAACAGGACAAAGAAATTCATTGTCATAGATATAGCAGATAAATATCATGTAAAAGAAATCAAAATTGTGAAACAAACTTTTGGTCTGGCAAGCAATTTATACGTGGGGGAAAAGGCAATGTATTCAATGTAAACTGCACTTTTACAGAGATATATATACAAATGAAAGCACAACAAATTCTAATTTTTCTTATTATTACAGCAGAGAAGTACTTAGCTGAGGGTAAAAAACAACGATTAAAGTTCTATATGGATATTATAAAGTTATACACTCTGTGTTTAATTTTTGCTATAGAAAGTCCTATAATTTGATCTAAAGCAAGACCATATATGGCCTTATTACTTGTACATTAGAATTTTTAAAATTCTTAAGGGTAAAATTACATAATCAAAATCAAGGCTTTGGATTTGAACAAATCAAGGCTTTGGATTTGAACAAAATTTCACCTGGCTAATGCTGAGGTGTTTTCCAAGTGTTTTAAAAGAGCAGATCCCAGCAGGTCTGGGGACAGGCCTCCAAATTTAGTTACCTTTTGTATCTTTCTAAAAAAAAAATTTTAAAAATTTAATTTATGATCTGTTTGTGAAAAAGTTTTACACACAGATAATCCTTATAAATTTTCTAGGTGTGAGATATATCTCTATGTATACAAAATACTAAGACCGAAGCAAAACTTTAATAAATTTCTCGGCATTCGATTCAGAATCATAATGAAAAGTTTTAACGATATCCTGATCGGCTGGCTGTCTGTCTACGTAGGTTAGGTTAGGTTTAGGAGAGGACCACATGGATTCGTGCATAATCACAAGACCATATTTTTTGTTCCAAAGTGAATCCTCAGAAGTTCCTCATCAGCACGTTTAGAACCAGCATCATAAACAGTACTGCTTCAGTTAGTCCATTTGATTGTATTATATTCTATCCACTTGTGTTTCAATGTTTCGTACAGTTAATTACACAAATTTCAGCATCTTCATTGGATTCGTTCCTCTAAGATCCTCTAAATTCTGAAAGAAATAGCAATCAAGACATTTAAATCTGTAATGTGATATTACAACATATTGGAAAAGTTAGTGGAATGTATTCTTCTGTGCATCATTACACTATCTATATATACTCACTCTACTCAGACCAATTTTGTACAGAAAATAACTCAGTTCATTATGGCTTGTAATAATACCAATATACCGTCTCCGTTCGCATTTCTCCATATTAAGTAAAGATTTTAACGTATTTTTATCTTTTGGTTTCCATAATATTTTCGTTTGTTTCCAACGTGGTGAGTTTCGCTAAATCTCGTCTGATTTACTATTGAATCCTATGATAGATTGAGTTCAAACCGGGATAGACGCTTTCGCAAGCAGTGCTTACATCCATATCTGCTCCTACTCATGCCAACTCATCAGCGTATTCGTTTCCTTGTATATTATTATGACCCGGTACCCAGCACAGTTTCAATGAGTGTTGTTCGTTGAGAACCTGAAGCTCTCGGTGACAACGGCCTATTAAAGAGTGCCTTTATCGTAGCTGACTATCTATGTATATTCCGATATCGCTCGTAAATATCGATCTCATAGATATATGTCTGGCTACCTCAGATACGGCAGAAACCTCTGCTTGAAAGATACTACATGCATCATAAAGTCGTCTGGCGATGTAGTTAATATCCAATTTTTCACAGAAAACACCACATCCTGTTCCATTCTCTTTACTTGAACCGTCAGTGTAGACTTGAATGCCTTCAATGTTGCTGTTATTTATCTCCCAGTTTTCCCTTGGTGATATGAACGTGTTTAACTCCTTATCCCATTGGATTTGAGTAGATAAGTAGTTAGTAACAATATTCATTTATTGTGATCCACCGATTAATTTTGAGTGTCCAATGTTTCTAATAATCAGTTGTCCAATTTGGCCCAGACTTACCTGTGTTCTCAGAGCATGTTCTTTGATATATATATACTTAGCGGGTCCATATCCAGTATTCTGCACATAGCCTAAGTTACAGTTGATCTACGGGCCCCTGATATTCATAGTGCAACTACTCTATTGACCCGCTCACAAGGCTTACGTCTGCCCACGTAAGCCTTGTGAACAAAGTACAGGTTGAAATTTTAAAGAAATCTCGATGAAATTTGGGACGAATAATTATTTTGATGTGAGAACGAAGCCTATTGAAATTGATTTTGATCCGTCCGCTATTTCACCTAATCCTTAAATAAAGCAAATTTGATAAAGATCAGTCCATTATTGATCTTAGCCTCCATAAAACACCTCCTCCGAAAATCACTTTAATGTGCATAAATTCCATACAAATGTTAGTATCAAGTTAATATTCGACTAAAATAAGTTTTCTATAATTAGAAATTTCAGTGTCAAATAGCTCCTATATAAGTCCACTTTCGGCAATCACCTTATAGTACATAAATTCATTTAAATGTTAGTATCGACGTAATATTCTTTATTGGAATTTTTTTATTTTACACTTACTAAAAGCATCAATACATAATTGGAATTTTTATTTAATTTTTTTAATTTATTGTTTTTTTTTTATTCGTGGTATGTGATATTCCACGGGATATCACATACCACTTTTTTTCAGATTTGATTCATATTAGGCATTTAAATACATATTTTGTAAAACCATGACTACATATCTGTTTTAGTTTCTGAAATTTAAACAATTTTGCGATTTTACTTACTGTCTTGATTTTACAAAAATTTAAATATTTTATTGTGTTTATAATTTTAATTATTCATATCTTTTAATGCTAAATTCCGATTTAATTGACTTAAGAGGTGCTTTATATAGAGTGGATTACTACTCCCCATGGACTTATCCGCTCTATTCAAAATTGTATATGAAAATTATTTCTATAAATTATTAATTTGGATGGCACCTTTTCCCCTGGACTTATCCATCATTTCATCAATGCAATATGATAAAAATTCAAAAAATTAAATGAAAATAAATCTGAACGGATGGTCCGATTTCAACGAAATTTTACGTAGTGATAGTGAAGTACAGACGAGTTCCTGTTTTGAGTTTGGATCATATATACTATCCGGAGGTGATCCAAATAGTCCCAAATTTAGACATATCGGGTACGAACACTTTTAAAAACAGTCCTGATTCATTATAGTTATCTGAATCGATTTCAAAGATTTTTACATGGGATCCATCCATTTTGAATATTTGCTCTGTATGGAGGGTACTATTTCCCCGTTCCATTTTCATCTTAAATAATGGACGAGTAAGTTATTCCTAAAAAAATATTAAGACTTTTACTATAAAAGTTCTTTAGACATACGATATTTGATATTTTCGTTATATGGGGGTACCACTTCCTCTTGACCTATCCTTCCCGTTTTAATTTTATGTTTGGATATGATGAGCAAGTTATTTTCGTAAAATAAAATTATTGCTATAACAGTATTTCCATTTTAATCTCAATTATAAAGGATGATAACCAAGTTATTTCCTCAATATTGTGGAAACATGTTGGACATATCACCCCAAAAATTTCACATGGCCCGACCATGACCCAAAAAATGGAAAACTAAGATTTTAAGCGATAGAATTGTCCTAAAATTAAAGAATTAGAAAAACTCCCTTTTTTGTACCAAAATGTCGGATAAACATCTTTTAAAATTTTACTTTGATATTGAAATCGTCACTCAATCATTACAAGAGGCGCCTGTCAGAAAATACTCAATGGTGTTTACCTTACACATAATGGTATTTAATGTAAATACCTTTATGTGTTGAGCCCAGCTTTGCAATTTGAGAATTTAACAAAAAAAGTTTTTAAAAATTTTCCAAAGTTGATAAAGTTTAAATAGGGCTTGTGTGGAGACCTTTGCCCCTAGCTCCTTCGAAGTTGCTTCACATGCATTTGCGTTAAGATTGCATTTGGAAACAATTTTATACAGTCTGGAACAAAAAAACAAATTTTATAAGTGAATAAATAATGCCACCTTTTTGAAAAGGTTCCAATTTCAGATTAATAAAGTTTTTACCGGAATCATACATTTATATGATTATTGCTGCAAAATTATTTAGAATTTTATAGGAAATCTGATGAATATTTAAAAAAATTTTAAAGGCAAGAAGAACTTTTACACATGTAAAGTTTTTTCTATAATATCATAAATTAATTTTTGGCGATAGTAAATATGGAAAAAACGGCTAAAACTTTTCATAAAAATTTTGGTCATGCATCATAGGAAAAACTACCCAAAACTATTCGGTGATTTTTACGAACAAACCATGAATGCTGATGAAGTGTATAGTGGCACAGAAAATACGTATTTCATTCTGCTGGTGTCTAATTATAGTCCTTGGTACCGCCAAACAGATATAACAAGACAATTTACAATTGCAAACTTGTTTAAGGTCCTCTGAACCGGATTTTTTTAACAGAGTTTACGATGTTAGGTTCAACTACTTTTTTACTTGCCCCGGCGCTGCTGAGTCCCTCAAAATTGCACCCAGTGCAAGGCGGGCGCCCTGTTTAGGTTTCAACGAAACCTAAATTAATAAGACACCACGAATGCTGATGAAGTGTGTGGCGCCACAGAAAATACGTATTCCATTCTGTTGGTGTATAATTATAGTCCACAAACTCAGCTTTGGTACCGCCAAACAGAGACAACAAGGCAGTTTACGATTGCAAACTTGGATATTCTTTATGCGATTTTTTACTTTTACTTATTTTCTAAATTCTTACAACATGCATCCTATTCAGAAAAGTTGTCAAGCTGATTTTGTCAGGAATTTTATTATACAGTGCACGAAAAAACCTAAGCATATACAATAAAAATATGAGAAAAACTACTTTATTTATTTTATATACAAAAAGTATGTTCCACATTCTATTTTGAACTATATGCAGTTATATATTTTGACATTTAAATTACAAAACTTAAGATCACTGTTAAGAAATATGATGCAATTTTAAAGAGTAGAACGAAATAACCTAAGCATTCAAATTATATTAGCATGCTTTATTTAAAAATATATAATGTTATAGCGGTTTAATAGTTTTTATGGCTAATTGCATACCTTATAACATATTCCAATCATAATGGCATTGATAAGAAAGTCTGTAGGCAAAATATACGTCAGCATTGCATTATTATTGTCCGTGCATTTTTAAAGGCCTTTATAGTGTTAAAGCGTCTCCTTTCAGCAAAAACTGTTTGGCATATAATTCCTCGTATATTCTCGGAATAATTCAGGTATATGGAAAACTGGCTCATGTCCTATTAGAACAGTTTTTTTCCGCAAAAATTTTTTTTTTTTTTTTTAACTTTTAATTTTTGATGAGGTGATAATAATCCTTTTTGTAAGAAAAGGAACGTTTATCATAATTGTCTATACTTATAAAAACCTCTAGTTAATTATTTTATTGTCACTAAAAACAACTTCTTCCAATTTTGGCCCAAAATCTTTGATTTTCGCCGAACGACAGTTTTTGTGATTTGTGAGAGGGCAGAGATTTAAATTTTAGTATCCCATTTCGCATACTTTATGTCGAGAAATGATTTTTAAGTGTACGTATACGACTCAAAGATACTATCAGTTTAAAAATAGTTAATATTTGGCGAGGGAATTCTTTTATTTCCATAATATCCTTATTCAAAATTTTAGATTTCCTTTTTCAAGATTTTTCTTTCAGTAGCCTTCCTAACTGTTTAGACACATAAATATGATAAACCTTATTTCGATTTAGTTTTCAGATAATTGACAAAAATTTACATTCTTTGAATGCTGTGAACCTGGCGTACTGTTATTTAATTCAACGGGACATTTCGTTAATTACTGTTACATTAACCCATCAATGTCCACTGTTACGTATATGTAACGCGACAATGTCGAAGTTTAAAACTATATTGTCAAAAAATGGAATAATATAAACTTGAATTTTATTAAGACTTGTGTAATTTAATATTCGTTCTGCATCCTCAAATGGTTTGAAAGCTTGCAAAAACACGATTTTAACAGCAGGAGGTTTGCAAAAAGGCTTATTATTTACGTTCAACATATTTTAACGAAAAAATTTCCTTGTATACTAAAAGAAAACACATTAATCTGTGTATTTGATTGTTTAAAAGTATACAAGACGTGTTCTATAAAAATTAGAAAGTGGAAAAAGAAAGTGTTACGTATATGTAACACTGCACGCAAAGAAAAAACATGGTTGGTCAAATCATAATCGGTAACTATCATTAATGTTTAGGTTTATGATTCCCTCAATCATATCAGTTATTATACCCCTTTTGTGAACATAATATTGTCCTATCCAATATTAATATAATATGGACCTCACAATCATAACATTTATATGTGATAGTCCTCACAACCATACTGCATAAATATAACATGATCCCTATATTAAATATTATAATATCCCCAATCACAATACTAAGCATACGGTTAAAATGTATTTTTATTTATTATTATTATTTTTTTAATTTAAATTTTGCGAATAGAAAATAATTAAAAAACAAATACCACAGCCTTCACTGGACGATTTCGTTCAAGAAAATTCATCTTCACATTCACATACCTAAAAGAAAATTGTAGAAATACATTTTTTTATTATTATTTTTATATTTGACCGCACTGAATTATTGATATTTATTGTACTTACCGAAAAATATTTCCAATTTGAAATGTGGCCATTGATGATTTGCTCCGTCAGCACTCCGTGGATCTCGTTATTAAAAAATAATAATAAAGTTTTTTAATAAAAATTTTGTGAACTTTTTTAAACGTTTTTCTTCACTTTACGTCCGTCACATTTAAGATTTAATTACTGAATGAGTAAATTATTTCGAAAGAGAGATAACAATAAAGACGAGCATATTATTGTCATCCTTCGCATTAAAATATTACATACAAATATTTCATTGAAATAATATGTTACTATGAAACATATTATTCTTTTAGTACACCGACTTTATATTATTATAAAGTATCATATGTTAAAATGATCAGAACAAAAAATAATTGATTCAGCTTAGTCTAAAACACAATAATTTGATTGTGTTAGCCATATAAACTACTTAGGAACATCACTTGATTACCGCGAGCATTTCGGAATCATGTTTTTTCTTTGCGTGTGGGCCATTCTCAGTACTTTTTGGCCCCTTCTATTTTCAATACAAAAAGGACTAAGTGACAAAATTTTTTTCAATTAAATATACTATTTGAGCAATAAACATGATAAATTGTTGAAACAAGTGATTTTAGCACCGTTTTCGTTTATTATTATCAGTTTGATAAATATTGAGGGTATTAATAAGTAGGGGACCTACGGAAAATTTCTTCCTAGGCACTATACACGCATTTAGTCAGATTTATTTTTGAATATCTTTGTTCTTGTGCCACAATCTGTATGAAAACGCATATCATGAGGACGTCTCGATCCTAGGTCAAGCAGAGGAAGGCATTTCCGGTAACCGGAAGTAGTCACTTCATTCCATATATTAATTTAGAAATAAAATTAAGTGATGAATTAGTATAAATATTTGTAAAACTTCTTTAATACATCAATTTAATTGTTATTTTTTTCGAAAACTTTAGCATTTTTTAGGTTTTGCTAATATAGCCCATGAGATTTATATGGAAAATGCAAGGTCCAAAAATTGTTGAGTAATGCCCACTGTTATGTATATGTAACGGCTGATAACTTCCTTACTAAACCAGACGGTCTACGCCTACTTTTTGTTTCCGAGTTTATATTAGTCCTTGAACTATTTGAACACAATTTCACCTTATATGGGAGGTGGGCGGCAAAGTAAGCTGACCACGCCCATTTTTGGTTTTCAAGTTTATATTGACCCTCAAACTATTAATACAGGATTAGGATGCTGTACAAGCTTTTGTTTAAGAGATATCAGCAGAAAAGTATGAAATGGACACCCTGTTCTTCTAGTTTTTAGTTTTTTTGTTTATTAACCGATTTTGCCCATTTACAATACCAAACAAACCTTGTATAAGATAAATATTTGTGCCAAATTTAGTATCCTTACGTTGTCCCGTTCGAGCCCTATCCTGCTTTCAACAGACAGACAGACGGACGTAGCTAGAACGATTCAGAATCGAACCAGGACCCAGAAAATATATACTTTGTTGGGCCTTAAATGATTCCTTCGACATGTTAAACACATAATGACAAAATCAATATACCCCCCAACTTTTTGATGTATAAACAATTTATAAGTTACTGAAGAGAAAATTTTGGCACCGAAATTAAAACAATATTAGAAAATGATGTGACTAGGGGAAGGTAGTTATGCCTGCGTATCAAGTTTGTGTGACAACGACTTAAATTTTTTCCACCATTGAATTGGATGGACACGAATATTGTCTGTTTTTTGTCCATATATTTTTTTATTAACCGATTTTGCCCACTTTTAATACCAAACATACCTGGACAGATAGACAAAACTCTGTGATTACCTATATTTCATAAAAAAATTTACTTTATATGAAAAACCTAAAATCGACTTTATAGCTAAAATAGAGCAAATATAGATGAAAATCTATGAAAAATTAATTGCCAATTTTCATATTTATTAAATTTATCTAAGTATTTACTTATTTTCTACTGTCTAATTTTATTTGTAATAATATATGTATGTTTATAATACAATAATACAAGTGATCCTTTCATATCTTCAAAAAATTTATCAGCAATTTCTTTACAATTATTGCAATGTATAACTAATATATATGTACGTGTATGAGTTTGTATAAGTATATTGTATTATGTTATCCTTTAAGCTTTTATCTCTCAATTTCAATCTTTTGCTACTTAATAAGACAATTTACTCTTGCTCTTAAAAGCATATAAACATACTAACATATATATTTACAATCTTATTACAAACATATACATACTTATGTTTGTCTATAGATATAATACCATTGTCATATTGGTTGACTTAACAAAGGATTAAGTTTAAGTATTTAAACAGATATTAAACAACATGTTGTTATATTATATATTTATATGTATGTATGTGTGTTTGTATGTGTTATTATAAATGTATGTAAATGTTTATGTTTTTTATTTGTTGCCATTGTTTTGTTTTTGTTTTTGGATTTTGTTTTTCTTTTTATTATTTTTTGCTCTGGTTTAACTCCAAAAACCCAGCTCCAAAATAAAATAAAAAAAAATTGTATACATTTTTGTGGCAAACAAACACAATAAACATGTGTTTGTTGTTTATAATTTTTTTTGGTTCCTGCAGTTCATCTTTTTTTTCATATACTGTAAATGTTAATGTTGACAATCATACTTAAGGATGATGCCAGGATATGGTGAAGAATATTTAATTTTATTTTTTTCTGATTTTATTTTTGTTTATTTTGGCTCAATTATATGATAAAGCCAGCAATGGATATACAAATGTATACTATATATTTAAAAAAAAAATAAAATAAAAATACATATGTTTATTTATATCTATGGTAATATCTTTAGACTGATATTATGTTTTATAGCTATGAAGATATGAACATATGTAAACACTTTATAAAAAATTATAAAAATTTAAGTATTTTTATAATATGCCAAAAAAGAAATTTTCCTTAATGAGCCTTAAATGAAATAAATAATTTAGATTATTTATATGATTTTAAATAAAAACATATTTCATTAAGAACAACTTAATAACTTAAATTCTTTCTAAGAACTGTCATGGCTTTTAAGAAATAATCTATAGTTATCACTTTTGATTATAATAAAATGTTTATTATTTTTAAAACTCATTTCAACACGCCATCAGAAATCAATGATCAATTTTAATTCATTGAAATATTATTAAACGAAAATTTGGCATTACATTACAAAACCTCCTCAAAAAGTCAAACAAATGTACAGATTTTTTTCTCAAATGTCTATACAAAAACTATTATTGGCACCTCTGAATATTATGTGTTTTGCTCAGATTTTATTTTAACCTGGCATTTTGCCTATTGAATAATACCTGAATGTAATTGTCAATGAGAAAAGGACACTTATACTGATTTTTAACACTCAATATTTGGCAAAAGGAATAATTTTAATACACTTTTAAAAAGTACTGGAAATTTTCTTTTATAAGACACTAAATATATGAGGAAAATACAATAATTAACTAAATTTTCAATTAATGTTTTCATTCAAACAAAGATTTTTAAACATAAGGAAAATTACATCTAAATTGAGTATAATGTAGGTGTAAGTGTGAGGCTTCCTTATAAGCTATCACCTATAGTGTCAATGTTATTAAGGATATCAATATTGCCACAAATACAAAGTCAATACTCAAGTCAAGTAATACCATTTCGAAATGCGTTTAGGTGCCAAAGACTAAGGGACACAATTGAGTGTCATGTTATGGCTTTCAGTTAAATCATTGAAATGCAATCATAAGGGTTATAGTCAATGGCATGATGACAATACGTTATGGTAATTAAGTATTAGATTTTAAAGTGGCATGGTTTCTGTTCTACAAAAGACATTGACTTCAATCTGTATATAATTAGGAATTATGTCAGTTAGACATAAATTTTTTTTTTTTTTGAACAAATTAAGTCCATAGTTTTGGAATTAAAGTATTTTTATACCACCATAGATGGTTGGAGTATTATGCATTTATACTGATGAACTTTAAGTACACCAATCGCCTCAGAATAATTTTCTGAGATTTAACGATGTCCGTCCGTCTAACTGGCTGTCTGTCCATATAAACCTTGTGAACAAAGTACAGGTTACAATTTTAAAGATATCTTGCTGATATCTTTAAAATGTTTTTTTTTGTTTTTGTTTTTTTGGCACAAGGACGAAGCATATTGAAATTGGTTATCCATTATTTCACCTAGCCACCATACAAATGTCCTCCCAGAATAGAGCTTAACGCTAATAAATACCTTTAACATAGCAAATAATTTAATGTGGCACAGAGAAGTTTTATATTATTATAAATTTGTGCATAAATCCCATTAAAATGTTAGTATCAAGTTAATATTCGACACAAATAAGTTTTATATAGGTAGAAACAACAGTACCAAATTTTGTGAGAATCGGTCTGTAATTTTTCATAACTTCCACATATAAACCCACTTCCGGGAATCGCATTAAAGTGCATAAAATCATATAAATGTTATTATTAACGCATTTTGCTGTATTCGTATATTTCATTTAACACTTAGTAAAAGTATTGGTCTACAATTGGTCAAAGGTCTAATATAAGTCCCCTTCTTAAATTCTTCTACTTATATACATTAGTGTAGGGTATCATATGGCCGGACTTGACCCACTATTACTTTTTTTTATCGTTTTTTAATTGGTTTTTGGAGAGATTATAAATATTTGATCTAGTACAGGAGAGTTTTTATTTCCAAAATCATCTCTGTGAAAATAATTTGTTAAATTATTATATGTTTTTTAATAAAATTTTATTTAAAAAAAAGAATTTAGAAATTTTTTTGAAAAAAATAAACAAATAAATAAATAATTTTTTTGGCAATTTTCATATTTGGACGATCATAATACATTAGTCGATTATAGCATTATATGTAGACTTCTTACCAACAGGAATATAATCTCAACTATGAGAGTGGCTACCATATAAATAGCAAACAGAGGCACTTCTCAGGGGGAGTTTTTATCTCCACTTCTTTGGAATATTGGTGTCAACCTAATGCTCATGGAACTTGATTCCGTGAAGTTCAAAACCGTCGCGTATGTGAACGATGTGACGAAGTGGATGTATCTGGAAAATATTTAGATACCATATCTCACCGCCGACAAACTTCGCTTGACCATCTCAGTAGGTGGGGTACAAATAGTGGCCTTAACGTGAATACAGGAAAAATGGAATTGGTTCTCTTTTCTAGGAGATATACATTTCCATCTCTTCCACTCCCTTGCCTAAATGGGATTGAATTAAAGGTATCAGACAGTGTGAAGTACCTTGTATTATACTGGACTCTGAACTGTTGTGGCTCTAGAGCATACAGGCTTGAGCGTCAAAGATAAATATTGCTCTTTATATGCGTAGAATAGCCATTAGGAAATCCTGTGAATTAAATCCTTGAAATACAAAATCGTTCTTTGACATGGTGATCATGTCCATTATGTATAGAGTGACAGTATAGTGGAAGACGATGGAAAAATCTACCTTTTGCGAAATCGAATACCAGTGAATAGTGTAGCCAAACAGATCGCCATCATGTCAGCGACTAGGCTCAATACCATAGGTGTATGCAACCATATCAGGAAGCTTAAATGATATCCCCGAAAATATTGACTATTTTATACTAAAACCCCTTCTGGACAGAGGACTTTCAATATTAATCTCAGCAGATCATACTCTAAAATCTAGATCAGTTAAAATTTGTACTTATGAATCTAAATCAGCTGTATAAATTTCCGCATACAGGAAGAACGTTTCCTTAAAATTGCCGGATCACAACTAATGTACTATAGGGCATTTAGTGTGTATATTCAAATTTGTACCGAGAGTCAACCCTGAATAAATCTCTCTTGGGTATCTCTTTGACATCCAAGGTAGTATGTCTAAATGCTGGGTAAATTGAGTTTTATACTGATGGATCTAAATCTGCTCTTTCCCTTCAAATTACTGGAATACTGCTGGGAATTTTGTGGGTTTAGTGTGGATATTCAAATTTGTACCGACAGACTATATCGGGTGTCTCTTTGACATCCAAGGTAGTACATGAATGTCGAACATATCTAAATGAGATGGCGAGACATACAAACCTAAAGTTGATTCAAATACCACGGACCTTATAGCGACTATTGTGAGCTATATTGAGAAAATAAAAGACATTTTCTATATCCACAGCTGACCATCGCACCTAAGTATTGCAATATATATTAAAAATATTGGACATTGATTGGACATAGTATTCTTTTTGCAATCAAATTATTATTGCGGTAAACTTAAAATACTTTTACAACAAACAATACCTAGGCCTCCTTTTAATTTATTCTTTAACTTGGTATAATATAGTGGCAAACGAACATACACAAATTTTAAATATGATATGTTTGCCATAACAATGCTCTCTTATATTTTATTTTTTATCTATTTTTATAGATAGTAGATACATATTTTTGCTCTACTAAATATATCTATAAAACTGTAAGCAGCTGTTATTGTTGTAACTGTTAATATGAGTGATATTGTTAACCGGTTTTTGAATAGTTTTGTATTTTACAGAAAAACACTAATACTCTATTATTATAATTCGATGGATGATATGAATAGAAATATATTTTTTTTTTTAGAAATCTGAACCAATAAACAAAGGGATGTTTAAAGTTGTATATTTCTAACGATAAATAAATTATGTATCTAACGAATATTCAGTAGCACAGAGAAATTCACACACCACTTGTCTTTACATAATGACTAAATTAGAAGAATGTTAGTGATATTTAAAAAAAAAAAACAAAGACTTTTATACGATATAACTTGGTATTTTAACTTATACCAAAATAAATAAAAAATTACAAATTTTTTCATTATCCAGACATTTTATTTATGATGACCTTTTGAATGTTTGTTATTTTTGTAAATGGGAGCTACTGTTACTTGATCATAATCTTTATAACTTTCAGCTGACTCACCACTATAGTTGTTATCTTCAGTCATTTCCCGAGAGTTTTCACTACTACTGTCACTGTTTGCTGCATCATGATCATCATGATACTGGCGACCTTCATATTCATAGCCGAACATTCTATTGTTAGTGGAAGGTCTTCGCGTGGTGTTAGAAGATGATGAACTACTTCCGCCACCACCTCCTCCACCACCACCTCCGCCACTACTGCTACTACCGCCAGGTGGCATAATAATAATAGGTCCTTGTGCTGGGGGATAAACAGGTGGAGCTGGATAGACTGGAGGTGCTGGATAAACAGGTGGTGGATGATAAACGGGAGGAACAGGTGCTGGGGCGGGTACAAAAATGGGTTGATTATTACCCGAATTGTGATGATAGTGATGATGATTTCCACCACCACCACCGCCACCGTAATATGGTGGTGGATATGCAGGAGCTGGTGAATCGACAACTACGGGTTGTACTGGATATCCACCGCCACCATAGCCGGGACGACCAGGTGGTCCTATAGGACCTTGAACACCTGGCGGTCCGGGACGTCCTGGATGACCGGGAGGTCCTGTGTTACCTGGTATACCAGGACTTCCAGATTTTCCTGGTCGACCAGGTTGCCCTGGATAACCAGTATCACCACGATCACCTTTATCACCAGGAACTCCGGGTAGACCAGGAGGTCCGGGTGGCCCTGGAGGACCAGGTGGTCCTGGGGGACAACCACAATGTGAGGAATAGCGGGGTTCTCTTCCTTTTTCCTTTACTTCATTTTCGGATGCTTGAGCCAAATTAAGGCCTAGAAGTAAGGAAAATAATAGTATTAATTGATTCGTGTTCAATAAAACCAAAAACAATTGAGATACTTACATAGCACCACAAGGGCTATGTGCAGCTTCATTGTTGTCAAACAATCAACTGTGGTGGTTTTTTCCATTGGCCCTCTGTTTATATACACTTAAATAAATTTAACTATAAACGAAAATGTTTTGAAATAAAATATTGGGTTTAGGCGAAGCACAGGCACCCTACACTAAAAATATTAATTATGAAGACTTAAAATTTTTTTATTTAAATTTTATTAAAAAACTTAAGAAATGTCAAATAAATAATTTAGCAGTTTGGCAATAAAAAATAAGAAAAACTAATAAAATGCTTTAAATTTCACCCCCAAATGTTTGAGCAGGACTCCTTGCATTATACATCTTATAGCTCTTCCCGAAATTATTTCTCAATGTTTCAAATGTTGTGACCACTATAATATACCCAAAATTTTAAAAAGTATTATCTATATTTAGTTAAAACTATCATAAAAGAAAGTCTAGTAAAAGATTTGCAACAATTTGCTTTTATTACACCTGAATATATTTTTTTTTTTTTATCATTATTAATTTTTTGCATTTTGAAAAGAAAAAGTCATATAGAAAACCTAGATTTAAATTACACGATTTCTAACAGTTAAGCAAAATATGATATTTTTTATAGCTCATTGTTATAAATTAATAATCATACATTTAAATGATAATTAATAAATCTTATTATAAAAAGTCTGATGTTGATTTTATTGTTTAGTATGGTAATATAATTTAAATATCTATTGGTTTAGGCCAATTCAAATAAACAAATACTTACTGATGCTTGATATAAAATGAAAAGATTAATATGAGAAATTATTTAATTGTTTTGCATATAAATTCTCTGAAACTAAAAAAGAAAATAAGGGAAAGCCTTCTTAGTAGTAGTCTATTTATATATATATTTGAAGTCTATTTTTAAGAAAGACGTAAATACTATAAATCATTACTAAATGTTTATTATAACAAAATGTATATTTTTTGGGTGGTTAGTTAATTTTAATAATAAATAAAAAAAAAAAAAAATAAAAAAATAAAAAAAATTAATTTCATCCAAAATACTTCTATCAGAGTTTAAATTTAGAATCATGAAGAAAATGTTGTGTTTTTTACTGAAAATTAATAACAATCAAATACAATCTTTAGATCAAATACATATTATTTAAGTACACTCTTTGACTTAGAAGGGCATACAAACTAAAACGTTATCTTCTTAAAGAGGATTGAATCATAACCATCTTGGACATACTTTGTGCTACTTTCTTTAATGGTATCTTAAACTTTAGCACGATACTTTCTCAACTTTTTGTAATTTATTTTAATTCTTTATGGGCAAAAATAATAAGGAGTGAGATCGAATGAAAATCTTAACACACATTTTGCCTCAACTTTTTCAGACAGGAATGCTGTAAAAAATTTAGAAGTTAAAAATAAAACGCAAATTGAAATCGAATTTTACAGGCAGAATCAAAATTTTTTGGAAATAAATCTGTAACTTCTGATCGGCTGGTTGGATTTGCATGAAATGCGCATAGCAGAGGAGTGTACAATGTTAAGTTTGGAAGGGGGATTGTACAGACTCCTCAGGGATGGAGCTAAAGGGGCTCAAAGTTGGGTACCTCTGATATACAATTTCTTTAATCGCTTGCCAAATTTTTGTTTCTCGTCCAATTTCAAATATTTTTATACAGTTCCTACAATAACTGATAAGACCTAAGGAGTGATATCGAAAAAATCTTAACACACATTTTGCCTCATAACTTTTTTCGGAATCAATATTCAACATTTTTTTTTGATCTAGTTATCATGGAAAAATACTTCAGTTATTATTTTTAATAACAACCATGTTAATTTGTCCTTATTTTCATCAAAATAAATGACGAAAAAGATTTACGTCCTACAAGTTATTAAAAAACTTCAAAAAATCCAAATAGGTCTTACAAATAATTGGCCACAGAATTAAATGTCATCCGTAAAACCGTTTCTAATGTTATTAAACAGTATCAGGAGAATTTGACTATTGATATGAAACCTAGTTCGGTAAGAAAAAAAGGACCACATGATATTGGGAAGGCCAGAAAATTGAAGGCATATTGAAAGGAACTCCAAACACATCTGATAGAAAATCAGCTCAGTTTTCTCAGTGCTTCGACTATTTGGTGCGAAAATTTAAAGCTAATGGGAAAGTTGATAACATATGAAGTTCAAAAAATCCCAAACTGGAATTCTGCAAAAAAAAATTACAAGCCAAAAATAGGACTTGGAATTTAAAACCAAATTTCATACATAAGCTGTATAATTGACGAAGAAACGAAGGTGCTGGCAAAAACTTCGCAGCTTGTGTCTCAAAATTTTTATTGCTAATGCTCGAAACAATTTTGGAGATAAGTTTAAGACCCAAAAGCAGCTAAAATTTCTTACAAAATTCATGGTATGACAAGCTTTTTGCGGTTGCGACGAAACAGGAAAGTCATTTGATACATTCGGATCTATAAATACCAACATATGCATAAAGGAATATTTGCAAAAAAGACTTCTTCTTTTCTTAAGAAAGCACAATGTGTTCACATATTTTTGGACTCATTTGGTATCATGTCACTACGGTAAGAAAGCTCTGGAGTGGTACCAAATCAATAACATAGTTTTAGTACCAAGAGAGGTAAATTTTCAAAATTGTCCATAGCTTAGACCAGTGGAGAGATATTGAGCTCTTGTGAAAAGTGAATTCGAGAGCACAAAAAAGGTGTCCCAAAATACCCAAGATTTTAACAGAAGATGTGCACATTGTTCCAAAAAAGTGACTGAAGCAACTATCAAATCTCCAAAGAAAGGGTTTTCAAAAATGGTCCACAATTTTATAATTAGTGGTTAGAACCATAAAAATTATATATTTCTGTGATCTGTGCTAAATTATCAAATGATTAAAAAAATAATGAAAACTCTAAGATCAACCGTTTCCATGTTATTGAATATTATGTATGTTAAGAATTTTTCGATCTCACTCCTTACAAAATGCTTGCGTGTCCTGTTTATCTCTTATAGTGTTGAGTTATTTGCATTTGAATTTTTAAGTACCTCAATTTTGCATGTTCTTGGTCCAGTTTTTTTTCATATATATCCTAGTGTTTCCGACCGATTTCATTTGTCTTTTCTTTATCTAATTAAAGAACAATATTATCTATTGAATAAAAAAAAATTGAAGTCGATATCTTTACCAAGTCCAAAAATAAACGATTTTGAATTTTTTCTCTAAAATAAAATTTTCTTTAAAATTTTCTTGAAAGGTATCTTTACAGAGAAGACTTTAAAGTGAAAAGCGAGCCCAATAACTCAAATGGTCAAGGTACACAACCTCCCGAATACGACCCATTTTATATGAAATTTTTGACTTTAGTCAATATTTTCTGAAATCCCAAAGCACGAATCGGCAAACGGAATGCAGTTTAAGAATACATAATATGTTGTTAAAAGTTTTCAATCAAAATCTACGGAAAAATTTCGATTTTATAGCCGGAAATGTAAAAAACCCATTTTTAGAATTTTTGGCGTTTTTTCGGAATTGTGGGATTACTTTTACAAAAATCGTGAAGTTTTTTTTTCACTTTCTCATTTTATACGCTACAGTCTACATCCACCGAAAATTTCGTTAAGATATCTTTAATCACAAAGATTTTATTACCGATAAAATAGTTTTAGTTTCTCAAAAAAATACTTTTTTACAAAAATATTACTTTAATTGCAAAAATCAGAAAAGGTATAAAATCGATTTTTTTTCATCTAAATTACATTGCATAGCTGACATACAGAAAAATATTGAAATCAATATCTTTTACAGAAGCAAAACTATGCCACTTTAAAATTTATTAAGTCACGGAAAATTCCAAAAACGAGTTTATACTTTATATGAATTTTGCAATTAAAACAATATTTTAGTAAAAAAAATGTGATTTTTTGAGAAACTATAAATATTTTATCTGTAATAAAATCTTTGTGATTAAAGGTATCTTAACGAAATTTTCTGTGATCTGTAATATAATATCAATTAAAAAAAAAAAAAAAAATTAAAACCCTAATGTCGGCCGTAAAAATATTAAAATAAAACAGTAAGTTTTTAGTAATGAGTTGTTGCAGATCTTAAGTAAAAAAACCATGAACACATGTTGTCAGAAACAAAAATTGGGACCTAATTGGCATCAAGTTGTTACCATTTCGGTATCAAATTATACAATTACCCCAGAAAAAACTTTGCTTGCCATATAATGAGTTAAAGAATCGGTATAAAGTAGTATACCATTTACAGCTTATCTTCTATATAAGGTGAAGCATCAATACAATTTTGTACAAATAGTTTAAACACTAATGTAAAATCGAAAGCAAAAAGTGGAAGTTGTCCTCCCACTTAGCCGTGGCAAAATTTTTAAAACTTTCAAAAAGTTAAGAAATATGTTCAAAATGTTTTCTCCCAAAAAATTACTCCTCATTACCATATAATCTATGAGGTAGCAAGTGGGCATTATTAATAATCAAAAAGATTTTGCTAGGAATTTTATATTACGTCGATACTAACATTTATATGAATTTATTTACTTTTGGGGTGATTCCCGAAAGAGGCCTTATATGGGAGCTATGGAAAATATTACCCGATCTTCGTAGAATTCAGCTATATCATTTATATTTATATAAAACTTATTTGTGTCGAATATTAATATAATATTGACATTTGTATAGGATTTATGCTCTTTAAAGTGATTTTCTGAAGAGGGGTTTATATGGGAGCTATAGTCAATATGGATCGATCTTCCGGAAATGTGGCACACAGATTTAGACGGAACTTATATGTTCCAAATTTCATTAAAATATTGCTATATTTAAGAGATTTATGATCGTTAAACCCTTTTCCGGGAGGACATTTGTATGTTGGCTAGGTGAAATAATGGATCGATCATAACCAATTTCAATAGGTTTCGTTCCTGGACTCTATGCCAAATTTCATTAACTTTTTTTCAAAACTACGATCTGTAGTTTGATTACAAGGTATACATGGAAGGACGGCCGGACATTGTTAAATCGATTCAGAAAGTGATTCTAAGCTGATTGGTATAAATTAAGCTGGGTCTTAAACAAATATTTTTGAATACTACAAACATCAACACAAACGCATAATGCCCTTCCCATCTATAGTGGTGTAGGGTATAAAAATATACTAAATGAATTAATATTGCCATCACTATAAAATAAAACATAAAAAAATAATAATAAAAATAAACAAGATCGAGTGCTATATTCGGCTTTGCTGAATCTTGTCTACCCTTCACCCAAGGTATTTTATATAAAAGTTAATATTTTTTAAACTTAATGAAATAACAACACCAAATGAAGAACACATTAATTTAAATAAAATTAAATTAAATAAGAAGGTATTTTGAAAACATAGACCGATTAATTGACTTAAAAATTCGAAAAAATAGCTTATATTGTGGCTTCAGAAAGCCACATAACGTGTTTTGGCCAATATCTGGGTTAATAACGGCTAATAACTCGGTTGTTTATGGACATCCTAGTCTGTAGCTTACATAGGAGGTTCAAAAAAATTTAAAATATCTAAGATTCTAATAGACAGGGAACAAAATAAAAAAAAAATATAAATGGAATTTTCTATCAAAAATAAGATCTGTAGCTTATACAGGGGCTTCGAAAAGTTGAGAAATAAAGAAACAAATTTGATATAACATATTATTGTTCTTGTTTTTCAGTGCTCATAAAAACAACAACAATTTAATAAATTTAAAAAAAAATGATTTGGCAAGCCTGTATAGGAGCTTAAAAAAACCGACAACAAAAACGACTTTTGGAGGTATCTTCGGATTTTTGGCGATATCTTAGATATTTGTAATCCAATTTTGCTCATCTTTACTAGCGTTTTTTTAAGGAACATTTCCTACAATTTGATGTATAGAACATATATATTTGATAACTGGAGCTTCCTAAAAACTGATTTCAACAGACTTTTTTTACATTTAAAAGTCCTTTAATAGCACAAATCCTTAAGATTTGTTGTAGTGAATTGATGTCATTCGATGTATTTTGTGGAAAGGAAAACCCTCCTTACTGTTTTCAGAATCAAACTGCTTTGTAAGGGAATGAAAAAAAATGAATTCTCAATTTCCCAATAAATTCAAATAATAAAAAAAGTACGTTTTGATCTGCGACTTTTCAATATAATATAACAAAAATAATTAGATTTTTTTATAAAATATATCTTTGAATCACTCATGACGATATGTGACAATAATGATTACCAACAAAAAACAGTTTTTCGTGCTCCTTAAAAAAATATGTGGAGTAGATGGAATTCCGCATGTTAAACTCGAATCTGCTTTCAGTTTTCTCTTGTAAGGTCGAGATTTTTTTATGGGCGTGTCTAATATTGCGCCCTAAATAAGCCGACTACTCGAGCATAATTCACTATAACTCAAGAACGGTATGCACGCTTAAAATAAGTAATATACAAAAATATGTGGAACAAAATTGACTTTAAGTCGTTCTACTAACAAATTTTTATCCGCGCAATAGTTTTGAAGATATTTTGAAATAAGTGTCCGAAAATTTTTTTTCATGCTAAATTCAAGATTTATTTTTTTTTACAAAACTTCCTTTTAAAAGCAAAAACATCCAAAATGTTTAATTTTATCATCTTTATCTCAAAGCTAGCAAAACTAAGATTAATGCATCATAAAAATTTATGCACAAATCTTGATTGGATTCACAGTTAAGTTAGGATACCTATGCATACCTATAGTTAAGTGGAAATACACTAGTAGATAGTCATCTAAACTGTCTTTGAGCTGAGTTTACATAATTTTTTTGTCCAGTTAATATTTTCGTTATTCGGTAATTAGTAGCGAAAAAATATTATTATTTTTATTTTTTAAATGGTGAAAACCTTGATCCATAACTCTGAAATTCATAAACGAATAAATAATATTGTTAACATATCTTGAAGATAATTTTCGTATGCGTCTTTTGGTGTTTCATTTGTCAAAATCGTGTAAACGGTTCTTGAGTTATAGCCTAAACTGTATTTCTATGCAATTGTATGTAACATGGGTATTTTTACTTAGCTGTGAATAAAATCACGATTTGTGCATCAATTTTGAAGATACATACCTTATTTTGTTCGCAACATTACCAGCTTTAAAATAATGATGATAAACTATAATAGTTTAATGTTTTCATTTATTAAATGAAATTTTAGTAACAAAAAAATCTAAAATTTTGCATGAAAATTATTTTTTTGGGTACTTATTTCAAAATAACTTCGAAACTATTGAGCACATAAAAAAATTAAGTTTGAACGATTTGAAGATATTTTTAGTATGAGTCTTTTGATGTATTACTTATGTCAATCGTACACACTGTTCTTGAGTTATGAGGAAATATACTAGAGTAATGGCCTTACTATGGGCGAAATATTAGACACGCCCATAAAAAAAATCCAGACCTGATGGAAAAAAAACTTAAAGCAGATTCGTGTTTAGCACATCAAAATACATCAAGTCCAACTATTCGTCTATGGGGGAGGATTTTTTTTTTTTTTTTTTGTTGATCAGTGTTATACCAAAAAAAAAAAAGGAAAGCTTTAGGGAAAGTTGATTGCAAACTACACATGTACAAAAAAGAAAAATACGTTGATTTTGAATTGACTTAAAATCAAAATTATAAGCTAAAAATTTTGTTTCCCAGCCAAATTAGTAAAATATTTACAAAAAAAAAATATATATTACCATTAAAAAAAAAAATAATAATAATAAAATAAAACACCAAAAATTGTTCACATTTTTTATTTATTTATTCAACTTTTCATTTATTAATGATGACCTTTGGAACGTTTGGTACCCTTAACAGGCTTATGCATATGACTACCATGTGTTTGATAGCCTCGGCTATAAGCCATAACTGGTTGTCTATAAAGTTTATTATTGTAGCTGTAGCTATAGCTATTACCATCTGTTATTTCTATGGTGATTGCAGCATTTGGATGTTTTTTATTTGGCACATGTGGGGCAGGAGAATTTTGTGGTTTGTTGCGGTTTGGAACTGGTTGCATATTTTGTTGAGCATTACTAGTTGTTGTATATTTATGTGTTGGTTTCACGATAACAGGTTGTCCATAATTATTATTATTATTATTCTCTGGCATTTCCTGGCTACTTTCAATGTCAGGACGATCTTCATTTGGTACTTGTATGGCTTGAGGTTTCTGGTAATTGGGAGTTGGTGGCATATTTTGTTGGATATTACTATTTGTTATATAACTATGAGCGGGTTTTACCATGCTATTTTGTCCATAGTTATTAGTTTGAGGCATTTCCTTTATATCTTCCTCAGTATCTGGACGATTTTCATTTGTTACATGTGTGGCTTGAGTTGGTGGCATATTTTGTTGATTATTATTTATTATATAACTATGAGCGGGTTTTATCATGCTAGGTTGAGCATAATTGTTATTATTTTCCGGTATGTCTTCAAAATCTTGAGAATTTTCATTTGGTTTAGGTATAGCTTGAGGTCTCTTGTAATTATGAGTTGGTGGCATATTTTGTTGAGGATTACTATTTGTTATATAACTATGAGCGGGTTTTACCATAACAGGTTGTCCGTAATTATTATTATTTTGAGATACTTCCTGTATGTCTTCCAAATCTTGAGGATTTTCATTTGGTAAATGTGTGTCATGAGGTTTATTGTAATTTTGAGTTGGCTGCATATTATGTGGAATGTTATTTACTACATAGTTATGGGAGGGCTTCGTACTAAGTGGTCCGTAATTATTTTGTGATATTTCCTGTATGTCTTCCAAATCTTGAGGATTTTCATTTGTTAAATGTGTGTCATGAGGTTTATTGTAATTTTGAGTTGGCTGCATATTTTGTGGAATATTATTTACTACATAGTTATGAGAGGGCTTCAGACTAGGTGGTCCATAATTATTACTATTATCTGGAATATCCTGAACATTTTCCATATCTTCTTGATTTTCAGCTTCCTCTTCCTCTAAATTACTTTCCGTTTCTTCTTCGACATTTTGTGGATAAACTGATAAATTGGGTGCAGAAGGTTTGTGGTAGTTAGGATTAGATTGAGAGTTCTGTGGCATATTATTGTGGTTATTGGCAACATATTTATTAGCCATATTCATATTATTAGCAGGTATGTAATTGTTATTTTCTTCAATCATTTCCGTTGGACTTTCATTATCAGTTTGATTTTCTATTTGTTCATTAAAATCATTATCTGGTTCTTCTTCCTCTACATTTTGCTGCTGAACCGGGGGACTACTTGCAGTTGAAACTTGTTGGTAATTTGTAGGAGGTGGCAATTTTTGTTTAATATTGTTGGTGGCAACATGCTTGTGGGCGGGTTTCATAGCAATAGGTGGTTCATAATTGTTACCTTCATCCTCAGTTACTTCCTGAGAGCTTTCAGCCTCTGCACCACTTTCAATTTGTTCATCTAAATCATTATTTTCTTCCTGAACTTCTGGTTCTTCTTCATTATTTGTTGGATCTTCAGTATCATTTTCACTGGAAGTTTTATCATAAATTGGCTCTTCTTCCAATTTTTGTTTAATTTTATGCTTCACCTCATGTTTGTGAGCTACACTCGGTTTCTTTTTATTGACCTTATGATGATGATGATGATGATGGTCTTTATGATCAAGATCATTAAGTTTATCTCCAATATCATAATAAACAACTCTATTATTGGTAGCAGGTCTTCTAGTAGTAGTAGTACTTGAAGGTCTGGAGGAACTTCCACCACCACCTCCCCCTCCGCCACCGCCACCACCACTGCTGCTACTACCACCAGGTGGCATAATTATAATAGGACCTTGTGGTGGAGGATAAACTGGTGGTGCAGGAGCTGGATATGCTGGTGGTCTAGGGTAAACAGGAGGATGATATGCTGGTGGTGCTGGTGCAGGAGCAGGTATAAGGATTGGACCTTTATTATTGGAATTATGATGATGGTGATGATGGTGTTCACGATTGCCTGAACCTGAGTAATATGGTGGTGGATAAGCTGGAGCTGGTGATTTTATAACTACGGGTGGTGCAGGATATAATCCACCACCATGGCCATGGTGACCCGGTGGACCAATAGGACCAGGAACACCCGGTGGTCCTGGACGTCCAGGACGACCAGGTTCCCCTACATTGCCAGGTATACCGGGACTGCCATCATCACCAGGCCTACCAGGATGTCCAGGATAACCAGCCTCACCACGTTCACCTTTTTCTCCAGGTCTACCAGGAAAACCTGGAGGTCCGGGTGGTCCCGGTGGACCAGGAGGTCCTGGTGGACAATTACATTGTGTAGGATATGGCATAGGACTATATCTTACTGAGGCTGGAGCAGGAGCTGGCTTACCAAAAGATATCAAACGACCTGTATCCTTGTTTTCATTTTTAGATGCCAAGGCCAAATTAAGGCCTATACCTATAAAAAAAAAAAATTACAAAAAAAAAAAAATTATTAATTAACAAAAACAAAAACAAAAAAAAGGTTTACTTACACAGCACCAAAAAGGCTATGTGTAGTTTCATTGTTGCTAAACAATCTACTGTAGTAATTTTCTTTGACGATCATCTGTTTTTATCTACTTAGAGAAATTTCTCTAGCAAAGTTTAAATAAGTTCGGTTTTTACCAAATCTTGTTGACAAAATCACTATAACCTTTATCATTTTAGGGGTGGTTATAAAAATAACTTTTTGAAATGGAAAGTAAAAGCGTAAAAACTACTTTAAATAATATATTCTTAATATAAGCCATCAAAATATGATACGAACTTTTATTTACATTTGAAAGAAAAAGAAACTAATTTGTGCGTCTCACATGTCTATGTATATTGATAATTTTTATGGTGAGAAATTTGTTTCTTTGTTAAAATCTATAATTAAGATATTTATAAATGTGTAACAAAACAAATAAACAAAATTGTACTAACGACTGTTGACAGAATGAGATAATAAATTAGTTAATATAATTTGCATAGCCTTCTTTAAAAGTTACAAAAAGGTAAAAATTAAGTGTTTGAAAGTGATTTAGAAAATTTATGAAGAAATTTTTTAATACCCAGCAAAATAGGAATTCCAAAGAAGTTAAAATTATCTAGAATTTACTTAGTATGTGCTTAAAAAAGCAGCGGAAACAATGATTTTAAATTATACTTTTCAATGCACATTGGAGTAAAAGGGGTCGAAAATGGCGATTAATTCAGGGAAAAATGATATCAATATTATAATGATCACGTTTATTTTATTATTTAATATTAGGTAAGTTTTAGAATGTTGGGATTTTGTTTTTTTTTTTTTTGCAGAATGGTAATGTCCGTCCGTCTATACATTCTAGTTAAATGGGTCGAAAATTAAGCATAATTCAGGGAAAAGTAATCACGTTTAATTTTCCTATTTATTAGTAAGTAAAAAAGGCATTTTTAGAATTATAAGATGTTTTTTTTTGGCTTAACGGTAATGTCCGTCCGTGCGCTTAAATTATGGTGAAAGAAATACGAACAAGTATAAAATTAAATAAAACAGTTGAAAAAAAAATTTATTACAATTCAAATTGTAATTAATACTTAAGCTTACATACTAAAATATATTTACAAAAAAAATTAGCTCCTTCGCGATTTGCTTTTCTTATTTTTTTTGGGAAGATTACTTATTGAAGCCTGAATTCCTTCTGTATTTATACTTTTCAGCTCCTTTTTTTATTTTCAGAATTATGGAATCAACATTTTTGGCTCTGTATCCTCTTTCATAAACTTTTCGTTTCAAATCAGCCCAAAAAGTTTCAATAGGTCGCAATTGTGGAGCATTTGGAGGGTTCATTTCCTTTGGGACAAATTCTATTTTTTTATTTTTCAAGTTTTCTATTGTGGATTTCGCATAGTGAGAGGACGCCAAATCTGCCCAAAAAATAATTTTTTGTTTTCGATGATATTTTTCGATAAAATTTTTAAGTACTGGCACACATTTTTCATTGTAAACTAGGGCATTCACAGCTAATCCACTTTTAAAAAAACTGGTTCACTGATACCACTTTCATTTATGGCTAACCATAACAAAACTTTTCCTGGGAACTTTGTCTTACGAATAAATTTAACTTTTTCAGTGCCGGCGTGACTAGAAGACTCAAAATAACGTTTTGGTTGCCATTCATTTCCTTCAACGGTAAAATATGTCTCGTCCTCCATTACATTTTGTACTCTGATGAGCAAGAAAAGTAATTTCTGGAAAGCTCCCGTAGTCTATGTTTAATTACCTTTTGTTGAGCTTCGGTGGTAAATGGTGCTGTTCTTTTCTTCCTTTTCTGTACTCCCATGGATTCTAAATATTTCTTAATTGTGTTTTTGTCACAATTACATTTCCTACCCAATTGACGATACGATTTTGCACTGGCACCTAATACTTCATTTTTTAATTTAGAGCGTAGTTTGGTGTCTTGTAAACTGCATTTTCGACCAGATCCACTTTTTCTTTCAATTGGCATATTGTTCTCATATAGGTTTACTGTCTTGTAGATAAAGGTTTTTTTGAATCCCATGTCCTTAAAGTGCCAAAAAATTTCATTTTTGGTTTTATTTGGGTTTTCTTCACAAAATTTAACAATTAATTTTCGACGGTTCAGTTCGTTTAGTGCCATTTTCGAAACAAATATTAAATTGATCCGAACAATTTTATATTTGATAAATAAAACGACAGTACTCTTGAATTTATCGTATGTAATTTTTTTGTTAATGTCATGTGTCATTTTTAAATAGAGTGTTGTACTTGTTCGTATTTTATTCACCATACGTGTTAACCGAAGTTTGATGATCATGTTCTATTTCTTATTTATTAGTTAGTAAAAAAAATGTACTTTTAGAATCTTAAATAATTTTTGTCAGCATGGCTATGTCCGTCCGTCTGTCCTTTCGTCCGTCCGTTTAATAATTTTTGCAAACTTGCCAATTCAAAATCGTTTATTTTTCGAATCATTAAAGATATCGACTTTAAAATTTCTTTATTCGATAGAAAATTTTGTTTTTTAATAAACTACAAGAAATGGGATAAAATCGGTTGAAAATTTTGGAATATATATGGAAAAGACTTGACCAACATCTTGAGATTGTTGAAATTTCAAATGAATATATCTCGAAAAATATATAAGAGAAATAGTATATGCAGGCATGTTTCCTAAAGGATTTATCAAGGACTTTAAGGCGATATAAAAATGAGGAACAAAAATTCGCTATTGGTTAAACATTTTCTATGACGTAAGTACCCTATTTTGAACCCCCAATAGCTCTACTCCTGAAAATATAATTTACAATTACTTAAAGAAAAAGTAAACTTAAATACCTGAAGTGAAGTTAAAGAGAGATAGCCGTTAAAATATTTGAAATCGCAACTTTGAATTTATTATGAAAAATTATATTTTTTTTATTAAATAATTTTTTGCTTTAAATATTTCAAAAGAAAAGGTTTATAAATGGTTAATAAGGAAATTTTAAATTGATTTAGATTTGCACCCTACATCCAACATTGATCAAAGTATACTGAGTGTCTTTTACATAAATATTTCATGTTTATCGTTTAATAACAAAATGTCACGCACATTTTTTTAAATTATTGACGATATTTAATTATAAAATACCCAGCAGAAACTTCGCCTACTAAATAATGAGATTTGTAAATGAAATTAATGTAAGAAAAATAGCTTGCACTTTTAGTGCATAAATGATTAATTTTTTTGGTAATCAATTTGTATCTCCTAAGCTACTGGTCGGATTAAATTTAAATATATGGAAGAGTTATAGAAGAAAACAAAAGCTTGAAAAAAAATTATCTTGTAGTCACCCTGTGATAACACAAGATAAGCTACAGGGTGTCAAAGTTGACTACCTCGAATATGTAAAGTTTAAAAAAATCGTAACTTCTACAAATGAAGTCCGATTTTAAAGATTTTTATATTTCTATAAAATACTTGGCAAGATAAATAATAAGCTTACTTATTTAAGTTATCTCTTACAGTTAAAAAGATATTTACGCTTGAATTTTTGATTTTTTGCCTCGACTTTCGTTTTTCGAGAATAAGTAAATATAAAAATAATGTTATTAAAATATGTTGTAATTTGTCATATATGTGAAAATAATATGCTGAAAGAATTTTGACATTATCTCAATTCGTCTAGACGTGAAAAATATTTAAATACAGCACTCTGAAATTAGTATGAAAAATGGCTATTTTTTTTTTACAAAAAATAGTATAATTCTTTCACTTTTTTCTTAAAGTTCCGTTAATGAAACACTAATTTTCGTTATATATTTCAAAAGATATGGCTTTAGAAATGGTTAGTAAAGAAATTTTGAAATGATTCCTGTTTGCACTCTACATCCAGCATTGGTCGAAAATGGTGAATGTAAAAAAAAGTTTCATTTCTATCGATTAATAAAAAAATGTCACGCTAGCTTTTTTAAATTTATTGACGATATTTTATCAAAAAATATATTGAGATCAATTTGACACTAAATTATTTCCCGCCCGGCCAAAACCGAATGCAGGAGTGGAGATTTTATGAAAAAAAAGTAAACTTTTTAAACGACCCTTTTTAATAACACAAAAAAGCATATTAGCATAATATTTTCACTATTATTTCTTATGTAGTATATAAAATAAATATCAGTATTTTATTTCTGCAAAAATCATTAAAAAATTCTTTACAAACCGATTTTTGGCAATTTTACAAAAATAAAAAATATAAAAAAAATATAAAAACCAAAAAAAAAAAAAAAATGAAGATTTGTAAAGTAAAATTCCGCCTACTTTCAAACAAATTTATTAAATATTACAAGAATATAAATAGACATAGTTACCAATTCACTGATGTATAATATGTATATATAGATTATTTAAAAGCATTATATCATGGTCTGAAAGCTGACGACTTAAGTCACACGCAAAGAAAAAATATGGTGAATAGCAACTCTAATCGATTACTGTCATATTACGGTTGGATTACACGGTTGTTTGTAAATTATATTATGGTAAGATGTAGCACCATAATATACTTGAATCACAATAAAAATATTGTTGATCTGCAACCATATTTTTGTTTTATATGTTCTTGATTCATGTATATAGCTATAATATGGTTAAATTACAATAAAAATATTGTTGATCTGCAACCATATTTTTGTTGTATATGTACTCCATTCATATATATAGCAATAATATGGTTAAATCACAATAAAAATATTGTTGACTTGCAACCATATTTTTGTTGTATATATAATTCATTCATGTATACAGCAATAATATGGTTGAATCACAATTAAAATATTGTTGATCTGCAACCATATTTTTGTTGTGTATGTACAATGTACATTAGAGCGTGTCGATCTCCACACAAAAAAATAATTTGTGCCAGTCACCCCCTAGAATGAAAGAATGGTTAATGAGATTTCCAAAATTGCAAAAAATATTTTTTTACGACGCCCCAAAATACCGCCTTTTTCGTTTTTGTGTATATTTGAGTCCGATTGCAGAATGTGATATATCGTTGTTAATGGTTTAACAACTACTTAAAATTTCTCTTTGGTTATTTTTGAATCTGACATCAAATTCTAGATGTTACTTTTGGTATTTCGGATACATCTCTGCTAATTTCCAATTATTTTCATATATAATTAAAGCCCTTTACAAACCTACTATCTTTTGTTTTTAAAGTATTTCATTTTATGCATAAATAATAAAATTGCAAAGGTTTAAAAAACTGTTTAAGTTTAACCCTAGGATTACTATCTTGGTCTAGTCAAACCAAATATGACTTTTATTTTAAGTAGAAAATAAAAAAATTATGAACATGATATCTATAACTGATATCTACTGAATCGAATGAAATCAATTTTGAGTCGATTGAAGTACGATAACTAGGAAAATTGTTGGTTTAAAGAAAAAGTACGCTGAGTTGACCTCTTGGTCTGGATAGACAATAATGTGTTTTCTCTATGTAAATATATTTTTTATTTTTTTTTATTTTTATTAATCTACGTACAATCATAATATGTTGCTGAAAGTATAAAATGTCTGAATAAAACGGAATTTACCAAAATTTGTTAGTAAATGTTCTTCATTCATGAACGAAAATTAAGTTACAGAAAAATTGGCTATTCCTTCAAAAAATTACTTCTTGACGCAAAAAAAGAAAATGTGGTTTTGACGTTATTAAATGCCATAAAATGGACTTTCCAGATGTTAACGCCTTACAGTAACTAAAAAGGAAGAGGATGAAGAGAAAATGATGTCTAGTCTTTGAAATCGAGATAATGTGCAACTATCATTTCCATATAGTGAAGATGAGGCTGGGAAATACTCAATATTCAGCAATAAAGTAAATCTGATATCCAAATGTACTTAATTGGAACCACTTAAAACTCTCATATTACTATAACAAAAAGTTGCCAACCAGAAAATTTCCACCGAGTACTATAAACATTTTGTAAAAGAATATTTACTCCAGAAGTGTTTAATATTATTGTTCAAGATATTAAAAATTAATTGCATTAGGTACCTTGAATAATAAACAACCAATGTGATAGGTTTAGTCGATCAAAGTTTATATAACTTCGATATTGATAAGGCGAAAATGTCAATAAAATGCTTCACTACATTGCTATTTTTTCCGATCTGACAATTCAAACACTTACCCAAAGCATCAATAATTTAGAAAATTAGCTACCGTAGAGGATCTTTGAGTAATTCTCATTAAAAACTTGGAGTCATCATACACCACTGTCGTAAATTTGTACTTGAATAAATAGCTCTATTCTTTTCTCGCACGTACATGTTTCAAAATATACATTCCGCCAGAATTAGCTAAATATGACACAAAAATACTATATAAAGACAAATGATCTCCATAGACGACGAAATAATGAAAATTATGTGTAATTTAATTAGCAATATGCCAAAAACGGCTTTTTGCGAAAATGAACATTTTTTATTGTTGAGAATGGTTCTTTAGGGCTTCAGCAGCAACTTTTGTTCTGCGATTTTTTCATAATTCCGTTATTTAAAAAATTACCGTTATTTTAAAGTTATTGAAGAAAATCACAATTTTTACCTTTAAATTTCCAGAATTCGACCAAATGATGTTTGGCAACATTGTACAAAATCCTTTGGCGAGTATTTTTGCTGAACATATGAACACATAATATTTGCAAATACAAGATGTTTTGATGCAATTTTAATAAAAAATGTATTTTGCGCCATCTAGCGGCAATGATTTGTACTAACTATGTTCGGTAATTTGAAAAGTAATTTGAATACCTTTCCAAAAAGAGCTTTGTTTTGAAAATCGGTTGAAAAATAACTGGAAATCAGTAAAAAATTTTCTAAACAAAAACAGTGATACAAAGGAAAACAACAAAAAACAATAACATTACAACAAAAAACAATAACATTACAAATGTAAACAAGCGCGAATGTTGTATAAGAGGTGGGCGGTAAAGAGGGCGAACCACGCCTATTTTTGTTTTCGTGTTTACGTTTGTCTATGAGGAATTTGTACAAAATTTTTTGATCTTTCACCTTATATAGGAGGTGGGCGTTAAAGTGGGCGGACCACGCCCATTTTTTGTTTCCAAGTTTATATCGACCCATGAAAATGTTTTTATAGTACATGCTTTTATTCAAGAAAGATATAATAGAAAAGTATGAAATTAAGCTACAACGGACACCCTGTGTTTTTAGTATTTTGCTCATAACTTTTTTGTTTATTTATAGATTTTACTCATTTTCAATAGCAAACAAACCTTATATAAGATAAATATTTGGGCCAAATTTTGTCCCCCTTCGTTGTCCCCCTCCTGCTTTCAACAGACGGACATAACTAGATCGACTCAGAATCTAACCAGGACCCAGAAAACATATACTATATGGGGTTTTAAATTAAAAATAGTGTGTATGGTCTTAATTATTACTGTATAATGCATTTAAGTAACATAAACTCCCATTTTTTTTAAATATGCATTATATTTTTTAACGAATGAGTAAAATTTTCCGAAAATAGGCTTTATTGTTTTTTGTATGGCACAAATTGAACTGAATGTAATGACTTGAAAGTCAACATAGTTGTTGATGACAATAATATCTAAAATTCTGCGGTGGTGCTTGAAGATTACATTCCTACTTCAAAAGTTATATATGAATGAAGGTGAAAAAACGAATTTTTTTAAATTTTTTCGATTTTTTTCTTACATTTTCCAAATTTTCTCGTAAACGAAAAATGCGATCGTCAAGCACCACCGCAGAATTTTAGATATTATTATCATCAACAACTATGTTGACTTTCAAGGGATAACAATTTTTGCCACGTTAAATGTTAGCAGTAGTATTTTCTTACTTTCATGTTTTGTTGTTGCCATTTTGTATTTCTCAGTGTATTATTGCTAAAGATTGCCAAGACTAACTATCCAACTATTAAAAACATTGAATTTGTAGCTGTTAACATAAATAATGCTTTAAATTCATAAAAAGTAAAAAAATCCAAGGTTTAAACGCCACCCTATATTCCATTTTAGGACAAGTGAGGGACACCCTAATTAGATATTAAGGTAGCTGACTCTAACAACATCGTTTTTATATCTATAGTAGTTCAAAAATTATCTCTCTCGTGAAATTATAAAAACTATTTATTGACCCTTTTGGATTTCAGTTGATAATATAATGCAAAACTTCTTTCATGCCATAAAAATTATCAGAACACAATCTTATTTTTTTCTCTCATAAGTTAATATATAGGGCGCACTTTTGAGCGTAAAAGGGGTTCCAAAATGCTATATATTGAAATAAATAATTTTATTTACTGTAAGTAATTACTTTTTGGTATACGAGGGAAGTACTCCCTATAATAATCAAACTGAAAAGTTTTTTAGAAACAAACTAAAACCTTGAAAATAAAATTCTTAATATTCCAAAATAAATAATAAAACAATTAACAACATATTTTTTTATAATTTAATCAGTTTCATTTTATTTATGATGTCCTTTAGAACGTTTGGTACTCTTAACTGCCTTATAAAATCGTGCTGTAGGTGTATCATCATAATCATTATAACCTGGTTCACCATCTTCTCCAGGTTGACCATTATATGAGTAGTTGTTATCATCTCTCATTTCTTGAGAGCTTTCAATTTGTTGATCTACATCGTTGTTATTTTCCGATCCTTCAGCAGATCCGTTAACATCGTTGTAATCATTATCATCGTCATACTTGCGACCGTCATAGTAGAACATTCTATTGTTGGTGGAAGGTCTTCTTGTGGTGGTATTACTGGTAGAAGAACTACTACCCCCACCACCACCTCCTCCTCCACCACCACTGCCACCACCACCGCCACCTCCACCTCCTCTACTACCACCGCCTCCACCACCACCGCCGCCGCTACTACTACTGTTACTTCCGGGAGGCATAATAATGATAGGTCCTTGAGCTGGAGGATATACTGGAGGTGCTGGGTAGACTGGAGGCGCTGGGTATACAGGTGGTGGATGATAAACTGGCGGGTATGCTGGAGCAGGAGCGGGTACAATAATGGGTTGATTATTACCCGAACTGTGATGGTAGTGATGATGATTTCCACCACCACCACCGCCGTAATATGGTGGAGGATATACAGGTGCTGGTGATTTAACAATAATAGGTTGTTGTGCATAACCACCGCCACCATGGCCATGATGGCCAGGTGGACCTATGGGACCCTGAACACCTGGCTGACCAGGACGTCCGGGTGCTCCTGGAGCTCCTGTATTACCGGGTATACCAGGACTTCCAGATTTTCCTGGCCTACCGGGGTGACCAGGATGACCCGTATCACCACGATCACCCTTAGCTCCAGGATTTCCGGGTTGTCCTGGAGGACCGGGTGGCCCTGGAGGACCTGGCGGTCCAGGAGAACAACTGCAGTGTGCCGGTGGTGGATAATATGGCATAGGATGATATACCTCTGAAGGAGCTGCAGGTGAACCCAAAGAAATTAAACGACCTGTTTCCTTATAATCATTTTTGGCTGCTTGGGCCAAACTTAGGCCTAGAATTATAAAATTAAAAAAAAGTTATTAACTAAATTTACTCAAATATGCTTCATAGACGTTAGGATTACTTACACAGCACCACAAGGGCTGTTTGTAGCTTCATTGTTGCTTACAAATCAACTATGGTGATTTCTTCATATAGTCAAACGTTTTTATACACTTAGACAAATTGTGCTTTAAAAAAATTATTTAGAAGAAAAGAAATTTAGTTTCTGCAGATTTACATTTAATTTTCATAATCCGCAACTGTTGCACCTCTTTGAATTAAAAGCGAAAGTAAAATTAAAGTTTTATATACAATAAACTTCTTATAAACAATAAAAATATGGCTGATATTTTTGTATGAAAATATAAAGTTAATTTCTTTGTTTGAACGCTACAATTTAAATATTTGTGGTGTCGGATCAACACAAATAAACACACGTATTTTTGATGAATGATAAAAGAATTTGATTAGAAACTATAAAATAAATTTGCATAAAATTTCTTTGAAACTTTATGGAAGATTATTGAAAGAATAAAATAATAAATATTATTCATAAGTAGCTAAAACAATTTGTGTGATTTAACCTAAAGAAAAGATAGTCATTTGGTGAAGAATTATTGAGCTGCTTAGAAAAAAGTAAAAACAAAATACTTACATCTCTTTAGACTAAGTAGGGAAGTTTATTTAATATATAAAAAGATAAATAAATTCGTTGAGTGATTATAGTGAAAAATAACAATTTCCATACTTCAGTTTTGTTTCAGTTTTGTAAAATCGTAAAATTTCGCTATTTTTCTTTACCTATTAAACTTAAAAAAATCACAAAAATCTGTTAGTTTAAGCTTCAATATAAGACAATTCACACTGCGTTTAAATTGTATTGTTATCATCTTCAACTGAAAGGTTTGGAAAATTATTCACTTTTTGAAAATAATGCATTTTAATGCAATTGCATTTTTTTCCTTAAATATACCACCTTAGATTTATGTTTTTTTCGTATTTTTAGAAAATATGGAATTTTTTCATTACAAAGAAAATCTAAACTTTTTGGGACATACACGTTTATTGTGTGCAATATTTATATTAAAAAAACTTTTCACATATTTTCATGTACAAAACAAAAATACACTAAAAAATATAAAACGAGAGAAAAAGATATAGTCGGTCAAGCCCGACCATATGATACCCTACACCATTGTGTACGTTATAATTCGAGGAGGGGTCTTTTATTTGGCTTGGAGTCAAATATGGACCGATACTCATAAGTGTAAAATAAAAAATACGAATACAGAATATTACGTTGATGCTGACATTTATATATGAATTTATATATGAATTTACTTTTGGGTGATTCCCGAAAGATGGCCTTATATGGCAGCTATTGTAAATTATGGACCAATCTTTGTAAAATTTATGTTCATGTAAAACTTATTTGTGTCGAATATTAACTTGATACTAACATTTTAATGGGATTTATGCCCGTTAAAGTAATATTTTGAAAAGGGGTTTATATGGGAGCTATGGTTAATTATGGACCGATCTTTTTAAAAATCGGCACACTTATTTAGACTTATATAAAACTATATATGTGCCAAATTTCATTAAAATATTGCTATATTTAAGGGAATTTATGATTGTTAAACCCCTTTCCGGGAGGACATTTGTATGGCGGCTAGGTGAAATAATGGACCGATCATAACCAATTTCAACAGACTTCGTCCCTGTACTATAAGAAACCTGTGTATCAAATTTCATTAATTTTGGTTCAAAATTGCGACCTGTAGTTTGATTACAAGGTTTACATGGACGGACAGACGGTCAGACAGAAAGTGATTCTAAGCCGATTGATATAAATTAAGGTGAGTCTTAGACCAATATTTTTGGGCGTTACAAACATCAGCACAAACGCATAATACCCTCCCCACCTATGGTGGTGTAGGGTATAATTATAAAATTATTACTGAAATAAATGAGTTTTTTTACTAAATTTTAATTCTCTCAGCATCCCACAATGTCTCATTTAAAAATTAAATGGAAATAAATCTGGAATTTCCGAACGGATGATCCGATTTCAATGAAATTTCACACAGTGATAGCAGAGCTTAAGTTTTGAGTTTGGATCTTATAGACCTACTGGGGGCATATCCACATAATCCCAAAGTTGGACACCTTGGGTATGAACATTTTTAAAAACAATCCTGATTCGTTATATCTGAATAGATTTCAAATATTTTTAGTTTACGAGATATTCCGCTTCAAAGATAAAATTTTTTACATTTTGACCTACTTACTTTGGTGAAGTTTTTTCATTATAGCGGGTCCAAACTTCCTCCGATTTTTTTTAAATATTTGTTATTTTATTGATAATAAACAACAAAATTTTGTAAAGAAAAAAATTATAGAATCAAAAGTTATATGCATTTGAACTTTGAAAAAAAGTAAATTTTTTTTTTTTTTTTTTTTTTTTTTGTCAAAAAAGTAGTTACAGTCTTTATACCCTACACAATAGAGTGTCCCGTAGACAAATATTTTGTAGGAATACCCCTCAAACGATGCGTAAAAATATGAATATGGGAAAAATATTAAAAAATTTTTTAAATTGATCTTCAGTTCCCTACCAGCGATTGAAAGTCACGGGCCTAGAACATTTCGTCCAAAAAATATTATTGAATTTTGTCATCAAATGGGTATCAACAAATTCGTAATTAAGCCAATTATGGGAAAAATATTTTAAAAATTTTTCGCAAAAATATTGGGCCATAAACCAACATTTCAGTAAATCATGAAAAAAACTTGACGATATTTTTCTTAAAAAAATGGATAAGAATTTTATAATTTTGTTCCTATTAAGGCTAAAATATTAAAAATTTTCATTGCAGTAAGTACTGTTGATAATATATAATTTTCCAGTATTTTTTAAAAAATTGTTCATCAAAATACCTTAAAAAGTCTTCTAGCGAAACAAAATCCCATTGGAAAAATTTTTAAAATATTTTTTCCATAACCAGCAAATAATTACGAATTTTTTAATACCCATTTCGATTAAAAAATCTAAACTTTTTTTTTACCAAAATGTATGGTACCCATGATTTTTCAATCGCTGGTAGGGAACTGGGGACCAATTTTCAAAATTTTTAAAAATAATTTTTTCTTACTAAGCAAATTTTTACGCATCGCTTTAGGGGTCTTCCTACATCGAAATATCGAAAAAGGCTTTCCACGGGACACTCTACTACACAATCATAGGTGGTTGTGGTATTATGCGTTTGTGCTGATGTTTGTAATGCACAGAAAAAATTATCGGACCCCCACCTATATATCGTTTGACTTAGAATCACTTTCTGAGTCGATTTAAAGATGTCCGTCCGTCTGTCCGTCTGGCTGTCTGGCTGTCTGTCCATGTAAACCTTGTAAACAAAGTACAGGCCACAATTTAAAAGATATATTAATGAAATTTGGCATGAATAATTATTTTGGTACAATGACAGAGCCTATTGAAATTGGTTATGATCGGTCCATTATATCATCTAGCCCTCATGCAAATGTCCTCCCGGAATAGGGGTTCAACGGTCATAAATGCCTTAAATATAGCAATATTATAAATAAAACTCAGTACAAAAGAGTTTTGATTAAGTGTCAATCTTTGTGCAAAATTTCATCAAGATCGGTCCATAATTGACCATAGCTCCCATATAAATTCCCTCTTCCGAAAATCACTTTAACGTGCATAACTCCCATACGAATGATAGTATCAAGTTAATATTCGAAACAAATAAGTTTTATATAAGTAGAAACAACATTGCCAAAATTAATGAGAATCGGCCATAATTTACCATAGCTCCCATATAAACCCACCTCCGGGAATCGCCCTAAAGGGCATAAAATCATATAGATTTTATTATCAATGCATTGTTCTGTATTTGTATAATTTATTTTACATTTAGGAAAAGTGTTAGTCTACAATTGGCCGCAGGTCTAATTCTAAGCTCATACACAATGGTGTAGGGTATCATATGGTTGGTCTTGACCGACTATAGTTTCCCTCTCGTTTTATTATAACTTAGTAAATACGACTCCTACCAGTATAATATTTTATAAACATATTCTTTAAATGACAAAAACACTTCGGATCTCTATTTAGAAGATATTTCCTTTAGGGTAGAAGGGGGAGCATTCGACATAGGGGCATATTTGTTTTTGCCAATTATACTGAAAACGAAGTAAAATTTTTTGTGTTAAAATTTATTTCCTTTTTACATATGAAAGATCCTTCATCTATCAAATTTTGAAATTTTCAACGCACATTTGTTCGAAGGTAGACGTGATTAACTGTTTTTTCAATACTCTTCTAAATATTTCACTGTGGGTACTTTATGTGATAACTCGCATATTTTTTTGGAATTGATCAAAGAATTTTTTTCTATGTTACAATATGATAGTAATGAACAGAAATTAACAATATATGTTTTAATAAATTCCTTTAAAGTGTGAAAAAAAATTATCACTTTTGCTCAATACACCTCCTGGGGTATTTTCGCCAAACTGCTGGTAGGCCGATTTAACTTATCCTACAGCAACGACGTATTCAGATGCAAACTCTTACTATCTCTAGATCTTTCACTGTGCATATAGTCCAGTGATGAGCACACACACTACTATATATTTGCGCTTTTGTGTTTGTGAAGCAGCAAAGAACTCTGTTTGATTTGCATTGACATTAATGAGAGAGCAGCAGTCGAACGAAGTAGTTTATAGTGAACGTGTGAAGTTGCGTTGCGTAAGCAGCATTTGTAGTCTAAACTCGCGAGTCAGGAAATTAAAAATTGCGCATCTCTGATATAGACTCTCAAGTGTTAATTAAATTCAAATAAAAATCATTAAGTGATTTGCTTATGCATAGATTTTGGGTCGCCATTGTTAATAGAATTTTTATTTATTTTATATAAAATTAAATTAAACTTATTACTTTTTGTTTGTTTTTTTAAATGCTGTATTAAAATGAAGTAAAAAACCATAATATATAGAAAAACAATTCTGCCCCCATCATTTGGTCCATCTGCTCACTTCACAAATTCTCAATAAAAATTAGCTTAACATTAGGATAGTCAGGATCAAAAGGGCTTAAATAAAAGCCAACATATCAAGGTTTTATTACTAAAGAAAGTTTATTGATATCGTGAACCGTTTTGAAAATGCAGCATTTTAAACCAAGAAAGTGACGCATGCTCCCCAGTCTACCCTACATTTTTTGCTGCAAAATTGAAATAAAAAGTATTATTATATTGCAGAGATTATTAGCTTTTTTCTGACATCCATATAGGGTTGATACAATTTTATCAAATATTTGATGTCCTAGAACAAAGCTATGTACGTGGTTTTATTGTGTATGGGCTCTAGTTTGATACATGTATTATCGATTATCGATTTTTCCACGTGTGAAACTATTTTTGGGTAATTGACACACGTTTTTATAGTTCAACAGAAAAATTGCCAATAGCGATGTTACTCTATCCAAATTTAAAGAAAATTGATACTATCAATATCTCTAACACAAGTGAAGCCGACACAGAGCTTAAATATATTTCATTTAAACGGGAAACTACACTGTATACTGTAGCTGATAATTCTATAATTATAATGTTACCTTTACCTACATTTGACGATTTTCATTTGGAAAAGAATTATAATAAGTAAAAAAACAATTCATTTGTGTGTTATTCAGTCTTTACTCAATTTGCCTTTTATTTGTGATGAAATTTTGAACGTTTGGTATTCCTAACCGCCTTGTAAAAACGAGCTGATGGTGATTGATCAGCCTCATCATAATCCTCACCGGGTTGTCCATCTTCACCACGTTGTCCATCGTAATAATTGTCGTCAGCCATTTCTTGAGAACTTACAGCACTTTCAATTTGCTGATCAAAATCATTGTTATTATCATTGTTATTATCTGATCCCTCTTCAGCACTTTGTTCATAATAATTTTCGGCAGCTGGGGCATTTTCGTCATTTCTGTAATCATTGTATTGCTCACCCTCCTGATAATACTCTTCATCTTCGCTGAACATTCTATTGTTGGTTGAAGGTCTTCTTGTGGTGGTATTACTGGTTGAAGAAGAACTACCACCACCACCTCCTCCACCGCCACCACCACTGCTACCACCGCCGCCGCCACCACCTCCTCTATTACCGCCGCCGCCACCACCACCGCCTCCTCCGCTGCTACTGCTACCGCCAGGTGGCATAATAATAATAGGTCCTTGAGCTGGAGGATAAACTGGGGGAGCTGGATAGACTGGAGGCGCAGGGTAAACAGGTGGTGGATGATAAACAGGTGGGTAAGCTGGAGCAGGAGCTGGTACAATCACCGGTCGATTATTATTGTGATGATGATGGTGATGATGATGACCACCGCCACCGTGATATGGTGGTGGATATACAGGAGCGGGAGGTTGAACAACTACAGGTTGTACTGGATATCTACCACCATGACCATGATGTCCAGGTGGACCAATAGGACCTTGAGCACCTGGAGGTCCAGGACGTCCTGGTCGACCTGGTGCTCCTCTATCACCGGGTATACCAGGTCTACCGGGTTTTCCAGGCCTACCAGGTTGTCCTGGATAACCAGTATCACCACGATCACCCTTAGCTCCAGGACTGCCGGGTAGACCAGGAGGACCGGGGGGTCCGGGTGGGCCAGGTGGCCCTGGTGAACAGCCACAATGTCCATGTCCTTGTGGATAATATGGCATAGGTTTATATACCACCGAGGGAGGTGCTGGATTTCCCACAGCAATCAAACGACCCGTTTCTCTAACATTTTCATTTTTATATGCTAAGGCCACATGTAGACCTAAACCTAAAATTTTATAAAAATAAAATAAATTACTAAAGTGTTAACCAATATCCTCAAAAGTATTAAAAAATTACTTACACAGCACCACTAGGGCTATGTGTAGCTTCATCGTTGCCAAACAATATACTATAACGCTTTCACTTGCTAGTCATCAGTTTTTATCGATTTGGAAAATATTTGCTTCAATTTTAAATGATTTAAATAATAAATAACCGTTAGTTCTATTCTCAATTTTAGGCTAAATATTTCTCATATTCACTATAATTTGCATTTCATTTTTATTATCTGTGACTTATTTTGCGCTTTAAAAAGAAAGAGAAAAAATTAGTTTTATATTAAATATATTTCATTTTAAAATAATCATAATATGACGTACATATGTATATATTTATAGCTTCTTGATATTTACATTTGAATAGAAAATAAAATAATTCATACGTTTCGGTTGTCTACATTGATCATTTTTATTGTAGATTTTATAAATTTGTTTCTGTAATCATAATGCTTTTATTTAAATATTTATTGGTTTTAAATAAACATTTCTAAATAGTTGTTGTATTGGTGACAGCTGAAAGAACAAAATTAGAAATTATTAAAATGTTGTGTATGAAATTTCTATGAAGATAACGAAAGAGTTTTAGATTTCTTTTATGAGAAAATACTAAGAATATTGAGGCTTTTGTTATTCAGAACAATTAAAAGTGTTGCCAGATAAGGGTATTTGTTCCTAAATTTGAGATTACAAACATTTTTTTTTTTTTTTATTTTTAAAAATTTTTAAAATTTTCGGTATTTTTTTATACAATTTTTATGTTTTCACTTAAGTAAAAATGTTCAAAAATATGAGAATATGCTTAATTTTTTATAGAAAGTTAAATCAGTTAAAAATTTTGGATTAGAAATTGAGGATTTATATTTAAAAATGGGAATTATTTATGAACATGTCGGCTATCTTTATGGCATTATTACTTAATAAAACATTTCTTATTGGGTTTACTAAAAAGATTTTTCTGCGCTTTTGAATTATTTTAAAATGGAAAGTCAATAAAGATCACTGCAAAGTTTTTAAGATTTTAATACACATCGTGAGGACTAAAATAAAACAGATTCCATATATAAATAACACGTATAAAAAAAAGCGCTAAAGGGCGATTATGCAATAGAAAATAAATATTAAAAAAAAAAAAAATTTAGGTAAATTTAGAAAAAAAGCTGCATCTTTTTTTCCTAAAAAAATTCTTTAGTTGTAGTTTTTCCACTTATCATATAGTGCACCGAATGAGTAATGTGCACCGAATTTTGATGTGCTAAAAACGAATCTGCTTCCAGTTTTTTTCCATCAGGTCTGGATTTTTTTATGGGCGTGTCTAATATTTTGCCTATAATAAGGCCATTACTCTAGTATATTACTATAACTCAAGAACGAAGTATACGATTGACATAAGTGATACAACAAAAGATGCGGACTAAAAATATCTTCCAGCCAGTTTTTTATGTGCTCAAGAGTTTTAGAGTGATTTGAAAATTAGTGTCCGAAAAAAAAAAACTTTTTCATGCAAAATTTCAAATTTTTTTTTTTTTTTACTAAAATTTCTTTAGATAAATGAAAATATTAAAAATGTTTCAGTTTATCGTCTTTATCTAAAAGCTGGTAATGTTGCGAATAAAATAAGATATGTATCATTAAAATTAATGCACAAATCTTTTTATTCACAATTAAGTTAAAATACTCATGTATACCAACAATAAAGTAAAAATACAGCGATGGATGTTACGGAATAACTACGGAACTATTAAGTCAACATAAAATTATGTGAATATAGCTCAAAGATAATTTGAATCGATATATGGGAAATTCTTCAAACTCGTTTACTTTTGGGGTTCAACATATTTTGAAATTTTCTTTAACATCATATCAACGCTATTTTGTATCAACATTAATTTGTCTTTAATGAAACGCATATCTGTTTGCGTGAATGACTTTTAGCGAACGGCATCGGTGTTATGGAGGTTTAAGAAAAAAAGTTATGAAAAATTGCAAAAATTCTATTTTTAGCAATATTTCAAAAATTACCACACTTGTATAACCCACATCAATATGTTTAAGATACAAATTAAAGGTGATCCGATGTAGTTGATGACGACGAAAATAATCGCGATCATAATGATTTTTTAACATTTCATTAAACAAATTTTTAATTCACAAAGTACGTATAGATTTTCTCATCTTTTAATTTTATAAAATTCTTTGATATATTTTTAATATTTAACAATCAAAAATTTGTTTGCAAAATACTTGTGCCAGATACTTGTGCTCCTCCAAAACAATTGAAAAACACCTCAGAAATAATTGTGTGAAATTTCATTGAATATACTTAATGGTTCAAAACTTGCACAAAATTATTTAAAAAAACACGTTGAAACTGCTGTGCGCTTATGTATATAAAGAGTGAGATCGAAAAATTCTTAACATACATAATATTCAATAACTTGGAAACGGTTTATCCTAAAGTTTTCATTATTATTTTAATCATTTGATAATTTAGCACAGATCACAGAAATATATAATTTTTATGGTTCTAATCACTAATTATAAAATTGTGGACCATTTTTGAAAACCCTTTCTTTGGAGATTTGATAGTTACTTCAGTCACTTTTTTGGAACAGTGTGCACATATTATTTTAAAATAATCGGTATTTTGGGACACCTTTTATGTGCTCTTGAATTCACTTTTCACAAGAGCTCAATATCTCTCCACTGGTCTAAGCTATAGACAATTTTGAAAATTGACCTCTCTTGGTACTAAAACTATGTTATTGATTTGGTACCACTCCATAGCTTTCTTGCCGTAGTGACATGATACCAAATGAGTCCAAAAATATATGGACACGTTGTGCTTTCTTAAGAAAAGAAGAAGTCTTTTTTGCAAATATTCCTTTATGCATATTTTGGTATTTATAGATCCGAATGTATCAAATGACTTTCCTGTTATGCCGCAACTGCAAAAAGCTTGTCATACCATGAATTTTGTAAGAAATTTTTGCTGCTTTTGGGTCTTAAACTTATCTCCAACATTGTTTCGACCATTAGCAATAAAAATTTTTGAGACACAAGCTGCGAAGATTCTGCCAGCACCTACGTTTCTTCGCCAATTATACAGCTTGAGTATTTTTGTATGAAATTTGGTTTTAAATTCCGAGTCCTATTTTTGGCTTGTGATTTTTTTTTTTTTTTGCAGAATTCCAGTTTGGAATTTTTTTAACTTTATATGTTATCAACTTTCCCATTAGCTTTAAATTTTCGCACTAAATAGTCGAAGCACTGAGCTGATTTTCTACCAGATGTGTTTGGAGTTCCTTTCAATATGCCTTAAATTTTCTGGCCTTCCCAATATCATGTGGTCCTTTTTTCTTACCGAACTAGGTTTCACATCAATAGTCAAATTCTCCTTATACTGTTTAATAACATTAGAAACGGTTTTACGAACGACATTTAATTCTTTGGCCAATTATTTGTAAGACCTATTTGGATTTTTTGAAATTTTTTAATAACTTGTAGAACATAAATCTTTTTCGTCACTTATTTTGATGAAAATAATTACAAATTAATATGGTTGTTATTAAAAATAATAACTGAAGTATTTTTCCATGATAACTAGATCAAAAAAATTTTGAATATTGATTCCGAAAAAAGTTATGAGGCAATATGTGTGTTAAGATTTTTTCGATCTCACTCCTTAGAATGCTGCAGCACACATTTACTATAGAAATTAAGGAAAATATACATATTTCGCTGAAGGGGAGCCAAGTTTCAGCTAGTTTTTAAACGATTAAGTATTTATGCAAGTATTTGGTGTCATTGGAAAGGCTATTACTTGAAAAATAGTAATGTATAAATAATAAAGTATTCAAACTAAAGTTTTTCATTAAATTTATCAAAAAGCTAAAAATTTTTGTATTCAGTATTATTAAAAAAAAAAAAAAGTTAATATTTGAACTTAAATAAAATCAACATTAATTAAGCTATCATTGTGAATTTTTAGTATAATATAAAAAATTTTGCTTTTAAAAGAAGAAAGTAAATAGATTCCCATTTTCTTACTCCGAAATAACCAAAATTCCAGTTCGGGGAAAACTTGCTTCAAAAATTGATTTTTTTCAGTAAAATAGTCACCCTGTTGTTATAAGAGGCGTGGCTTTTTAAATATTTTTTGTGTGTTTAGCTAACATATGTAGGTAAGTTTTCAAGGTATTATTTTTTTTATTTCAGCTTTGACATTTTTGAGCTCTGCAAAATACTAAAAGAACAAAAATTAAAAATTAACGAAATTCTGATAGTGCTAGCAGAGAGACTGTTAACCCAAGTGCCCTCGAGTTTTCTTTACATGCATTTATGTTAAGTATTCTTTTAGAAACATGAAAAAATGTATAGTCCAGAGGAAAATAATGGATTTTAAAGTGAAAAAATGTTACCACCTTTTTGAAAAAAAATAAAAAAAAAAAAAATATATAAATTTTTTTAAAATTTTCTACTTCAAAATAATATAACTTTTTATCTAAACCACATAGGTGTATGATTCTTGCAGAAAAATTGTTTAGAATTTTGTACTGAATCCAGAGAATTGAATCTGCCAAGTTAAAAAAAATGAAATTGAAAAAAGATTCGGCTGTGCCGAATCTTTGATACCCTTCACCATATTACCATCTTACTATCTTATCGACATCATATTACCATATTACCGACAAATAATAAAATTTTCGCCTTAACGTATGCTTTCATATTTTCACATATTTAAATCTAAATTTTTTTCAAACTACGAAAATTTGAATATGAAAAAAAAAACAATCATAGCAGGCTTTGCTTTTAAAAAATAAACAACAACAATTCCATATTTATTTATTTTTTTATGTGTGTATACACAAACTGACTGCATATACAGAGAACAACAACAACACTGTTATTCATTATATTACTTCTGTTGCTAACTAAACTACTTGTCTTATAGGCAAAAACGTCACTAATAGTCATTACAATGCTTAATATACATGTTTGTGTATGTATTTATGTATATTCTTAACAGATATGTTTTAGTTTTAAAAAATAAACAACAACAATTCCATATCTATTTATTTTTGTACAGACTGCATATACAAAGAACAACAACAACACTGTTATTCATTATATGACTGCTGTTTCTAACTAAACTACTTGTCTATACAAAAAACAAAAAACGTCACTAATAGTCATTACAATGCTTAATATACATGTTTGTTGGTGTATTTATATTCTTAACAGATTTGTTTTTGGTCCATAACTCTGTTGATTCTGAACGAATTTGGTTTATTAAAAAAAAACGAAATTTTATAAAAACATTTATGACTGATCTATATAAAAATAAAAATCTGTAGCTTGAACAAGGGCTTCAAAAATAAAAAAATCGTTTTCCCCGATATCTCAGTTATTACTGAACCGATTTATTTCATTTTTGCAGAACAAAAATTCAGAAAATAATTTCCGAGCCCCCTTTAAAAATTCGAAGTCCCTAGTATATGCAGAAGCTTCAGAAACTGAAAAACCGGTTCCAAAAACCGGTTTTTAAAGCATATCTCCGCCATTTAAAAACCGATCCTGCTGATTCAAAAAACCGAAATTTTATAAAAATATTTGTGACCGATCTGTATAAAAATAAAAATCTATAGCTTAAACCAGGGCTTCAAAAAATAAAAAATGCGTTTTGTCCGATATCTCAGTTATTATTGAACCGATTTATTTAATTTTTTCAGAACAAAAATTCAGAAAAAAATGTCCGAGACTTTTTTGTATAAACGAAGTCCCTAGTATATACAGAGGCTTCAGAAACTGGAAAACCGGTTCTAAAAACCGGTTTTTTTAACATATCTCCGCATTGTATGAACCGATCTTGCTGAATTCCAATAGCAAAATTCTCGAAAGCATTTCCGATCGTTTGATATATATATTATATATGTCAGTTATCGGTGGGCTTCATAAACGCCATTTCAACCGACACACGGACGGACGGACGGACGGTCGGACGGACGGACGGACATGGTCCTATCGTCATCATTTCTTACAAGGATCCCGAAAATGTTAACTTTTTTGCTCTCCGACGAAAATTGTGGGAATTACAAACGGAATGACAAACTTATATATACCCTTTACACCTTTGGTGAAGGGTATAAAAAAACATATCCAAAAATGGGTCAAAATTTTACTTTGGTTCAAATAACTCTTAAAATAAAAGAGATAACCTACACGTGTAAGCATAGTAGAGAATTATAAGGACTATCTATGTGCAAAATTTTTTTCCAATCAAATCATAACTGAAAAATTGGCGATTTTTTTTTTTAAATTTCATACCCGAGACTACCAAATTTAGAGATCCACCCCCCCTCCCCCAGACCCACTAAGGCCCTGTGCTCCTCCAAATCAATTGGCACACACCTCAGAATTGTCTATGCAAAATTTCATTTAAATTTATCCAAAAGTTCTAAAGTTACAGAATTATTTCCAAAAAAATCCGTTTTGGGACCACTGTGCGCTGTGAATATGCCTCTTATAGCCATTCACAGTTTGAGTCCCAAAGATTTGGGCACCTCCTGTAGCGTGACTACTGAAGGCACATTAACGAGATATATCTCAAATGATGCATAATTACAAAGCCAATAAATCTCCATGCTATATTCTGTGATACACAAAACGGCGTAAATTTTCTCATTAAAAAACTGCAAAAAATTAAAAGTTTAAAAATTTTGGTTTCACAACTTGTCCACAATGTATTTCAACACTTGTCGACGACAGACTGATTGAACGCACGTTCGCCTATTTCAGGAAGAGTTTGTAGTAAACATTAGAAGAATTGGACAAATATGCTAAAATCCGCGATGACAGCAAAAAAAAGAAAGAAAGAAAACTTGTTAGTTTCAAACACTTTTTCTGGATTTTTTGACTTTGAGTGCTTACCGGTACCACATTGATCCATTTCAGGTCTTGAATTTTTTTCTGTTATACAACCAAGTGTTGCTAAAATAATTGCATAAAAAGTTATTTAAAACAAGCGCGAAAGTTATATTCGGCCCGGCAGAATCTATATACCAACCATCAACTTTTTCAAATTTTACGTTATATGGGAGGGGTGGTAAAGTGGGCGGACCACGCCTATTTTTTGTTTCCGAGTTAACATTGGTCCTTGAACTATTTAAACACAATTTCATAGTGACATAATAATCCGATTGTAACTAATTTCAATATGTTATAGTGTTGACCCAAGAAAAGCTCATGTTCCGAATTTTATTAGGTTATCTTTAAAACGGCGACATACAGATTCCCAGCAAAATCTTTGCTCTCCTGGTAAGCTAGCAGGTATAATTCGAAACAAAAATAAACTACTTATTTTTTGTCTGAATAACTAATTACTTTTGTTGGAGTTGTCCACAAATTCATGTAGTTATTTTTAGATTCTAGGTGTACCCAAAAATTTGTATCTAAACAGAAATAAAAATTTAAAAAACAACGAAAAAAATTTCCGTCGGTGAGATATGACAAAATTTTTGAATGACTAACTTCTTAAGCAGTACACCATCTCGCACTTAATTTCCTAAGTGACAAAAACTTGTTTTAGTATAAAATATATTTTTCGACATTTTGTTAAAAAAAAAAAAAAAAAAAAAACTAACAGCATCAGAATGGGATTGAACCAGCAATATTTTGGTTGCTAATCCAGCGCTCTAGCCAACTAACCCACGTTATTTTGTATTACTCTGGTATTATACTATTGAGTTCTTATTTATGTAATGTAGAGAAGGCAAATAATAATGACGCCACATTACCAAGAAACTATTTGAATAAGTAGTTGTCATCACTGAAAACCAAAATGTTTTTGCTGGATTTTAAAAGGATTTCTTTTCTGCGGGTTTTATGTGCCACAAATTAAAGTATTTCTGCATAGCCGGTTTTCGACGAAACGAAAGCGCCTTCTCTTCTGCAGAAAAATAACCCCAAAAATGTGATTTTTTTAAGTTTCCACTTCAGATTAATGTAATTCTTAGATATATATATATTTATAAGATTTTTGCAGCAACATTATTTAGAAATTTTAAAAAATTTTTGGGCCTAAATTAAGCACAAACAAGTAAAAAAAAAAAAAAAACTAAAAAAATAAGGCCAAAAATAAGAGTATAATTTCTTAAGCGAAAATATCTCTTAACTACTTTATTTAAACTCGAGAATACCTCAGTTCTTGAAAAAAGAAAAAAATTGTAGGATTTTTGTTTATCTAAATTGGACAAACTGCTTTCAAGTTATACTAATGAAAACGCATAATCGTGCTCATAAAAGAAACTTACAACTGATCTTTGTTTAGCACGTCAAAGTTCATTTAGTGCATCCATTTTAATTTAAAGATGGATTTATTTGCCGACCAGTCTTATAGGTCCTTTATTAACTGGCAATAGGACACACATATAAATACAATAAATTGTATATTTCTTTTATTTTTTATTTATTTTTGTATCACAAGTTATGGGGTAATTTTATATAAGACAATTTGAATGCTCTTAAAATTAAACTGTTGCAATATTTTGAAAAATCAAAAATTTTAAATAATTATTTTCTTATATTCATTCGGAACTAAATAAACTATGTATTATTCTAATTATAGTTTATAATTTTTAAAACAAAATTACAAACAATTCATTTTCCCGATTTTCAGCCCACCCATCTTTGTTTGTAACTCTTGGGCGGTTTTACGGGAACAAATTTCACTGCCATATAAAAACGTGCGGCTTCGGTGTTATTTTGATATTCTTCACCAGATTGGTTTTGATTATCATCAGTAACTTCCTGAGAGTTGTCCACTTCAGTGCTTTCAATTTGTTGATCTACATTATTATATAATTCATATAATTCAGGTTTGTTTTCAGGTTCTTGTGAATATTGGGATTCATTTTCAGATGGAGTTTCATCGTATGTTTCAGATTGATTTTGAGGCTCATTAACATCAAGATACAAATCACTCTCGGGATATTTGCGACCATAGTAATAGTCCCTAGTGTCTGTGGATGGTCTTTGAGTTGTACCACCTCCGGTATTATTTACAACAATAACTGGTGGGTATGGGTAAACGGGATAATTGGGATAAGCAGGGGCTGCTGGTGGTACAATAATTGGGCGAGAGCCACCATGATGGTGATGATGGTGGTGATGTCCATGATTTGGATGATATGGAGGATGTGCAGGTGGTGTTATAATAACTGGAGGCACTGGATGGTATGGATGATCATCGCCATGGCCATGGCCATGATAACCAGGTGGACCAACAGGACCATGATGACCAGGACGTCCTGGTCTACCAGGATCTCCTCTATTACCGGGCAAACCAGGTCTACCAGGTTTTCCAGGTCTACCGGGTACTCCAGGATAACCAGGATCTCCACGATCACCGGGTCTTCCAGGTAAACCAGGAGGTCCTGGTGGTCCTGGAGGACCAGGAGGTCCTGGTGGGCAACCACAGTGTGAGTGATAATGAGGTGAAGGATGATAATCTGGTTTATAAACTACTGAGGGAGGTGATGGATTCCCTATAGCAATTAAACGTCCTGTTTCCTCAGCTGGTCTTCTAACAGCTTGGGCTAAGTTTAAGCTCAAATCTACAAAAATAAGAAATATATGAGTAATCCATTTACAGTTAATATACAAATAAAAACTTACAGAGCACTAATAGGGCAATGTGTAGCTTCATTGTTGCTTAACAGTCAACTGTGCTTGATTCCATCGCTAAACATTAGGTTTTATACTTTCTAAGAACTTTCGTTCTGAATGCAAATAATATAAAAAATGGAAACTATATGGAAAATAAAATAGGACAACATTTAAGCTTTTTAGATCATAAAGTTAAGAATCTTACAGTTTCGGAATCTATTATGATAACAATAAAAATATTTTGTTCTTGAATTTATTATAATGTAAATGTTTATAAATAAACTATTTTATTCTAGTTATGAATAACAATATTTATAAACATAGTTATGAATGGAAAAAGAACAGAATTATAAAAAACTAATAATATTAGTTAGAATATCAGCATTAATAAAAATTTTATTGAAACAATTAAGGAAAAAGTTAGAAATTCTTTGTTTACAGTCATTAGTGTATTATTTCAGTATTTATGTAGACCAATGGCAGATTATAGCATTTTTTATATAGTAATTACTTCGTTATTATTTAATTTTATGTATCGAAATATTTACACCGTAGAGTGTCTGCAAAAAGATGCTAAAGTGTTGAAAATGTAGCCTTTGGAAATTCCTTTCATCAACTCTTGTTTTCATCTTTAGAATTTCCAAAAAGTATTAAAGTTAAGTTTGAAAATTTTCTGGAAGGAGTTTAACTGGATTTAATTGGTAGCAGAAAAATAAATTAAAATTCACTTTTGGATTATCATTATCTGTACCTGATTTCTGTAACTATGTGGGAAATTTTTTATTTGAAAAAAATAATACTCATCTTGTATAACAATAGGGTGAGTAAGAGTAAATCAGTTATTTTTTGTTTGCTTCATAAGTATCCAGTTCGACTATTATCAAATTACCCTGTGAGAAACTAAATGACTACTATAATAATAAATTATTTTTCGATTCGAAAACTGTTCACAAGTTACAGAAACTAGGCACTGTTTAGAACTAGGGTTTGGGGTTTCCCGTGATATTTCGTTTCCCGGGAAACGGGAATGAAAAACTCAGTTTCCCGGGAATTTTTTAAACTTAAATTATAAGAAAAAAAACAATGATTTTTTTATGAAGAAGATTATTTTTTTCTATTCAATGCTGTAACAAAACATAAATAATAATGAATTAACAGAAAATAAAATAATATTAAGCAATTTTAAATATTTCATACAAATAAAATACATAAAATTAAAATTAAATTAAATTTATTATCCCAGTCATTCTTTTAATTAACAGCATTTACAATAATTTAATTCATAGACTTAAATTCTTTGATTTTGCATGAATTTATTACATAAAGGATAAATTCTTTAAACAATTCATAACCAATTGAATAATTCAAGCTTAAAAATATATTGAATCATTAAAATTTTCTTTCATTCAAATCTACTACGAATTAGCTTAAGAAAATATATGTTTTAATTAATTTTGTAAAAGATTAAAAATTAAATGAAAGAAAAACAGTTTCCTTCAATATGGAGAAGATTTCAATTAATAAAAATTTAATTAATTCAATAAAAAATTAATCACATTTAAACAATAGTCTTTATCTAAGTCTAAACCTTATATTTTTAGGTTAATTTTTCATGTTAAAAATTAAAAAAAATCCAGTTTTGGAGATATTGGTCTGGAATTGTATATTCTGTTAGTAGATAAGGCCTTAAACACCTCCACTAAAAGTGGGCGGGGAGAATCACAGCCACTCCCATACTGAAAAAAACTAATTTATTTGTATGAATTTCGGATATATTTTTGTAAATTGTAAAAATAAAGGATATTTTTAAAGTAGGCGTGGTAAGATCTAATCATACGAATCATAGTGTAACATTTGCATAATAAATTTTCAGCCACTACCTTAATGTGTTTAAATAATTCTTAAAAAATTGCTAATATGAGGTAACGGTAATTTTTTTATAATATTTTAAAAGATCGCAAAAATTCGCAACCAATATTTTCAAATATTATTTTATAGATACTTTTTTATATAATAATCGTATTTTTAGATTGGAACTCGTTGGAACTTTTAAGTTCCATTCCATTAAAAATAGAAATTCTCAAAAAATATATTTTTTAATATTATGATTTCTTTTAAATAAAAAACAATATTTACAGTATTAATTTTTTAACCTAGCAAATTATAATAGAATAATTTTGATACATTTATTATTACATATCAAAATCTGCAGTATTTACTGAGATATATGAAGTTAAAGTTAACATACTTCTTTATAAAAGTAGTAAATAAAATTAAAATATTTTTAAAAGTTGCAACTTTGAAAATCCATAATTCGCGCTATAGACACTTTCCAATACTTTATGTATTTTTTCCATATTACATGATATGTTTACTAATAAATGCGATAAGAATTACTTCAATTAATAAGCTTTTATTTTCGTATTTTTGTCGTTCTAAATTGGATAAATATGACACTGTGCTATGGTATAAATTTCATTATAAATAGTTTTTCTTATCATTTTAATTCGTTCTCATTTAGTGATGAAAACCACAAAACTCGATAATTTTTAAAATCGAGTCTGTTAAAAATTAGTTATCATTTAAGATAGTTTATAATCTTCCGGAGCCAAGGTGGGATTTAAATGGTAGATCATCATGAAAATTTTTAAAATAGTATAGAAATATGTAATTAAAAAAAATATTTGATATGTTGCGAATTGCCTAAACAAACATTTTTTTCGTGAATAACGTATGCGGGATAAAACTGCGACAAATTTAAAAATGTTTTTCCAAGTTAATCTAGATTTTACAAACTCTTCCTTATTTAAATTGGTATAAAACTTATTAATCGATTTTATTTAGAAATATTTTAAATTTTCGAAATTTTACAATTTCATAAAATTTAGTATACCTTGACATTTGTTTTTGTGAAATCAATCAACTTTGTTATACAAAAATAAATATATTAAACAAAAAATTCAATAATATCATATTTCCGTAAAAATTTACTTCAATCATAAAATTTCTTTTTAATGAAATATCACATTATTTCTAAGGTATTTTCCAATAAAAGCAACATTTATGAATAGATTTGGATATAATAAGTATTATTTTATTTGTAACAAATTTATCTTTGTGATTAAAGGGAAAAAAACTGAATTATTAAATTTTAGAATCTTATCTATAGAAAAAAAATATTATTTTATCTGATCCTCATTAAGGCCCCTTTAGACGATCAAATTTATCTGACGATTTGTCTGATGATTAAAACATATGATAGTGTCATGTATTGAATACGACAGTCGTACGATTGTTTGAAAAAAATAAAAAATTTTTGATATTTTGTTTGGTTTGATGATAAGTTGTACAGTCTAAGCACAAGTCTTACGATTTAAAAATTAAAATATTGAATTTTATACGTAATTTCTTTTTAATAAACACAATTGTGCATATATTTATAAAAACATTTGGTAATAATTTATTTATACAAAAGTGTTTGCGAAGAGTTAGAAAATATATGTGGGAGTGACTTAGAAACATTCGTCAAATCATCAAACATAACTGAAAGTGTATTTTAAATCATTTTTTAGTCGTCAAATTTATTGTTAGATATATTTGAACGTCTAAAGTCCCCTTTACCACCTGAATTAAAATACTAATCATTTTGTATGGGGTAAATATAAAAATAATCGAAAAAATTACAAATTTTTTTTCGAAGCAGTTTTGTCAATATTTTGAAAGAACTAAAAGTCCGATTTCCAAAATTGATGATAAAAGCTCTTTATAATAAGTAAAATGTTTTTAACAAGCTCCGAAAATTGTGTTGCAATTTTATTCCGCATACGTTATTAGTCAACGCACCAACTAAATGGTTTTTAATAATTAAAAAAATATTACTTGTATCGGATTTTTAATATTCAGTATTAACATCTAAAAATGCCTTTAGTAAGTAGAGTGTTTACATTAATGTAAATTCTTCATTGAGACGTCAAAAATAGAAATATTTTTGCTATAGGATTATAAAACCACGTGAATTTTAAATTTCCCGTTTTCCCGGGAAAATTTAAAAAAATTCCCCGGAATTCCCGGACCCCAAACCCTATTTAGAACACAAAAAAATTATTACATAAAATATTTAAATTAGCGCTGTTTTGGATTTTATTTTCAAATTTATTTCAAATATTAACTCTTTAAACTATATCCAAACTATATCTAAAGATTGGTGTTAATTTTATATAATACAAAATAAATAGTAATAAAAATATAATACTAATATAATTTTTTATGAAATTGAGAAAAAGTATTTATAAAAGTTGAGCTTTTCATAAAATCTACACTCCTGCAACCAACATTCCTGCTGCCGACGTGTCAACCCAATGTTCACGGTACCGTGAAATAACTCCCAGCAAAAAAATTATATAATTCCCAATATTTTTTCCATACAAATTACAGTGGGTTGGAACTTATTTCATTTTATATCATCGGAAGTTATTTCATAATTAAATAACTCCCAAATGAAATAATTCCCAATGAAATTTTGTTGGAATGAAATCATTATTTTTTTCTATTGGGCTTTATTTCATTTTATTTGTCACTATTTTCATTCCCATTAGCCCGCTATGCAGAAAAACTTTACTTAGCAAAATGGCTTTCTGGTATTTAAAAAACCAGCTCACGCAACTCCGAAACTAAAACTTATCAATTATTTTATTTGATAATTTTAAATTGGAAATTATTTCATTTGTGTGGGGACTTATTTCATTTATTTTGGGGCTTATTTCATTGGGAGTTTACTAAATTACTAAATGTGGCTCTTATTTCCTTTGTTGCGATAAAAGTCCCAATTGTTGGGAATTATTTCATTTATCCCTTTGGAAGTTATTTCATTTTTTTTGATTTGTGAGTTTCTTTATTTTTGTTGGGACTAATTTCTTGGGAGTTTTTTCATGGGACTTATTTCATTTGGGAGTTATTTTATGGCACCAATGTTCGGCATAATCGCTTATGTTCAACATTTTCATTGTTTTCTGTTAGCACGTAATTCCAAATAGTACTTTTATATACACACGTCTTAGATTAACGTGTAATTAATATATCACATCAATTCCGGGTTAAAAGTTATGCATTTTAAAAGAAAAAATTATTAAAATAGATAAATTTTATCAACATTTCAACAAAAATGATGTAAACAAAACAAAATATGAATTAGTGATGCTGATTTTATCACAGAATATTCTTTATTCAGATACATATAATTACATCCAACAAAAATTAAATAAAATTTTTTCTTTTATACATAAGCATATTTACATAAGCAAAATAAATGTTTTTCCAAAATAAAAAAAAAAAAATAATAATAATAATAGAATAAAAGATTTAACGAATAATTTTATTCTTACTGCTAACAACACTGACAATAAGAATGCGAAAGAAACTGAGAAGGGTTGTCTACGTAAACAAAAAACAGTTTATTATTTAATATAGACAGTAAATAATTTTTTAAATACGATTTTTTTAATAAATACATTAAGAGCTAAAAATTTATTAAAATCGATTAAAAATTTCGAGCCTTCTGTTTTGAGGTATGTTTAAAAACATTTTTTATTAACAAAACTTTAAAAAAGGGGAACAATTTTTCCGATATTTTTGTTAAAAAATGCCGCTTTTACTTATTAACCCTTAAATGCACATGAACACCGATTTTGCTGAAAAAAATATATTACATATAAAATTACATAAAATAAACAACTGCATACTCGGATTTTTTAAAAAATGTTTTTTTGAAAAGATATTTACAAAAAACTGGTTGTATCTTATAAGATACACTGAGCACTTCCTAGAGTTTATGTTATACATACAATTTTTGTTTGCAAAGAAAAGTGTTTTTATAAAACGTATAATAAATGTTTTAAATTTTGAATGTTTTAGTTTATTTTTTTTTTCACAAAGTTGTCAGAAACAATACAATTTAAAATTTTCATTATTTAATTTAAGGAAAATAATGCAAAAAATATGAATTAAACTAAAACTAATACATAAGAATATAATATTAGACACAATCATGTAAGAATGTTATATTCAGCTTTGCCCAGTCTATATATCCGCCAACTGGAACTTTTTAAAATACTACCACATATGGAAAATGGGTCGTAAAGTGGGCGGACTACGCCCATTTTTGGTTTTCGAGCTTATTTTGGTCCTTAAACTAATTGTATAAAATTTTTTTGACATTTTACATTTAACCTCTTTATGGATGGTGGGCGGTATAGTGGTGGGACCATGCCCATTTTTGGTTTCTAAGTTTATGTTGAACCTTACACTAATTGTGCAAAATTTCGTGGACGTACATGCTTTTTTGTAAAAATATCGTCCAAAAAGTATAAACTGGATTTACAATGGACACCCTGTGTTTTTAGTTTTCGATCCGGAACGTTGTTGTTTATGTACCGATTTTATCCATTTTTAGTGCCTGACAAACCTTATATAAGAAAAATATTTAGGCCAAATTTCGTTCCCTCCTATCTTTAAACATTTCCACCTTTAACTATCCTTCTGATTTGTACGATCGTTTTGCAAAATAAAAGTGCACAACTAATCCTAAAATGATCTAAATAAAATTTAAATAAAAATGGGAAAATGTTCAGATTACTGCATAACAGACACTCTAGGGTGCTCAAAATAAATCTAAGTATATTTACTTCCAATGATTTTAAATTTTTTTTTTTAAGAAAAAATTCGAAATTTTTGGACATATTGTGCATATCATGGTGAGTAAGGGGTTGGGAATGCTACAAGTGGGTTCAAACATATTTCAAACTCTTAGGGAAATCCCATAAAATGTAGTTTTTCTTAAAATACATGGATGCTCCTATTATATCTGTTTCATTGTCTGACAGATTATTAGAACTATCAGAAATAATTTTTTATCTTAAGAAAAAAAAAAACAAGCGCGAATATTCGGCCCGGCCAAATCTATATATCCACTATCAACTTTTTAAAATTTTACGCTATATGAGAGGTGGCGGTAAAGTGGGCGGACCACGCCAATTTTTTATTTCCAAAATATTCACGTGACTAGTTTTGTACCGATTCTTTACCTCGATGATTAAATTATTTAAACAGACAAAATTACTAGAACCAAAAATTAGTTTAAAAACATTAAATACAAACGAATTAATGTCCTCAATATTTTTTCAAACAAATTTCTAGCAATAAATAGAAAGCTGAAAAATATAAAACTTATGATTCATTAAAACATTCAAGTGAGGATATTTTACATATTATTATTTATACTAAAGTAAAAATAATAATTTTGTTTTTATAGCCTTAAATAGTTTTGTGCTAAATATCGGTCATAATTATATTAATACATTTAAGATTTCTAATAATATGCAATAAAATGCAAATAACTAACAATTTACAAAGAAAAAATAAATAAAAAATTATAACAAAATTATACCTACTATTTGAAATTAAATAAATATTCGAGCTCTAGGTTTTATATTAATTTTTAAAATAAGAAAGCATCGTTAATACATTTCTTTTATATTTTAATCTTCAATATTTACAAATTTGTTATAAAACTATAAAAACAATATATTTAAATTTTTATAATCCTATTAAGAATTTTAAGAATTAATAAGCTTAACCAAATATTTGATGAATTTAATCCATCATTTATTCAAAAGATATGTTTCAATGGAAGATTTATTCAATAAATTTTCTAAACAAATATGTTCTCGGCGGGGTTTCTAATATACATACATATGTCATAAAATTTAAATTTAAAATATATTTCATTTTGTATTCCTAACATGTTGTATTTATTCATAAGTATATATTTATTGCTGTTAAAAATCATAATAAATTTACGTGCTTGTTAAGGCGAGACTAATTAATATATCATTTAGCATTTTAAGATGAAAGAAACTGTGAATTTATGGGTTTTTAATCAAATTATTGTGTCTGCACGATATAATAATTTAAGTTTATGATAAAGTGATCATATATTAAATATATGGATAAATATATTAACTTTTACCAGAAACAATTTGTTTTAAAAAGTTTTACATTATTATACCTTTCACCAAAATGGAATTTATGTTTAATAATAAAGATGTTTTCAACAAAAATTTAAGTGAAAATATTTCATCCTATTGTAATTTCTGTAGTACTCATTCCTCATGCATTTAATAAATTATATGTATAAGGAGTGCGATCGAAAAAATCTTAACTTACATTTTGCCTCATAACTTTTTTCCGAAGCAATATTAAAATTTTTTTGATCTAGTTATCATTGAAAAATACTTCAGTTATTATTTTTAACAACAACCATGTTGATTTGTCGAGAATTTGATCAAAATGAGTGACGAAAAAATGTACGTGCTACAAATTATTAAAAAAAGTTAAAAGAAAACCAAATAGGTCCTACAAATAATTAGCCACAGAAATAAAATTCTGCCGTCAAACTGTTTCTAATGTTATTAAATAGTAGCAGGAGAATTCAACCATTGATAGAAAACATGGTTCGGAAAGAAAAAAAGGTCCACATGATATTGGGAATGCCAGAAAATTTAAAGCATATTGAAAGGAACTCCAAACACATTTGGTAGAAAAGCAGCCCGGGTAGCTCAGTTCTTTGACTATTTGGTGCGAAATTTTAAAGCTTGTCAAGCCCGACTATTTGATACCCTAAACCATTGTGTACATTATAATTCGGGGAGGGGTCTTCTATTCGATTTGGAGCCAAATGTAGACCGATACTCATAAGTGTAAAAATAAGTGTAAAATAAAACATAAGAATACAGAATATTACGTTGATGCTGACATTTATATGAAATTAATCACTTTTGGGTGATTTCCGAAAGATGGCCTTATATGGGAGCTATGGTAAATTATGGACCGATCTTTGTAAAATTTGGCACGATCATTTATGTTTATATAAAACTTATTTTTGTCGAATATTAACTTGATACTAACATTTTAATGAGATCTATGCCCTTTAAAGTGATTTTCTGAAATGGGTTTATATGGGAGCTATGGTTAATTATAGACCGATCTTTCTGAAAATCGGCACACTTATTTAGATTTATATGAAACTTATATGCGTCAAAAAAATCAAAATATTTCTATATTTAAGGGATTTATGATCGTTAAACCCTTTTCCGGGAGGACATTTGTATGGGGGCTAAGTGAAATAATGGACCGATCATCACCAATTTCAATAGGCTCCGTTCCTGGACTGTAGGAAACCTGTGTGCCAAATTTCATGAATTTTTGTTCAGAATTGCGACCTGTAGTTTGATTACAAGGTTTACATGGACGGACAGACGGTCAGACGAACAGACGGACATCGTTAAATCGACTCAGAAAGTGATTCTAAGCCGATTGGTATAAATTAAGATGGGTCTTAGACCAATATTTTTGGGTGTTATAAACATCAGCACAAACGCATAATACCCTCCTTACCTATGGTGGTATAGGTTATAAATACTCATATTGTATAATTGACGAAATTATTATATACGAAATTATTAAAACTTTTATATTGTAAATTCTCGAGGCAATGTTGAAGATAAGTTTAAGAACCAAAAGCGGAAAAATTTCCTAAAAAAATTCCTGGTATAACAAGCTTTTTGCAGTTGCGGCAAAACAGGAAAGTCATTTGTTACATTCGGCTCTATAAATACCAAAATATAAATCAAGGAATATTTGCAAAACATATAAGAGAACACAACATGTCCACACATTTTTGGCCCGATTTGGTATCATGTCACTACGGTAAAAAAGCTCTGGAGTGGTACCAAAATAATAACATAGTTTTTCTACCAAGAGAGATCCATTTTTCAAATTGTCCATAGCTTAGACCAGTGGAGAGATATTGAGCTCTTGTGAAAAATGAATTAAAGAGCACAAAAAAGGTGTCCCAAATAACCGAAGATTTTAAAAGAAGATGTGCACACTGTTCCAAAAAAGTGACTGAAGCAAATATCAAATCTCTAACGGAAGGGTTACCAAAAATGGTCCACAAGTTCATAAGTTGTGGTTAGAACTATAAAAGTTATATTTTTCTGTGATCTGTAATAAATTATAAATTTAATAAAAAAAATAATGAAAACTCTAAGAGCAACCATTTCTAAGTTATTGAACATTATATATGTTAATATTTTTTCGAACGCACTTCTTATATTAATTAATGTTTTAAGACACTACATGGAAGCATAAATGGTAAATAGTTGCCTCTAATGATATTACCGTGTTAAAATAATGAGTTAATTTGCAAAAACGTAAGGAGTGCAGTTACTATTTATTATTATAAAAAGTTACATTTTAAAGTAAAAAGCGTGTTGAACTTTTTAGGACAAAATTGCAATTTTAAAATTCAAATCGTTTAGTTTTGTACTTGGTAATTATATCGCCATAAATTTTTTTGTTCAATAGATAATTTTGTTCTTTAATTTTTTACTATTTTTTTTTTTTTTTTTATCAGTAATTTTATTTACTGAATCTTCACAAAATTTAAGTGAACTAACAATAATTATTCAAATCTTGGTTTAACTTCGGCTCAAATCTGCGGTGTTTCTTCTTCTCAATCAGATGTGTCCATTACTTCTTAGTATATTTCGAGCTAGTGGGTTAGGGTGTATTTCCAATCTTTTCAAGTATTTTTCCTACATGTTCTTTTATTACATCTTTTACCAAAGGAACTTTTAGATTCTTATGTTAGTATTTCTTAAATACCAAGGGTCTGCGGTTATAGTTCGCAAAATTTTGTATTCTGTATTTTCGCAATATTTGATGCTGAGGCCGTACACTATAACTGGATCCCATTATTCCATATTGGCTTTAAATATGACTTTTAGAGGAGTAGTTTACAATCTAGACTGAGCACAGAATTTCTGCCAATTAGCCAATTTGGAGTGCTTTCAATTTCATTTGGGTCAACTTTGCATCAATATGGAATTTCCAAGTAAGGCGTCGATCGAGAATGTATTCCGAGGTATTTAACCTCCGATTGCTGGGGTATTACTTGGTTATTTATTAGGATAGGTGGGCATGATTCCCTACGCAAGGTAAATGTTATATGTGTGCATTTTTGTTCATTTATTTTTATTTTCTTTACTTAGCCATCTTTCAATATCAAATATATGGTCCTGCAAAATTGTTCTTTAATTAAGTAAAAAAAAGTAGTAAAATCGGTCAGAAATACTGGTATATATATGAAAAAGAAAAAACTTGAACAAGACTTTCAAAATTAAAACTTTAAATACAAATAACTCGAAAACTTTAACATATAAATACTACAAGTAAGCATATATAGAGTGCTTTAATACGACATTTAAATATTTGAAATCGAATAAGAAATAACAAGTCGAATATTCGGCCCGGCCGAATCTATATACCCACCATCAACTTTTTCAAATTTTACGTTATATGGGAGAGGGCGGTAAAGTGGGCGGACCACGCCCACTTTAATGCGAGTTTATATCGATCCCCGAACTATACGTACAAAATTTCGTTGTCGTACATGCTTTTGTTGAAGAAATATCAGCAGAAAAGTATAAGACGGACACCCTGTGTTTCTAGTTTTTAGCCCATAACTTTTTTGTTTATTAACCGATTTTGCCCAAACAAACCCTGTGTTTCTAGTTTTTAGCCTATAAATTTTTTGTTTATTAACCGATTTTGCCCAAACAAACCTTATATAAGACAAATATTTGTGCCAAATTTCATCCCCCTACGTTGTCCCGTTCGAGCCCTATCCTGCTTTCAACAGACGGACAGACAGACGGACGGACATAGCTAGATCGACTCAGAATCAAACCAGGACCCAGAAAATATATACTTTGTGGGGTCTTAGATGATTCCTTCGACATGTTACACACGGAATGACAAAATCAATATACCCCCCAACTTTTTGATGGTGGGTATAAAAAGTTGGCAAGCAATTTAAAAAAAATCGTCAGAGGTTCTCTACTTTGAGTCCCCATAGCTCCGCTCCTGAGGGTTATGTTTCTTCCCCGTTGCGCACTCCTCTGTTACGACTATGAGAAATTTTATTTAAGTAAATACATTTGGATGTTATCGTTTTATTTCCAAAAAAATGTTCGATTCTGCCCCATTGTGTTTTAATACCGTTTGCTTACATATTTTAAATAGAAAACATAAGGTACGTAATTTAATAATTCGAAACTGAAATGGTGTCAATTTGATGATTATTGGTATTAATTTTAATTGTATACGCAGTGTTGAAATTGAACACAAACGGATCAGATTCACTATTGACACTGAATGGTATCATTATCAACATGAACATGGTCGTTTTTTCTAATGTTGAGATCAAAATTCGACTATTTTTCTTAAAATTTGTTTCTTTTTTAATAAATGTCATTAAAAAGAATTATATTTTACAAGTATTTTTTTTTTTTTTTTTTTTTTTGTTTTACTTAACATTTTAAAAATATATTTTTTTTTTATATAAATTGAATTACTGATTTTTATATTAATTTTATTAGATGCAATAAACGCATCCTAATGTGGGTTTCTTATATTAAGGGAGAGAAAAAAAATAAAGTCGGTCAAGCCCGACCATATGATTCCCTACACCATTGTCTTCATTATAATTCGAGGAATCGTCTTATATTAGACTTGGGCCCAAATGTGAACCGATACTCATATTAAGTGTAAAATAAAACATACGAATACAGAATATTACGTCGATGCTAACATTTATATGAATTTATTCACCTTTGTGTGATTTCCGAAAGAGGGCCTTATATGAGAGCTATGGTAAATTATGGACCGAACTAAGTAAAATTTGGCACTATTATTTATGTTTATATGAAACTTATTTGTGTCGAATATTAACTTGATATTAACATTTTAATGGGATTTATGCCCGTTAAAGTGATTTTCTGAAAAGGGTTTTATATAGGAGCTATGGTCTATTATGGACCGATCTTTATAAAAATCGGCACACTTATTTAGACTTATATGAAACTTATACGTGCCAAATTTCATTAAAATATTTCTATATTTAAGGGATTTATGATCGTTAAACCCTTTTCCGGGAGGACATTTGTATGGGGGCTAGGTGAAGTAATGGACCGATCATAACCAATTTAAATAAACTTTGTCCCTGGACTGTAGGAAATCTGTGTGGCAAATTTCATTAATTTTTGTTCAAAATTGCGACCCATAGTTTGATTACAAGGTTTACATGGACGGACAGACGGACAGACATTGTTAAATCGACTCAGAAAGTGATTCTAAGCCGATTGGTATAAATTAAGGTGGGTCTTAGACCAGAATTTTTGGGTGTTACAAATATCAGCATAAACGCATTATACCCTCTCCACCTATGGTGGTCTAGGGTATAAAAATCGTGTTTAAAAGAATATTTTATCACTTTAATTATAAAAATAAACTTTACTCATTTAATGAAAATATTTACATCGATTATAATACCGTCCAGCATTTATTTATTCATATCTTATTAATGTGTCTTCTCTAAATATATTCATTCATCACTTTTACACATTTCTCGACAACATATATTGTCTAAGCATTAAAACAAAATAAATTAAAATATATCTCTATATTTTTACACTTTTGTTAAAGATAATAGTCAATAAAATTAATTTATTCATATTAATAACCGGTATTTAGAAAATCAAATCAAACAATTTAAGTTACACATACACACACATAATTGTGTGTTTTCAAAAGATAAACAAGAAAATCGAACAAAAGATATTTATAAGTATTTAGTGGCTAAAATGAATAGATCTGTTTAGTGGTAGACAGCAGCATAACACAATGGGTCGGTCACACTGTTAACAATGGATAAGTGTGCGTTTAAACAAAAGATAAAAAATAATTAAACTGTTATTATGTTTTGAAACGAGTTTGCACCCAAATAACTGACCTTTTAGTTTGAATAAAGAAGATTAAAAACATATGTGCTTTGAGGAGGTGAGAACAAAAGTGTTAGAATTATGAAATTTCACTTTTTTAGTAAAATTTTACAATAAACATTTTGGGTTAATAGGATAAAAACAAAGTAAAATAGACTCTAAATGAGGGGTTATTGTTTAAAATATTGTTTAAAAGAATATTTGTTTAATAAAATACAGGTCAAGTTCTGATTATATTATTTTCAGTAAATTATGAATGCAACGTTTTATAATTTTTTACTATTTTAGTAAATAAAATATTATAGATTAATTTTAATATATTGGATCTTTGATTTTGTAATAAAATACTTTTTTAATATTTAACTTTATTTTTAACAAATGTTTCTTCTTTGCTAAAATTTACTAAATAAAAGAATTTTTTTTATTGTTGATTATTTTCTATTCTAATCTCTAACTAAATACAATTTCAAATTATCTTCCTTTAAAACTGTTTACAAATCTATTCCAACTAAGCTTTTCATTTCATTGTAATTTTTGACAGTTTTTAAAAAAGGAAAATAAAAGAACACAAAAGCGCTTGCTACTAATTCTAAAACTAAAAACAGATAGAAGTAATTAAACAGAGAGACACTTAAGAAAAACTAAAAACAACAAGTATAATAAACTACAAAAAAATGCATGAAAAAGTTAACAAAAAAATCAACAAACAAAAAAAAGTAAAAATAACAATTCAAACTTATTCCCCAATTACAGCTAAAGATTAAAATGGTATTAAAAGGAATCAAAAAGAATGCAGCAGCTCAATCTACTAAAGCTGCAAGTAGAGTTCATTAAAATAGTAAAAATTAAATTGGTATAGCAAAATGTAGCTTATTTATGGATGTAATAAACAATTGTAAAATATTTATTTTTAATACACGTATAATTGTGTTACCAATACGATTAATTAGTAAACTGCAACAGTAAACTGCTACAGAGCTTCGTAAATCCCTTATTAAACTATATTTTAGCATGTTAATAATATAGTTTTTTTCGATGAAACAAATGTTTAATATTTATCTACATCAAGCCATAAATGCAATGTACTTAAGTATTCCATTATTGTTATGTTTGAATGGAAGTTAATAATACAGTAATGTAGTTAAAATTAGTAATAAAGCTAATATAGTACTTCTTCAGTTATGAAAATTCTTAAAAAATTCGGATTTCGGTAAAATTTTTATTGAATTTAAAATAGATAAAAATTAACTTTAACACAAATTTTGTTATTAAAAAAAAAGTTTGTAGTTTCATACAAAACTATAGGAATTGACGATATTTTATCCAACAAATCCCACTATAAATTTATACTTAGCCTCTGGAGTATTGCAGTTTTTATACCCACCATCAAAAAGATGGGGGGTATATTGATTTTGTCATTCCATATGTAACATGTCGAAAGAATCATCTAAGACCCCACAAAGTATATATTTTCTGGGTCCTGGTTAGATTCTGAGTCGATCTAGCGATGTCCGTCCGTCCATCTGTCCGTCTGTTGAAAGCAGGATAGGGCTCGAACGGGACAACGTAGCTGGACGAAATTATAAGACAAATATTTGTCTTATATAAGGTTTATTTGGGATTGAAAATAGGCAAAATCGGTTAATAAACAAAAAAGTTATAGGCTAAAAACTAGAAACACAGGGTGTCCGTTTTATACTTTTCTGCTGATATTTCTTCAACAAAAGCATGTACGACAACGAAATTTTGCATGTATGGTTCGCGGATCAATATAAACTCGGAAACCAAAAATGGGCGTGGTCCGCCCACTTTACCGCCCACCTCCCATATAAGGTGAAAATCAACGAAATTGTGTTCAAATAGTTCAAGGACCAATATAAACTCGGAAACAAAAACTTTACCGCCCCCTCCCATATAACGTAAAATTTGAAAAAGTTGATAGTGGGTATATAGATTCGGCCGGGCTGAATATAACATTCGCGCTTGTTATATCTTAAGTTTACAGTCTTGTTAACCTTAGAAAATAATACAAAGTATACAATTTTGCATCGAAATAATGTAATACAACCTGATTATAAATATTTTTGGAAAACATTCCTCCACAGCATGTGATATAATCCAGAAAGATCCAGGAAGACCAGGAAACTGCGATAGTGACACTCCGCCAATTATCGAGTATAGGGAGTATACAAAGCATTGTTGAAAAGATTAAGAGAGAGGCAAAAGTTAGCGAGAAGTGAAATTTAAGAATTACCCATCATAGACGTAGACAGCAATTCTAAAGCAGATAATATTTGTTTCAGCCGCGAAAGATTTTACCGGAACAAAAGTCCGACAAGGTAGCCAAGAAATTACAATAAAATATGGAATTTCATGTTATGCGAGTATTTTACAACTTGACATTTTAACTCTCTTAATCAAAATATGTCTAATTTCATGACATTCGTGCAAAGTATAATAATTGAGCTCTTGAGAGAAAATAACACTATTATTGAATAAGCAAAATGTTATTCCAGTTCATAAGTTCGACTTCCGTGAACAACATGACACTATCAAGCAGGTAAACCATTTAACTAAAGAACATAAAAAGTATTGCATTGTAATCTTTTTAGATGTCGTCCAAGCTTTTGACAAAGTTCGGCACCAGAGCCTTATATATAAAACGAGAGAGGAATTATAGTCGGTCAACACCGACCATATGATACCCTACACCATTAAACCTGTGACCAATTTTAAACCAACACTTTTACTAAATGTAAAATAAATTATAAAAATACAGATCATTTATACTAACATCTATATGATTTTTTGCCCTTTAGGTTGATTCCCGAAAGTGGGTTTATATGGGAGCCATGGTAAATTATGGACCGATTCTCATAAATTTTGATAATATTGTTTCTACTTATATACAAATTATTTGTGTTGAATATTAACTTGATACAATAATTCGTACAGGATTTATGCACGTTAAAGTGATTTTCGGATGAAGGGTTTATATGGGAGCTATGGTCAATTATGGACCGATCCTAATGAAATTTGGCACAAAGATTAACACTTATACAAAACTTCTTTGTACCGAGTTTCATTGATATATTGCTATATTTACGGCATTTATGATCGTTAAACTAATTTCAATAGGCTTCGTCCTTGTATCAAAATAATTATATGTTTCAAACTTCATCAAGATATCTTTATTTCGATCTGTACTTTGTTCACAAGGTTTACATGGACAGACAGCCAGACGGACGGACGGACATCGTTAAATCGACTCAGAAAGTGATTTTGAGTCGAACCGTATACTTTAAGGTGGTGGTCCGATAATTATTTCTGTGCGTTACAAACATCAGCACAAACGCATTATACCCCAACCACCTATGGTAGTGTAGGGTATAATTAAGTGTCTGTTACTTCTGAATACTCATAAATTTCTGGAATCCTAATCAACTGACTGAGTATTTCGAGTAAAATATTATGACTAAGAGATGTTGTTGAAAAATTGGAGAATACGAGTAAATGAACTCAAAAGTAAATACATTACCTTTGCATTAAAGAAAGGTAGCTGTCAACCAGTCTCGTTTAACAACGTAAATATCCCACAATTTGGTCATGTAAATTACTTTGGCATTCATTTAGACAGACGTCTAACATGGCGTCAGCATATTGAAGGCAAGAAGCTTCACATGAAAATTAAAGCTTCCAACCTCCATTGGCTGATCAGCAATAAATTACGTATTGACTGTAAAGCCACCTTGTATAAGACTATCTTAAACCAATTTGGACTTATGGTATCCAATTATAGGAACGACAAGTAACACCAGTATTGATCTAATATAGAGGGCTCAATCGAAAATCCTTAGGACTATGATAGGTTCTCCATGGTACATAAGGTACGAGAACATCTACAGAGATATAGAAGTACTATTAGTAAAAAAAATAATAATAATAATTAAAAAATCGCGGGAATATGCTTTTAAACTGCAACAGCATCCTAACCTGCTAGAAAGATCGTTATGAAGAACTCAAAATGAAACAAGGCTTCGCTGAAGCGATATACCACCCTTTGCTAATCATAGCTCTCAGTTGAGAGTAAATAGTTTTTATTTTTAGACATAAGATTTTAATACATATTGTTAGGCCTTATATGTAAAGGCAGATATAATAATTTAATAAAAGCAGTATAAAATTGGAAATTTAATATATTCATTATTCCATATCAAAACGGACAGAAAATAGTCATTTTCGGATTAGACATCTCCGACTCTTTTAGTTGTTGCATAAGATAAAAATAAATATAAGACTTCATTCTGTAAAACGAAACGACAAACGTTTAACAAAATTTGTATGGAAAGAATTTAAATTTCCCAGCATTCTTCATACAAATTTTGAAGGTTTGAAAACGTTTCGTTTTACAAAATGAGGTCTATAATTTAATAAAATTAAAATAAAAAAAGTTTAAAAAGTAAACTTTTTTAAGTTTTTCTTATATTAATTAACTCTGAACGTTTCCTTTTGGACCTGACCTGTGACCTTTCCTATGACATGTCCAAAGGTACTAATTAGCCACCTCCAATGACAATTCCATGTAAAAATGACAGGTTCTTCCCATATAAAGTCCCAGATTATAAAGTTCCAGATTAGCTGGATTAGCCTCTTTGACAAACACAACACTATTTGTTTTTTGTCTCTCCATTGTTTTATTGCGGATACACTGTGTTTTCCATTTGTTATGAATGAAGTGCTGGGGGAATTTTTTCTTATAATTTTTTTTTTTTTTAGTATGCTACACCATCATAGGTGGTTGAGGTATTATAATTTGTGCTGGTATTTGTAACGCACAGAAAAAATTCGTCGGACCTCCACCTTAAAGTATACCAATCGACTCAGAATCACTTCCTGAGTCGATTTAACGATGTCCATCCGTCCGTCTGGCAGGCTGTCTGTCCATGTAAAATACGTGAACAAAGTACAGGCCTATTGAAATTGGTTATGATCGATCCATCATTTCACCTATAGCACCCATACAAATGTCCGTCCGGAGTAGAGGTTTGGGGGTCATAAATGCTTTACATACGGCAATATTTTGATGAAATTCGGCGCAAAGGAGTTTTGTATAAGTTTTAACCTTTGTGCCAAATAAAGCTCTAACGATATATTCACCGTGTATTGCTTTAAATATTTATGTGAAAATAACTGAACTGAAAAATATTACAACCACATTGGCAACACAGTTCAAATATTGGTTCACCTCATTTATCAGTAGGCCGGAAAAAAAAATTTCAAAGCGATTATACATTGTAAAATAAGTGCAAATAAAACTTGTAAAAATGTTTTAAATAAAAACAGTTAAACTGAATTGTGAGGCAGATATTTCAATTAACAAGTATTTAACTTATAAAATATACTTATATTACAAAACATTTTATAGACAGGAATAAATGTGGGTATTTTGTGCCGAATGATTAAAGCATTAAAGAGTTAAACTGTGTTTAACCTATTTGAAGGGATTTTTATAATATTGAATATCTTAATAAACAAATTTGTAGAGAAAGCTGTGGTTGCCAAATTCTTCTTCTAATATTTAGTTCAGCTGATAGTAATTTCTTTTGAAATAAGTTTAATAAAAAATTACTAATTTTGCTTGTAATGCAAAAAAACCTAACGAGGAATAAAAAAAAAAAAACTTGCAACAACTTTATCAAACCAACACCAACTAAGTGTCTGGTTTCACACTCTTACAATAATCACAAAAACAATTGTATAACTAAAGGCGTTACAATTCTTGTACGTACATGTGTTAACAATACTATTTTAGTAACACATGCATACACATAAAACTCACACTTGTACACCACTTTCTCTTACCCAGAAAGGACTCTCTAAAACAAACACACTTAGCCATATACATTCCCTTACTCACTTACATATTTACACTTAAATAAACAAGAATTGCCGTAATAAATGGCAATTAAAATTGTAGCAACAGTAACAAGACCAACCAACAACAAGCAAAAAAAAATGTTTTGAATTGAAAAGTACAAAAAAAGCTCAACAATTAGAACAACTCTTTTGACTTGTCTATAATTGTTGTTGTTTTGTATTGTTGCCTTTTTTTTTTTTGCATTTTATTTCTTTCCTCTCGTTGAGTAAAAACAATAGTTTATTGGCCTTTTTGTTGCAGTATAGAAAACAAGAAAAATGGCAACGATTGTTTTAAAACAAAACTCAAACAATAGATTTCTTTTTTTTTTACAAATGTTTTCCTTTATTTTATAATTTTTTCCTATTATTATTTCCAGGCAATAATAGGAAAAAAAAATATGATTTCAATGAGTTAGAAATATTTGTACACATAAATTGACTGTTGTGACTACGGCAAGTATTTTTGTTTTAGTATTTTTTCCTGTTTTTCAATGTTGTTATTGTTGTAGATGTTGTTTTTGTTTTTTAATTGTACATGAACACCAGCAACGTGTTTTTGTTTTGTAGACATTTGTTGTGTTTATATGAGTAGATGAATGGTTGTGTATTTAATTGTTTGTTAGGCTATGTAAAACATACTTTTAGGAGTTGCTATTATAATGTCGATATTGCAGTGTCTTATACATATGCTTGCTTTTTTGTGTGGATTTGTTATTTTGAAAGTGTTCTGTATAGGTGTTTGAGCTTGTATAAGTGTATGTATCAATTTCCATTTATACGAAAGTCATTTTAGTAATTAATAGCTTTTAATAGTTAACAAATGACCAGTTATACATTTTTGTAATTGAAATGTAATTTGTTCAATCTAAAGAACTTATTGTTTTAACAATTTCTATTAAGGTGAAAATAAAAAAACGATACATAGTGTGCGATCCAAAAAAACTAACTAGAAATAATTGAGCAGTTTTGGAACGGCTTGTCCAATATCAATGAAATCTTGCAGACTTCTTTGAAAAATATAACGAAAAAGCATTGTGTTGATATTTTGTGCATATTACACTGCATATTGTTTCCAAAATGTTTTTATTTGGAAATAATTCTGTAACTTGTGAACCGCTGAAGACATCTCAATAAAATTGGACATGGTCAGAGGCGACGTATTTTTGAGTTGATTTGGAGATTCAACTCCATGAATATAGTGAATATAGACTTTATCATATAAAATGAGAAAGTGAAAAAAATGTTAAGATTTTTGTAAAAGGAATCCCAAAATTCCCAAAAAAACGCCGAAAATCCCAAAAATGGGTTTTTTCATATTTTGGCTATAAAATCCATATTTTTCCGAAGTCCCGTAGATTTTTATTGAAAACTTTTAACAACATATTATGAATTCCTAAATTGTATTCTCTTTGCCGATTCGTACTTTGTGATTATAGAAAATATAGACTAAAGTCAAAACTCTCATATAAAGTAGGTCAAATTTGGGAGGGTGCGTACCTTCACCACTTGAGTAATTGGGCTTGTTTTCTATTTTAAAATCATATCTGTGAAGATACCTTTCAGAAAAGTATGGATATATTATATGTTGTTAAAGAAAATTTTATTTTAGAGAAAAAAGTGTAGATACTTTTTCGGCAAAAAAAAGACAAAAAATTGTAGTTTTTGCAATTTTTTAATTTAAAATCGTTTTCTTTTTTTTTTTTTTTGGACTCGGTAAAGATATGAACTCATCCACCATATTCTCCGGATTTAGCACCCAGTGACTATTTCCTATTTCCAAGCCTAAAGAAATGGCTCGGTGGAAAGAGATTCAGCTCCAACGATGAAATTATTGACCAAACAAATGCCTATTTTAAGGACCTCGAAAAATCCTATTTTTTTTTTGGAAGGGATACAAAAACTGGAGAAACGTTGGACTAAATATATTGAGTTAAAAGGAGATTATGTTGAGAAATAAATTTTTGTTTTGCAAAAAACACTGTGTTTAATTCAAAAAGTTACGGACTCGTATATCTAGTACAAAGTTTCCCTCTCCACCTCATATTTATAGCTTAATGAGGATTTATTGGGAAATAATTGATTTTTTCAACTTTAAAGACTACATTAGAAAAGGAGTTTTAATAAATGAAGTACATTAAATAAAATTTATTTTTTCCAAGGATTTAATGTACGAATTAATTGTTCCAATGAACATTCATTTAAATTTATTGGAAAAATTAATGCAATTATGAGCAGCACATTGAAATCATTCAATCAGCGTAAAAAGGAGCGTGTCATCCAGTAAATAGGTCAGTTGGCATTTTTCTTGGGAACTGTTTTTGTGTGCCAAATTTTGCGTGAATCAATCCAGGGAAAGGGTAAAAAACTAAATCAAATATCATTTTAACAAAAAGTAGGCGTAAAAAAGGGCGTGGCGTCTAATTTGGATCCCATATAACCTATAGTTCCTTCCGGAAAACGAGTAATATGTGTGCCAAATTTGGACGCTACATCCCGTGATTGTCATGGTATTCTTTGTAACTTAACATTTAATGAAAATAAGAGAATTCAATAGACAAAAGAATTAAAGGTTACTAAGGAGTGAGATCGAAAAAATCTTTACACATATTTTGCCTCATAACTTTTTTCGGAATCAATATTCAAAATTTTTTTTGATCTATTGATTTTAATAACAACCATGAAAAATTACAAGCCAAAAATAGGACTCGGAATTTAAAACCAAATTTCATACAAATATACTCAAGCTGTATAATTGACGAAGAAACGTAGGTACTGATAGAATCATCGCAGCTTGTGTCTCAAAAATGTTTATTGCTAATGCTCGAAGCAATGTTGGAGATAAGTTTAAGACCCAAAAGCAGCAAAAATTTCTTACAAAATTCATGGTATGACAAGCTTTTTGCAGTTGCAGCAAAACAGGAAAGTCATTTGATACATTCGGATCTATAAATACCAAAATATGCATAAAGGAATATTTGCAAAAAAGACTTCTTTTCTTAAGAAAGCACAACGTGTCCACATATTTTTGGACCCATTTGGTATCATGTCACTACGGTAAGAAAGCTCTGGAGTGGTACCAAATCAATAACATAGTTTTAGTACCAAGAGAGGTAAATTTTCAAAATTGTCCATAGCTTAGACCAATGGAGAGATATTGAGCTCTTGTGAAAAGTAAATTCAAGAGCACAAAAAATGTGTCCCAAAATACCGAAGATTTTAACAGAAGATGTGCACACTGTTCCAAAAAAGTGACTGAAGCAACTATCAAATCTTCAAAGAAAGGGTTTTCAAAAATGGACCACAATTTTATAATTAGTGGTTAGAACCATAAAAGTTATATATATCTGTAATCTGTGCCGTTTCCAAGTTATTGAATATTATGTATGTTAAGAATTTTTAATGTGGTGTCTAAATGTATTAAAATGAAAAAGCGAACAGGAATTTCACGGTTACATCTGTAATATACATTTTGTTTATTTAAATTATTAAGTGATATGTAATATAAAAGTTATAGAGAGATTCATATTTAATATTTACTTATTAATTGAATATTGAATATAATAAATATTATAATTAAATGTGAAATAAATTAAAAGCCAAAACTACAGATATTGGAACAAAATATGAGTATATTGAAGTCAATGTGCTGTTCACTGGAATTATTTATTTTATTGGAATTATTTATTGAATCAATGAACTTGCACATTGAATTTTAATACTAATGTATGGCAATACATTGTTTTAACGTACATAGGGGCTATGTTTGGCAAATTAGAGAATTGACTTACACTACATTTTAATAGTACCATTTTTTTATCCATAAAACATGAGTAAATAATTTGCTCTACCTTTTGAAATCTGTTCAAAGAAGCATATTTTCTTTGGTAGTCATTTCATTTAACTTTTTGCACTATATCAAGTAGGAAGGAAGCAAAAATTTATATTACTAAAAAATTAAAAACACATACATACAGAATATAATTTTTTTCTGCCAGCTCCAGCAATTTGAGAAATTAAATGGAAAATTAAAAAATTCTTGAAAAAATAGGTAAATTTTAGAAAACGCTGGTATTCATAGGAATCAGAAAATCAGCAAAGTTAAAAAAAAAAAAAAACTTCAATATCATACCATTTTCATGAGTTGAGCTCATTAATTAAAATATTTTTATTTAATTTTCATATTTCTAATTTTTACAAAGCAAGTAAAAATTTTTTTATTTTAATTTCATATTTGCTAATATTTTAAATTACCACAAAATTTATTTCAATTAATTCCTTATTTTTAATATAAGTAATCCGTATAATCATAACAATATGGATAATTTGGTTGCTGATAATCGTAATTTGATGGATAATTGTTTGAAGAGCTATATGAGTTAGATTCCGAATGACTTAATTGTCCAAGCTGTGGAGCAGCAGCAACTAGCCATATTATGGATAATATAAACGTTAAGTAAAATACAACTTTCATCTTTAGGGAACTTAGAATTCTTTACTCAAATACAATAAAAATAAAATCGCTTTGCTATATATTTTCTATCTGCTATTGACAAGTAATTACAATTACGCTTAAATATAAAAATATTGAAAAATAAACTAATATTTGTTTACAAATTAAAAGCATCAATATAGAATTAGCAGCAGCTGTTTAATTGGGTGAAATTTGTTTTTATGAAAAAACAATTTACTTAAAAAAACAAATAATGAAACAAATAATAAAACGAAATAATATTTAAATTATTAATCATTTTGCAAACTTAAATAACTGAATAAACTTTTTAATGTAAGTAAAAAATCACATCTATTGTAATTTTTAAGAAAAAAATTATTAATCAATTGATATGGTTGAAAATTTGGATAAACATATTTACTATAATTTCCAATTTATTGCAAGTAGTATTATGGCGCATTTTGAACCTATGTAAATTATTGTACATTATGATTCTTTGTAGATTTTATAAGTTATGTAGTTCTTAACGACTAAAAGCTTTTTTACATTAACACATTAAAACCTAACATTACTGTACAATGTAAACTTAAAAGCTGCTGTTACTTAAAATATTCTATAATACTCAAAAAATAACAATACATGTTTTGCTATAACACTCTTAAAATATCAATATAAAGGTTACCCAGTTATAAAGTTAAAATATTTCAATCAGCCATTAAAATACATTTCATGGGATAAAAAAAACTTGCATAAATTTTTACAGCTATAAATAATATTACGTACTCGTGGTTATGTTACTATTATTTGATTTGTGATTACTAAAAAAAATTCCAAAAATCTTTAAACTTCAATATCTCTCTAAATAAGCACTTAAACGGAAAAAGGGTTTCGATTTGTGATCACTAATATTTCCTATCAAAAACCGAAATTTGGTATGAAAAATTCCAAAAATCTTTAACCCTCAATATATTGGTAAATAAGTGTCGATTTGTGATCACTAATATTTTCTATCAAAAATCAATATTTGGTATGAAAAATCATAAAAATCTTTAACCTTCAATATCTTGGCAAATAAGCGTTTAAATGGAAAAAGGGCTTCGATTTATGATCACTAATCTATATAAATAAAAGAGTAACGTTACTGACTGACTGAATGACTGAATGACTGAATGACTGACTGACTGATTCATCATCCCACAGCCCAAACGGCTGAAGCTAGAGAGACGAAATTTGGAACGTAGGTAGGTCTTCCTCCATATAGATCCACTAAGACGGGATTTTTGGAAATTCGAATGTTTAGGGGCTAAAAAAAGGGTAAAAACGGGTAAAATCGGTAACTTTATAAATCGCAAACTAATAATGACACAAAAAAAGTTAAATAGTTATCGTTATTCATTTAAAAAATAATTGGACAGGTGTCTGGTACTTTTTTGAAAATCGGCCGTTTTAGGTAGAAAACGGGTAAAAACTGTATTTTGGTACTTTTTTAGCACCATATGTATCTTTGAAATCAATCAACATACAGATAAAATTTATGTCGTATTCATAACTTATCAAAAAATGAGAAATACAAATTTGGTACTTTTTAGAAATTCAAACGTTTAAGGGGTAAAAATCGTACCTATTTTTGGTACTCTTTTCATAAAACATTTTTTTATATTTATTGAAATATTCATATGAGTATTTTAACATGGGATACCACTACAATTTAGAAATTTATTGGAATACAATTTTTGATACTTCGATGGGTGAAAAAAAGTACTAAAAAAAGGGGTAAAGGCGGGAAATTACATTTTATTCAAACTTAATAATGAATTTTCAATTACATTAAACATAGAAACATCAAATTAAGAAAATGTATATAAGAATTCACAAGAGTGGAATTTGTGGTACTTAAAGATACATGGTCCTGTGGGTAAAAATTTAAGAGGATAGACTTTGTGGTACTTTTTTGTTCTTCTATTGGTACTTTTTTGCATTTTCTGTAATATTTAACCTAGAAACATGAAATTAAATACGCATGGTCCGATGTTGGAAAGAATTGACAAGCGGGGGCTTTGTGGTACTTTTTCGTTCTTCTAATGGTACTTTTTGAATTTTCTATAATTATGAACCTAGAAACATGAAATTAGGGATATGTGGTCCTTAGTTAATGAGAATCCATAAGAGGGGACGTTGTGGTACTTTTTTGGTATTTTAATGGTACTTTTTGAATTTTCTATAATATTTAACCTAGAAATATGAAATTAAGGACAGGAAGTGCTAAGTGAATGAGAATCCATAAGAGAGAACTTTGTGGTACTTTTTCGTTCTTCTAATGGTACTTTTTGAATTTTCTATAATATTTAACATAGAAACATAAAATTAAAGATATTTGGTCTTAAATGAATGAGAATTCATTAGAGGGAACTTTGTGGTACTTTTTTTTTCTTCTAATGGTACTTTTTGAATTTTCTATAATTATGAACCTAGAAACATGAAATTAAGGATATGTGGTCCTAAATGAATGAGAATTCATTAGAGTGGACTTTGTGGTACTTTTTTGTTCTTCTAATGGTACTTTTTGAATTTTCTATAGTATTAAAAGTAGAAACGTGAAATTAAACATGCATGGTCCTATGTGAGAAAGAATTCACAAGAGGGGTCTTTGTGGTACTTTTTTCTTCTTCCAATGGTACTTTTTTAATTTTCTATAATTCTGAATCTAGAAACATGAAATTAATGATATGTGGTCCTAAATGAATGGGAATCCATAAGAAGGGTCTTTGTTGTACTTTTTTGTTCTTCCTATAGTACTTTTTTAATTTTCTATAATTCTGAATCTAGAAACATGAAATTAAAGATATATGGTCCTAAATGAATGAGAATCCATAAGAAGGGACTTTGTGATATCTTTTTTCGTTCTTCTAATAGTACTTCTTGAATGTTCTGCAATTTTCATCCTTAGAAACATAAAATTGAAGATGTAAGGTCCTAAGTGAATCAGAAACCTTAAAATGGATATTGTGGTCCTTTTTCTTTATTCTAACATACTTTTTCGTAATTCTGATATTTATTTTTCATTATTATATGATTATAAACCTGGAATTAAAGAGATATTGTTATTTATGGATGATATAATACCATTATTAAAAATGGTCCCAAGGGAGTTAAGAGTCTTAGTTTAAACTTATTATATATTATGGTTTTTATAAAAAATTTCCGCTAACGAAGTAGCGGGTTTACAGCTCGTATTTTCTATAAAAATCGATATATGGTATGAAAAATCTGAAAAAATTTTAACCTTCAATATCTCGGTAAATAAGCGTTTAAATGGGAAAAGGGCTTCGGTTTGTGATCACTAATATTTCTTATCAAAAATCGATATTTGTTATGAAAAATCCAAAAAATCTTTAAACTTCAATATCTTGGTAAATAAGCGTTTAAATGAAAAAAGGTCTTCGATTTATGATCACTAATATTTTCTATGAAATTCGATTTACAACTGCAACATCTTGGTAGATAAACGTTTAAATGGAAAAAGAGCTTCGATTGTGATCACTAAAATTTTCGATCAAAACTCGATATTTGGTATGAAAAATCGTAAAAATCCTTATCCTTCAATATCTTGGTAAATAAGCGTTTAATTTGAATTTGATCCCTAATATTTTCAATCAAAAATTGATTATTGTAATGAAAAATCCAAAAAATCTTTAAGCTTAAATATTTTGGCAAATATGCGTTTAAATGAAAAAAGGGCTTGATTTGTGATCACTAATATTTTCTATCAAAAATCGATATTTGGTATGAAAAATCATAAAAATCTTTAACCTTCAATATCTTGGCAAATAAGCGTTTAAATGGAAAACGGGCTTCGATTTGTGATCACTAATATTTTCTATCAAAAATCAATATTTAGTATGAAAAATCATAAAAATCTTTAACCTTAAATGTCTTTGCAAATCACTAATATTTTCTATCAAAAATCGATATTTGATATAAAAAATCCAAAAAATCTTTAGCCTTTATTATCTCGGTAAATAACCATTTAAATGGAAAACGGGTTTCGATTTGTGATCACTAATATTTTCTATCAAAAATCGATATTTGGTATAAAAAATCCAACAAATCTTTAGCCTTTATTATCTCGGTAAAAAAGCGTTTAAATGGAAAAAAGGGCTTCGATTTGTCATTACTATGAAAAGTCCAAAAAATTTTTAACCTTCAATATCTTGGTATATAAGCGTTTAAATGGAAAAAGAGCTTCGATTTGTGATCACTAATATTTCCTATAAAAAAATCGGTATTTGGTATGAAAAATCCAAACAATATTCAACCTTCTATATCTTGGTAAATAAGCGTTTAAATGGAAAAAGAGCTTAGATTTGTGATCACTAATATTTTCTATCAAAAATCGATATTTGGTATGAAAAATATTAAAAATCTTTAACCTTCAATACCTCGGTAAATAAGCGTTTAAATGGAAAAAGAGCTTCGATTAGTGATCACTAATATTTCCTAACAAAAATCGATATTTGGTATGAAAAATTATAAAAATCTTTAAACTTCAACATGTGATCACTAATATTTCCTATAAAAGATCTATATTTGGTATGAAAGATCATAAAAAAATTTTAACCTTCAATATCTTGGTAAATAAGCGTTTAAATGGAAAAAGGGCTTCGATTTGTGATCACTAATTTTTCCTATCAAAAATCGATATTTGGTATGAAAAATCATAAAAATCTTTAACCTTCAATATCTTGGAAAATAAGCGTTTAAATGGAAAACGGGCTTCGATTTGTGATCACTAATATTTTCTATCAAAAATCAATATTTAGTATGAAAAATCATAAAAATCTTTAACCTTAAATATCTTGGTAAATAAGCTTTTAAATGAAAAAATGGCTTCAAATTGTGATCTCTAATATTTTCTATCAAAAATCGATATTTGGTATGAAAAATCATAAAAATCTTTAACCTTCAATATCTTTGCAAATATGCGTTTAAATGGGAAAAAGGCTTCGATTTGTGGTCACTAATATTTTCTATAAAAAATCGATATTTGGTATGAAAAATCCAAAAAATCTGTTATCATCAATATCTCGGTAATTAAGCGTATAAATGGAAAAATGGATTTGATTTTTGATCACAAATATTTTCTATCACAAATCGATATTTGGTATAAAAAATCATAAAAATATTTAACCTTCAATATCTTGGTAAATAAGCTTTTAAATGGAAAAAGAGCTTCGATTTTTATCACTAATATTTCCTATCAAAAATCGGTATTTGGTATGAAAAATCCAACTAATATTTAACCTACTATATCTTGGTAAATAAGCGTTTAAATGGAAAAAAGGCTTCTATTTGTGATCACTAATATTTTCTATCAAAAATCGATATTTGGTGTGAAAAATATTAAAAATCTTTAACCTTCAGTATCTTGGTAAATAAGCGTTTAAATGGCAAAAAGGCTTCGATTTGTGATCAATAATATTTTCTACCAAATGTCGATGTTTGGTATGAAAAATTCCAAAAATCTTTAAACTTCAATAAATTGGTAAATAAACGTTTAAATAGAAAAAGTAGGGCTTCGATTTGTAATCTGTATTTTGTAATCAATATTTTGTAGAAGCAACAGAGATATACTAATACTAGTGATTTCAATTATATTCCTTAGAAATTTACTCCTACTGTATATTAAAGCAAACCAAAATTGTAGTTATTTACTATTTTTTCCACAACAAAACAAAACCTTAATTAAAATACTTTTCTTTCTCCCAAATACTACTTTATTTTTGTTTTTGTATTTTCCACCAGTTGCAACATGTTGGCTTTTATGCGAGTATATAGGAGAACAAATTCTATGCTCTTTTCTGCTAAAAAGAGTAAAAATACTGGGAATTTTTCCTTACAATACCAGCATAGTTTTGCTACATTTATATTTACTAATAAAATAAAGGTAAAGAAAAGTAAAAGTTTTTTAAAAACGAAGAAATTTGTTGTTTTATTCTAATTATGAAAACAAGGACATTGTCAATTTGAGGGTAGAAGAGTTATAAGAGTGGGCTAATTGAAATAGTTTTTTGTTTTATTATTATATTTGGGATGTAGACGAGAAACAAAGAAGAGAATTACAAATAAATATCAATTAAATTTAAGCTAATTAAATTTTTATAATATAAGAAATAATAATAAAATAAATAGGTAAATTTTAATTAAATTTTATTATTTACAAGGTAAAATAAATTGATAGTTTATGATTAAAATTTATTAATTTTATAATTAGTATATGTATGTATATATAAGTAAATATGCGACGTAATATACATATATACGATTTTTTAACTGAATAAATATTAAGAATTTATACAAACTAATACTCTATGTAAAAGGGACATTAAGTAGTAGGTTTTTATGAACCAATTGCTTCTAGTAAAAAATAATCTTATGACTTAGTGATTATAAATCGTAGGTTCAGTACAAATATTTTTTTTAAATACTAAATTCCAACCATTTTTCTGAAGTACATTTTCATTCTTATTAGTTTAAGAATTATAGCACATCTTATGTGCTATAATTTTAATTCGGTTTATTTCAGGACGATATCGTAAAATTGCAAGAAAAAATATGATCTTTTTCTACTATTCATATGCGTACTAATCTAGGTCTTAACATGAGCGAAAGTTGCTCAAATCACAAAACTTCAGAGCAAAGGCTCTTCCCGGTCCAAAAATATGACCGTTCAAAAATGAAAAAGTGGTTGATTTTTTAAGAAAAGTAATCACACTTTTTTGCCCACAACTTCTAAAATAAACATTGTACAATTCTTATTTCATTTAATAGAAAAACACATTGACTTAAAATTTCTGGACCGGAAGTAATCATGGGTCAGAAATTTAATGTTTTCGGAAACACTTCCAATAGTCAATGGTTGTAGTAAATTTTATTGAAATCGGAGATGTCAAATCGGATTGCTGGCCGTGTTGACATGGAATCACTTATACACATATTTATATCAAAATATCATATTTAGCTTAAATATTAAATTTATAATAAATAGTGTATGTATTCAATTCATAATTACTTTAAAATATGATCGGAAATAGTCTCAGTTTAGAGAGGTGACAATAAATACTTTAAATAAATTAAAAAATCGTGACATTATATTTAAGTCAATTTAATATGAAATAGAGAAATATTGACATCTTTGGGGTGATTTTTCACAAATGTAGTAATATTCTTTCACTTCTAAAATATTTCTTTTTGGGTTCAAATTAAGGCACCCAAGTTTAAAAACTTAAAAAAAAACGAGACCAAAAGTGAGGGTAAAATTTGCTTCGACCCAAATATCTTTTAAACTAAAAGATATAACATATATGTACATGTAAGCATGCTTTTTGTAGAGATTTACGAGGACTACCTACATGTCATAAATGAGTTTTCGGTGAATTTTGAAATAATTTACATACCTGATGTGACCAACTTTGGAGGTCCTCCCTCTACCCCCGATTTGGGACCACTGATTTGGGACCACTTAGGCAAAAAAAAAACCTTAAATGTGATATTTATTTTTTACGTAAATCAGGTAATTTAATTATGTCTAAAATTCATGGATTGTGGTCCAGTGTTGAATGTCATAAGTGATTGGAACCAGTTTTATTTCTTTGTATGAGCAGAATTTGTTACTTTAAATTTTTTATCACAGGGTTCGCGAAATATTGCGATTTAAAAGTGTAAAAAAATTAACTAATATGTTCACAATGAGAATGTCTTCGCAAGTGATTGCCTCGTATATTCGACTTTTTCATGCTACACCCTGCATTTAATGACAATATTTGTATAATAAATAAAAAATCGATACTCAAATTCAGATTTTGGTCCATTTACACTAATATGGTAAGCACATGTGACGAAATGTGTCGATTTATAAAAATTACAAATCCTTCTCCACAAAATAATAAAACCCGTTTCTAATATGCAGGTCCCATATTAAAACAAGGGCTTTTTTAAAAAAAAAATCCACGTAAAATTTTTACTTTGATTGCTTATAACATCATAACAAGTCAAAGTAGTCTAAAAAAATATATGTCAAAAATTTATTCTGAATAAAAAAGGTTATATAGTTCCTTTTCGCAAAATGTAAAATTAAAGAGTTATAGAGCAATAAAGATATTAGTTACTTTTAAGCCTTGTTTTAGGACAAAGCTCAAAGTCGACTGGCCGGTTTACGACCGATGGACCCAATTTTTACACATATATTATTTTTTTAGCCCCATCTATCAGAAACTGCCTGTGGAGCAAGCAAAATCAAAACTTTTTTAAAATCCATACATTTTATGGGTAATCTTGTATACATGGACAATATACGCTTTCATACCCCATGCATACGACTCTCAGCATTACGTTTCCACGAGAGCTTAGAGTCCAGGATTACGCCAAGATACTTGGCTTCTTTCAAGAGTTCCAGGGTAATACCATCAAGACGTGGTAGCTTGAAAATCGGAACCTTATATTATGTCAAAATTTCAATTTTAAATTTTATTTCAATTTATAAGTTTCCGTTTTTTGGGTCATGGTCTGAAGAAATTTTATCATGTTATTTATTGAGAGTCTCATTTATGGACCACTAGCAAGCTATACAAAATAAATATTCTTAAATCTAGATCATATTCAATTTCATAAGTATTTACGGGTATCTATCATAATAAATATTTTTTAAATTCAAGATAATCATACGTGATTATACTTTTCTATATATTTTTTTTATATATAACCAGTCTTTCAAACAAAAAATCTCCTTTAAATTTCAACTTAAAAGTGAAAAAAGAAAAAAAAAAAAAAATAAAAAATTGAAAAATTTTAAATATATAAATAAAAATCATACGCCTCCAAACTTTTATTGTTAAAATAAAAATTATGACAAAGCTGAGAAGATAAAGCACACTTCAAAAGTTTTGCACTTAAAAAATTCCAGTTATTTAAAGTCACTTGATCATTAAGACAACTTAAAAAATTCCTCTTAAAATCCTTCTTTGCTATTAATGTACGAATGAAAGTTTTTTTTAAAGGAATGTGGAATTGCATGCACTTATTTTATATTGTCTTCCTATGAATATATACACTTTCATATGAGTGTTAGTAAAGTTTAAGAAGATTATTTTAATATAAAATTTAAAAGTTATTTTCATTCTACTTGTGACAGAAACAGTAGAAAAAAACTAAGAGATTTTTAAATTTGAATTTAAAAAAAAAAAAACTAATTATTTTAATATTAATTTCTGTGTTTTAAGTATTTATAAAAGTAACAGAAAATATTCTTTATATGTCAGCTTTGGCCACATTAATTTCCTACTTAATATTTTTCTTAAATTTTTGTTTTCAATTTTATGTTCTAAATAAAAATTTACCACAATTTAAGCAACAGGTTAATTAAGCTAGAGAATTTTTGTAATTTAAATCAGTTGCTTAACCGCAACATACCTATATACACGCACACAAGAGCATGTTCATATAGGAGATAAAAACTCAAGCAAATACAGGGACATATATACATATGTTTACTAAATACATACTTGGATATTTATGGAACAAATTAGGGAAAGAAAATGAATTACAGAAACGGGCGTAGTATTTCAGGAACTCAAAACGGTAATTAGAAATATTAACTGCTAAAAACTAATATAATGGGAGATTGACTAAATATTGAGTATTAAGCCAAGGCCATAAATTATATTTTCTTCTCCCAGTTTTATTAAAAAAGGCCCCCAAAATATCTATACCTATATTCTCTTAATGTCTTTAAAAAAAAAAAAAACTATTTTTTCTACTTGATTTCCACAAACCAGCTAAACTCATTCGCACATTAATATATCGAATGCCTTTAGGGATTTTCACACAAGTTTAAAGGGAGTTAAAGCAAAAAACTAAATAAAAATGCTTCGTAGATATTTACAGGAAGAAAAAAAATCTAACCAAAAAATACGAGAATATAATTCAAAAACATCTAATGCTAATTCATTGCACGCTAAATTGATGGCAATAAACAGTAGGCTTGTAAAACAACAATAACAAAAACAGCTATAACAACTCCAAACAATAATAACAATGGTAACAACAACAACATCGACTATAACAACTACATGTAACATCAGTTCTATCTACAGCATCATATTTAGTCTGTTTTTCGTCATCATCATCATCACCGTCATCGTGATCAGCATTACAAATATGACAATAGTCATTGTTTGTCTATGTATTTTTGGTTGCAATAGTTGCACTGAATACATGATTGCATACATGCACATACACATATACATCTATATGTATTCCTGTTCAATGTTTCTATATTGTAGGAAGTTTGTACGAGTGTCCATGTACATGGGTTGTGATTGTGTCTACATTTGTGGTTTTGTACAGCCTAGAGAAAAAAAGTGTTCATCTCATTTTCTATCACTGTAAAGAGAAAAAGAGACACAAAACTTTTTCAATGTTTTAGAAGACCACCAACCAATAATCATGGCTAATGCTAAGAGTGTCCATGAAATTGTGTGATGCAGCTAGAAAATTCATGGAGTTTTTCGTTTTTAATAATGAGAAGGCGAGCAATTAATTTCACTTTTAAGCAGACATTTTTTTCAATGAGATTGTAAGGGAATATTTAAAAAAAATAATGCATACATTAAGGGGTAGTTCCAATTCAGCTTTAGATCAGTTCCAATTCAACTCTTAATCAGCTCCTACTCAGTTCTAGTTCAGTTCTAATTTAGTTCTAGTTCAGTTATAAATCAGTGCTAGTTCAGTTATAGTTCTAGTTCAGTTCTAGTTCAGTTCTAGTTCAGTTCTAGTTCAGTTCTAGTTCAGTTCTAGTTCAGTTCTAGTTCAGTTCTAGTTCAGTTCTAGTTCAGTTCTAGTTCAGTTCTAGTTCAGTTCTAGTTCAGTTCTAGTTCAGTTCTAGTTCAGTTCTAGTTCAGTTCTAGTTCAGTTCTAGTTCAGTTCTAGGTCAGTTCTAGTTCTAGTTCAGTTCTAGTTCAGTTTTAGTTCTAGTTCAGTTCTAGTTCAGTTCTAGTTCAGTTCTAGTTCAGTTCTAGTTCAGTTCTAGTTCAGTTCTAGTTCAGTTCTAGTTCAGTTCTAGTTCAGTTCTAGTTCAGTTCTAGTTCAGTTCTAGTTCAGTTCTAGTTCAGTTCTAGTTCAGTTCTAGTTCAGTTCTAGTTCAGTTCTAGTTCAGTTCTAGTTCAGTTCTAGTTCAGTTCTAGTTCAGTTCTAGTTCAGTTCTAGTTCAGTTCTAGTTCAGTTCTAGTTCAGTTCTAGTTCAGTTCTAGTTCAGTTCTAGTTCAGTTCTAGTTCAGTTCTAGTTCAGTTCTAGTTCAGTTCTAGTTCAGTTCTAGTTCAGTTCTAGTTCAGTTCTAGTTCAGTTCTAGTTCAGTTCTAGTTCAGTTCTAGTTCAGTTCTAGTTCAGTTCTAGTTCAGTTCTAGTTCAGTTCTAGTTCAGTTCTAGTTCAGTTCTAGTTCAGTTCTAGTTCAGTTCTAGTTCAGTTCTAGTTCAGTTCTAGTTCAGTTCTAGTTCAGTTGTAGTTCAGTTCTAGTTCAGTTCTAGTTCAGTTCTAGTTCAGTTGTAGTTCAGTTCTAGTTCAGTTCTAGTTCAGTTCTAGTTCAGTTCTAGTTCAGTTCTAGTTCAGTTCTAGTTCAGTTCTAGTTCAGTTCTAGTTCAGTTCTAGTTCAGTTCTAGTTCAGTTCTAGTTCAGTTCTAGTTCAGTTCTAGTTCAGTTCTAGTTCAGTTCTAGTTCAGTTCTAGTTCAGTTCTAGTTCAGTTCTAGTTCAGTTCTAGTTCAGTTCTAGTTCAGTTCTAGTTCAGTTCTAGTTCAGTTTTAGTTCAGTTCTAGTTCAGTTCTAGTTCAGTTCTAGTTCAGTTCTAGTTCAGTTCTAGTTCAGTTCTAGTTCAGTTCTAGTTCAGTTCTAGTTCAGTTCTATTTCAGTTCTAGTTCAGTTCTAGTTCAGTTCTAGTTCAGTTATAGTTCAGTTCTAGTTCAGTTCTAGTTCAGTTCTAGTTCAGTTCTAGTTCAGTTCTAGTTCAGTTCTAGTTCAGTTCTAGTTCAGTTCTAGTTCAGTTCTAGTTCAGTTCTAGTTCAGTTCTAGTTCAGTTCTAGTTCAGTTTTAGTTCAGTTCTAGTTCAGTTCTAGTTCAGTTCTAGTTCAGTTCTAGTTCAGTTCTAGTTCAGTTCTAGTTCAGTTCTAGTTCAGTTCTAGTTCAGTTCTAGTTCAGTTCTATTTCAGTTCTAGTTCAGTTCTAGTTCAGTTATAGTTCAGTTATAGTTCAGTTATAGTTCAGTTCTAGTTCAGTTCTAGTTCAGTTCTAGTTCAGTTCTAATTCAGTTCTAGTTCAGTTCTAGTTCAGTTCTAGTTCAGTTCTAGTTCAGTTCTAGTTCAGTTCTAGTTCAGTTCTAGTTCAGTTCTAGTTCAGTTCTAGTTCAGTTATAGTTCAGTTCTAGTTCAGTTCTAGTTCAGTTCTAGTTCAGTTCTAGTTCAGTTCTAGTTCAGTTCTAGTTCAGTTCTAGTTAAGTTCTAGTTCAGTTCTAGTTCAGTTCTAGTTCAGTTCTAGTTCAGTTCTAGTTCAGTCCTAGTTCAGTTCTAGTTCAGTTCTAGTTCAGTTCTAGTTCAGTTCTAGTTTAGTTCTTGTTCAGTTCTAGTTCAGTTCTAGTTTAGTTCTAGTTCAGTTCTAGTTCAGTTCTAGTTCAGTTCTAGTTCAATTCTAATCCAATTTTAAATTAGTTCTTCAACATCGTATCATCTTATTATCCTTTTTTTCAACGAAATATTGAATTTATGAAATTTTTATTTTTCAATTAACTTTATTTCATTTTATTTTTATCAATTAAAACTGTTCATTACACTTTGATTTAATTTATTAGTAAAGTAGAAATATAGGTATTTTATTTATTTTTAAATTTCATAAACTTTTTGTAAAAACTGCAACACTTTTTTTAACTTTCTCTGAAAAAATAAAAAATAAAAAAATAGTATAGAACGTAAACTAAAAAGTTTACAAATACAATTCCTTTGAGTTTAGGTGTCAATTTAAAAGTTTTATCGTCACTTAAGCAAATACAGTTATGGCCAGTAGTTTAAAGCTGAAACTGTGTAGCTGGCTGGCTTTAGTTGTTTATTTTCTTGGAAATGATGCTGGAACAAAAACACTAAACTTTTCGTGGTTTTGTTTATTTTAAAATAAAAAGGGGAAGGAAGCATGATATGAATGTTCGAATTTTAAATAAGTTTTTAAAAATAGATATAACATTTATTGGTTTCACATATAAATATTTGAAGCATTATGGTTTCACTTCTTAATTTAAATATTTTGTCAAGATTTAATACAGAGAACCTTCCCTTGTTTTTAGGAAAACAAAACTTTTCATTTCTATTTGACCTTTTCTATAAAAGCAATAACCATTAATAAAAAATAAAACTTAATAACCGATATTGAGCTGACAATTGAACGAACAATTTAGGTTATAACTAAATAATATAAAATTTTAAAAACTTTGACAGCTGAAATTGTTTGCATAAAAATTAATCTAAAAAAAGTAAAAAAGAAAAAAAAAATATAATAATAACCCCTTTTATTTATTTACAATACACGCAAATATATTTCAATTGTTGGATTTCATTTTTGTATTGGAGTTTATATAACAAATGTTCGATGAAATATTATTATATCTTTTAAATTTGTTGGACTGTAAGATCCTGTAAAATACTTTTAGCTACTTACTTTGAAATATTTATTCGTATATAGAAAACTCTTCTAAAAACTATTCAATGTTCCTCGAATCTGAAATCAGAACAATATCGAAGTACGTATAATCAAGAATTTCTTTTTATGCAATCCTATACAAACTTGTAGTCTTCATATATGGAGGCTTGTAGTAGGTCAATATTAAAAAATGAGCAAAAATTCATATGAATAAAAGTTTTACACGGTTTATAAGTCTAAAGCTTTTCTATTAAATGTAATAGGGAGTGCATTTGAAAAAATTTTAACATATATAAAATTCAATAATTTGGAAACGGTTGACTTTAGAGTTTTCATTCTCTTTTTATTTAATTGATATTATATTACAGATTACATAAAAATATAACTTTTATAGTTCTAACCACTACTTATGAACTCATGGACCATTTTAGGTAACCCTTCCATTAGAGATTTGATAGCTGTTTCAGTCACTTTTTTGAAACAGTTTTTTTTTTCAGTTTAAAAAGACTCTAACATTATACTACACAGGTCAACAAAATTGCAAAAAAATTTTATATCTGGAATAAGTCTACAATATTATTATTCCTTAGGCTTGATATAGTGTAGAAAGTCAAATGAAAATTTTACCTCACATCACACTTTTAAACCATTGAAGACCAAAGAAAATTTGTTTCTTTGAGAAGTTTTTAGGTCATAAAATTTTCCAGGTAATAGGTATAGGAAATTTTTCACACATTTTTTATAGGTAAGTCATGGGGCTACAAAAATAAAGTACTAATGAAGTCTCTAGCTTCTCACACATAGAAACTAGAAGTCGTTAAAGTTGTAAAAATCAAGAATTTCTCAATTAACCCTAATAAAACCATTGAAAAATGAGGGATAAGGAGTGGGTGTATAGGAGAAATTTGTATTTTATATAACTGAAACAAGTCCGCAAATTTCAAAAATGGTAACATTATTAAAATCGCATTGACAGAAAATGAGTAGACACCAAAAGTTCGAAAAAATAAAAATCCAAGTTGAAATAACAATGCTAGCAAAAAATTAGAAGAGTCTTTTTAAACTGAAACTTTTATTAATATTTATTAACACTTTTCTTAAGATATTATTTATACGATAAATTAGCACCTACTTGAAGTTGAAAATTCAATGATAGAACCAGCACTGTTTTAAATAAAAAAAAATATCTCTATAATTTTTGTACGGAGAAAACATCATTGATTTTAACTTTTCAATTTAATAAATTATTCTGCATTTGACAATTTAAATACATAAAAGTAGTTCCCAATATTTTATAACGGTACTTTTATCTTATTATTTGCAATCACCAGGATAGAACTACCTTTTAGTTAGCTAATAAAGCAATCTATCGTACAACTTTTATATTAAAAATGGGTTTTATTTCAATTATATTTTTTAAATATTCAGTTGACATTTACCATTTCTTTGTAATTATTTCGAAATGCCACTTTCGACCCATTCTGAGTTTATGTTCTCAATATGTTCATTCTTAGTGTCTTATAGTCTTCTTCTTTATAGATGCTGCATATATATTATTTAATCCTAAACGTTTCCAGCACCGTGAAGCATCGAATTTAAGATTTCAGTATTTTTGCTACAAATCTATGATTTAACTGCATTTGACATGTGTACAGCTACATTATCATAGTGATTAGTCCTCTGCATATAATCAAAAGTATATATAATCTTAAAAAAAAAACTTGCTCCAGCATATGTCTATAACGATTTTTGACCAGGCAGGAACTTTTCTAGATAAGGTAAACAGTTCTTGACAATTAATCCATTAAAAAGATGGGGGTATATTTAGTTTTTCATTCTGTATGTAGCATGTCGTACAAATTACTTAAGACCCCATATATTTTCTGGATCCTGATACGATTCTAAGTCGATCTGTATATATCCGTCCGTCTGTCTGTTGAAAACAGAATAGGGTTCGGAGGAGACCACCTACTGGTACGAAATTTGGCTCAAATATTTATAAGGTTAGTTCAGTATTGAAAATAGGAAAAATCGGTTGATAAACAAAAATAGTCCAAATATTAGAAACACAGATTGTCCGTGGTAACTTCCGTTCATACTTTTCTGCTGATATCTCTTCAAGAAAAGAACCTACGACAACGAAATTTTATACAGATAGTTCAAAGATAAAAAACTATGGTCTATCTTTTTGTCAATTTAAAGCAAGGCTTAATTTTTCTACTATAGTAGCTCTCATTTATTATGAATATCAACTACTAACAAACGCCATACTAAAAAATATATTCACTGCTTAACATTTTGTGTTCCCTACTGCTAAAAACTGCTGTAATATTTTCATGCGGTATACTAAAAATTGCAGCGTCTGTTTAAAATTTATACTAACATACTTAAACAGTAGTCAACTTGTTGAATTTCAACCAACAACTCGAGCTGTAGTTATTCTTACACAATTTTGACGAAAACATATTTCACAATAGTATGTGTTTTCTTTTTTTGTGCTAAATATTATTCTCTATTTGAAAATTTGCGCTTTAATTTTACTGCTATAGTAGGTAATTTAGCAGTTTAGCAGTATTGCAATTTCGATGCTTTGTGTGTAAGAATAAGACGCATAAGGGTTGAAATGTAACGTAATGTATATAGGTATGCACGTTCGAATGTATGTTTATGTTTTTAACTTTCACACAAGAAAAAGTAGCAGCAATGGAATTGTCAACAAAAAGACTGCTAAACATAGTACTATAATGAAATGAGAATAAATAATACTGCGCAATATGGGTTCAAGAAGATTGTACGTGCGCAACTCTACAGAAATATATTTTACATCGTGTGCAATGGTTTGCATTTGCTGCTGCAAATTGCAGAGACGAGTGACAATTTTAGCAGTATAACGAAGTTATAGTGTGGATATTTCTAGTTTATGAGTATTGTATAAATAAAACATTTGTATATTTATTGCACAGTCGTAAGTGAAAAATTTTTTGCTAGAACTGGATATTTAAACCTTGATTTAAAGTTTGTGTATAATAAAACAGCAATTTTTTCATCCCAAACTATCCAACGCATCAGCTGTTGTTTACCGCAGTTTGATCATGCATTTTCTTTGTAAGATGAAACAAAAATTCGTAAAAAAATGTGGCAAATAAAATATTTTTAGCTAAGGGCTAATAGATTTGTTTGTACAAAATCAGTTGTTATCTTGTTTGAAGTGTAAAAATATTTGGTTTTCACATTAGGCAAAGAAAAAATTTGCCAAAATTATTAAATATTAGTGTAGTGTGAACTTAAATTGTCAAATATTAGCGTAGTATAAACCTAGCTTTAGTAAGAAACAAAACTAGAGTGTATGCTGCTATATGGTTTTCAGATTTACTAGAGGATTGTAGAAAATAATTGTCAATAGTATATAAGCAGTTTTAGTTTGTAGTAGTCTGTAGTCAGTCGATCATAGTTTGTCATTCAGTGTTTCTGCAGTAAATTTCAATAATGTCAATAAAAATATTAATTTGGACTTAAAAGGAAATTGTTCTGACGTCTTATTTTCGCAAGTGAAATAACCTTAAATTTATTTGTCAGAACTGGGATGGAAGTCAAAAACGTAACCATATACAAGTGATAGAAAACTCTTTATATACGACTTATTTTTTTAACATTGAGTAGATAATAAAATAAAATATTTTTTATGTAATTTTAGTCACCATCTTTTGGTGTTTTCTTATCTAGTTCTCGACCTGTGTTGAATTATTTATCGTATCATTACATAAGTATAGTTTAATTGAAAAACGAGAAAGAAACTACACCATCATATATGAGCATAAAATTTAGGGAAAGGGACTTTATATTAGGGCCAATTATAGGCAAGGCCGATCATAACCAATTTCAATAGGATTTGTTCTTCTGTCAAAGTAACTATTCGTGCCAAATTTCATCAAGATATATTTAAAATTGCGACCAGTAATTTGTTCACAAGGTTTACATTGACAGACAAGAATTTCCAAGCGGCTGGTCCGATTTCAATGAAATTTCAGACAGTGTTAGTAGAAAATCCAAATAAAAATATTTTTCAAATTGAGTTGAAATATACGTTTTTAAAAATGTAACAATATAGATCATAAAATTTAAAAAGATTTTTTTGAATAAAGTTATTTTTGTGGCTACTAGAGGGTGCTAAAGTCGAAGAATTTTATGAAAAATTTAATAAAGCAAAAAGCTGGTTTTAAACTGTTTAGAAAAAATATTGTCAAAAATTGATTTTTTGATGAAATGCGTCGAAGTTTTGTTTTTTCAATACCTCAGAATATTGGCAAATTAAAACTATTATTATCTTTTAAATATAGTGATTCTAATAAATATATATTATTTCTCAAATTTACACATATTTTTTAATTAAAACCTAAAAATTCCTTAAATTTGATGAAGGATATAAACAAATTATAAAAAACTATACAATTTTTTTTACGGTTTATGTAAGTTTTTATAGTTATTTAATATATTAACAAATAGTTAGAGCCTATTTTTAGCCACAACTTTAAAAAAGTTTAATTGAAAAAGTGTCTGAATTTCGGTTTTTACTTCAATTTCAAAATGTTCTCAATGTTGATGTACTTTATTTTGCTAAATTAAAGTAAAATAATTATAAAAATTATTTCGAAATATAAAAAACAAATAAGGAATAGAAGAATATATTTCTGGACCTAATATATTACGTCAAAAGTCCTCCAGATGGCACTAATTATAGAGAATTTTTAAATTTTAATACAAAAAGTTACGTAAGTTCGATGGAGTATTAAAAAAAATTAAAAATAATTATACAATTTTTTTTGTTTTATTCTAAAATCTAGTATTGTTTTTTAATATATTAAAGAAGAATTACTTCCTATTTTTTGCCACAACTAAAAAAATAATAATTAAAAAAATTTATAGATTTCCTTTTATTACACAAAAGTCAAAAAATTCTTTATGTTGAAATATTTCGTGTTGTAAAATCGAAATTGCTTTAAAATTTAATACAATATTGAAAACTTAAAACAAATAAAAATTTTGTACCGGAAATCGGGCGAAATTAGGCAAATTAATTATTTACTCAACATAAAATTTGGATGCAGAAATTAAAATAATATTTAATAACGATAGGGCTTGGGAGAGGTAAGTATGCCCTTGCTCCTATTAAATAAAATATTCTCCGACCTATAAGAAACCCATTTCCAATGGCTATCGTAAATTTTGATACTGTTTTGACCAGTATTTTGGAAGAAAATGAGTTTTCAACATTTCAGAATACATGGGAGGTAGGCGTGTTCTTGCTCCGATTTTTTCAAAACATTGTTTATATTTACTCTATATTTAAGTTAATATATGTGCAAAGTTTAAATTTTCTGCGACAGTTCCTTCTATTTTTATAAAATTAAAAACGGTGTGTTAGCCAGAAATACGTTTTTCTCATTTCAGGATATATGGAAGGTAGGCGTGTTCTTGTTCCGATTTAAATAAAAATTGGCAGAATCATAAGTAATCTACATTTAACTGCAATCATATTTTGTTGCAATTCTGATCAGTATTCCCGCAGTAAATCCGTTTTTTAGTTTTAGGATATATGGGAGGTGGGCGTTTCCTTGTTCCGGTTAAAAAGTAAATTAGAAGACGTATAAGATATCAATTTTTAATAACTGGCACAAATTTTGGTAATGTTCAGACCAGTATTTTAGAAAAAAAAAAATAGTTTTTTAACTTTAGGATATATGGAAGGTAGGCGTGTCCTTGCGCCAATTTTCTCAAAACTTCGTATTTATTCATTCTAAGACTAAAGTAATATGTGTACCAAGTTTCAATTTGTCTTCGCCCCTGTTACGTCTATAACGTCCAAATTGAAATCGGACCAGCCGTTTGGAAATTCCAGATTTATTTCCATTTTATTTTTTGAATGGGACACTGTGAGACAGCTGCACATTGCGGTAAAAATGGCGATTAATTTAGGGAAAGGCGATATCAATATTTTATGATTATTAGTTAAAAAGTTCAGAATTTTAAGATTTTTTTTTTTTTTTTTTGCAGAATGGTAATGTCCGTCCATCCGTCTATACATTAGAGTTAAATGGGTCGAAAATGATGCATAATTCAGGGAAAGGTGATATCAATAGTTTAATGATCACTTTTAATTTTCCTATTTATTAGTGCATATAAAAATGCATCTTTAGAATTATAAAATGTTTTTTGGTTGAATGGTTATGTCCGTCCGTCTGTCTGTCTGTACACTTGGGTTAAATGGGTCGAAAATGGCGCTTAATTCAGGGAAATGTGATATCAATACTTTAGTATTTAGATTTAGTTTTTATATTTATCAAGAAGAAAAAAACAAAAATATACTTTTGGAATTTTAGTATTTTTTAAATAATTCTAATGTCTGTCCTTCCGTCCGTCTGTTTATTAATTTTTGCAATTTTTCTAATTCAAACTCGTTTATTTTCTGACTCAATGAAGGTATCGACTTCAAAGTTTTTTTATTCAAGAGAAAAACATGATAAAATCGGTTGAAAATATTATATGGAAAAGACTTGACCAACATTTAGCAAAGTTTAGATTGTTGAAATTTCAAATTAATATATCTCGAAGAATATATAAAAGAAATAGTACGTGCAAGCATGTTTTCTAAAGGAAAGGAGTAAGGAAGAAAAATTCGCTAGTGGTTAAACATTTTCTATGATATTAGAACCCTATTTAAAACACCTATATCTCCGCCCCTAAAGAGTATTTGGAACCCTGTTTCTAAACTCAAAATTTTACTATTTTACTATAAATTCAACCAGCCGATTGAAAGTTACAGATTTATTTCGATTTTGCCCCACTGTTTAATGTTTGATAAAGCAAAGAAAATGTCTGCACTTAAGCTATTTTTTGTATGAAATCTACTGGAGTTTTTGCGAAAAAAAATTAATTTCTCAAATTTGTCTATATATGTAAGCACACAATTTTTTTTCATAATATTAAAGTGGACAATATGTGCTATTTTTCAGAAAATTTTCAGAACAAACATCCTGTAACATTTTAAGTTGCAGTCCATAAAATTTGAAAATTAGTGTATTTAAGAACAATTTTCAAAAAAAAAAAAAAAAATATATATATATTTATTTGGGCAAAATATAATTTACAAATACTTGAAGAAAAATAAACTTAAATACTTGAAGTTTATGGTTCTATTTTAAATTTTTACTTTAAAAGGCATTTTAATTGAAATAAATACACCGAAAATTTATGAAAATTTAGTTTTTTGCTCTTTTTCAAAAATATAAAAAAATGTTTAACTTTTACAGCTCCTTATAAAAAAACGACACATTTTTGCTTAAAGATTTTTATTGACATTGATAGAAAATTTTGTCTATTTTTATTTGGTACCTAACTTTATTACATAAATTTCAAATTCAATCGCCACTTTGACATATTTTGCCCCAACTGAGCCGGCCAGTCAGCCAGACATACGGATGGATATCGTTAGATCGATGTAAAAAGTGATTCTGACTTGAGCGGTATACTTTAAGGTGGAGATGCGATAAGTTTTTCTGTGCATTACAAATATCAGCACCATTTATGATGGTGTAGGTTACAAAAGCTTCATTTTTATTTCAGTTATAATTTAGTTCTAGTTCAGTTTTATTTCAGATCTATTTTATTTCGTGTTTTTTAAATCTTTTCAAATGTAAAAAAGTAAAAAAAACAAGATTACAATTAAACTCTTTATACCTGTTATACCATTTTTTAAAGATAATTATTATTTTTTTATTTTTTTTTTGCAGACCAGTGTTATTTGAATCTCATATCATATTAAAGTTAGTCAATTAATTTATTTATTTATGTAACTATAATTCCAAGAAAGTGATTAGTTGCCTTGAAAAGATGATTCCATTATAAGAATTTCCATTGTTCTGTGACTTAGTTAACATTCATTGTATTTTATTGTATTAAGAAGGATATTTATGTTGTTATTCAATACAAACAAATACATACTTAAACATAAACTTAACGAATTAGTTTAGCATTTCCTTTTTTTTCCTCTCTCTTTTCAACGCAATCAATCTTCAAAATAGTCAAGTGCTAATTGTTAAGTATGTGTAAGAAGAGAATAAGTGGGATGTGTATGTAATATATAATTTATCACTTAATTGACTAAATGCTAGTTAAAGTGTGATTGAGTGAATAGAAACAGAGTTAAGTTGATAAATAAAATAAAGTAAGGTAAATAAGAGATTTCAAAAAAAGAAAAAGTTGAAGAATTTACATACTGGGCTATTGCTAGTGAAAATAATAGTAACTTAAAGACAAAAAATAAATTCAAATTTGTTAAATTGTTTGATTGAAATATTTAAATGAATTGGAACAAGAAAAATAAAATCAATATGATTAGATAACACAAGGCGAATGAGTTATACGAGAATTTCAAGTATTTCAATATCATATTGATTACTATTTTAAATTTTTTCCACAAAATTAAACTCTTAAAATCCTTTAAATTTAACGTTTTTTTTATTTTCCTCTCAATGCACAATTATAATCAAAGCAAAACTCTTGAAGGTTAAATAAATAAAATACAAAAACTACTTTTAAAAAAATAAATAATCTAATCCCAAGCCACAACAAGGTTATTTATTTTTCCTACCTTGAATATTTTCTTTCTTGTTGCATTGTTACTATGTATTTTTAGAAATAAAATTTATTTCTTTTTTTTTCTTCTTTCGATTTAGTTTTATTTATTTTTGTATGTTCATCTTTTGTTTTAAATCAAATGCAGGTATATTTTGTTTGCATAAAATTTTCTAATAAAGAGGATTTCTCTATACTATAAAAAAAAAATAAATACAAACATACTAATATACATTTATACATTGATAAAAGCGGATTTAGAAAATTTATTTTCAACAAAATATTTCAAATACATTTGTTGGCTTTGTTGTCAGTATATTGTTAGAAAATTCAATTGTTTTAATTATGGACTTTTTGTGATGTTTAGAAAATAAATAATAACTTTTTTCAAATAAACATCATAAGAGCATAAAGTGTACATTTTTTAAGGTAAATAAAACAAAGGAATATTTATTTTATATTAATATGTTTTTATAAACAAAAGCAGCTTATGGTATTTAGAAAAGATAAAAGAAAATTATAAAATATGAGCAAATATTTGCTTTAAATATTTAGGTAAATAAAAAAGAGATATTTTTTTTTTTTTTTAATAGGTCAGAGTTAAACATTGAAAAAGATAAATGGTAAAAATTTTAACATGTTAAGAAAATTATTAAAGCAATAAAGTTTTTGGATAGTAAGGCAGGGTCGCATGGCGGAAAATCCTATTTTGTTTACTCAAAAGTATAAAAACGGGTAAATTCGGTAATGTTGTAGCACCTTCATCTTCTAAACTATAGTAAATACTTTTTGGCACTATATGTATCTTTTAAACTACATATCCAGTTGGAAATTGTGCCTTGAAGACAGTTTCATAAGTGACTTATATTGTAAAAGTCATTAGGTGATGATATTTATATGCGATGACTACATGACGTGTCAACACATTTTCTTCAGATTACTATCATATGAAAATAGGTGCAAGTCTGAATGACTGATACACAGAGAAAACAGTTTCATTGAGGCAACCGAATTTTTCGCTAATCGAATTTGGTCGGTTGTGTGTACTATTCCATAATTCGATTGGGATATCTGTATTTTATGATAGACACAACTAAATAATTCCTTTGTAATATTTTCAAAATATGTATATATACTACAGTATAATAGCATACTTTTAGGCTTATCCAATTAAAAACATATTTACACTTTTTCCTTAAATATTTTTTTATTATAATTGGAATGTAAGTAGTGGTACTAAATATGTTTTCTACAAACTTAACAGTGAATTTCATTATTTATCTAAAGTTCCTTCCATTATTTGGCTAAATGTTTGCGTACAGCGGCACAGAATAATCAAGCTTTATTCCAGGACAAATGAAGATAAACGAATCAACGGAACCCAAAGTTAATATCTGTAGATGGGAAATTAAAAGAGGATTATGAAGTTTATAATTACCTTATCTAAACTATATCATAGCTTAGAATTTCAGGAAAAATTACACGGTAGATTTGCTTAAATATGGACAGTTCCGCATACAATATTTTATTGTATTATTTGTAATAAAACTCTAATGTTTCAGTACTGGAGCTATGGGCAATTAAGATGCAATGATATCTTTGAATTTAAAAACGAGAATTGATAAACGAGTAGAGAAACCGCTAAGAATAGTGAACCTAAAAGCAAACTTAAAACCCTTAAATATCACGGACATACCATACGAAACCCTGCAAGGTATTGTAAGTTAAAAAGCTCACAAAATTTATAATTAGAAAGGATTTATTTACAACATTTCCCATCCTCCATAAATGATACGAGTAGTGCTTATTGATCGATAGTCTTCAAAGTGATAAATAAATAAATATCTTAAATAAGTACACAATAACACAACATACAATTGCACATTTATGCGAATAAAATAAAGCACTTACCTATCAATTTAAAAAAGCAGCAGAAAATTTTAATTTAACTTAACATAATGTGTATTTCTGGATTTAACTAAATTTTATTTATTTTTTGAAAAATGTCAAATTAAATTATTTAGTTTTTTAATTGATTAATATAACTTTTTGTCGGTTGCGATAAACGAATTAAATTTTTATTAGTATGAATTTTTATAAAAAAATTATTATGTTTTGCAAATGAAAATATGATTAAAGTTTAAATTATTTAAAACAAATAAATTTTTTATAGCAATTATTAACATTTCTTCAGGAAGTATAAATTTAATTCCGTTATCTTGATCAATTGTATTGAACTAGTTTTAAAAAATGCAAATTGGTTTATTCAATTAATTTTATTGTTACAAGAACTCTAATACAATTATATTAATGATTCTTCTTCAATAAAGAACGAAAATATATTGAAGTAATAATATTTTAATATTTATAATACATTTTGTATTTGTTTAGCTGAATTTTAATAACAGTAACCATTTTCCAATCAATCGTTTTTCTGTTTGTAGCTAGAAAATCTACAATTAGACAGAAAAAATATTAACAATTACAGCGAAATAAATATGATTTTATTTCTTTTATCAAGCAGAAAATAAGGCAGATCTAAATGCATAAACCTAAATTTAATGGTCAGATATACTGTAAGTGTCAAAAAAAAAAAAAAAGTAAAAATAAAGTTATTTTATATTTAGATTAAAAATGCTATATAGAAAAGATTAATGCACATTTGTTTGGTAACTAACTAAATATGGATTTCATAAGAAAAAAATTATAAAACAGCAGCACTTAAAGAAATAATGCACTTTTTGTGAATAAATATCTTTTTTTATGCGTCAAAAAAAGTAAATAGTTTTATAATTAAATTAAATACAAAAAACATTTATTTAATACTTTATATATTTTTCATTTGACTTTATTGTATCCCTTAATATCCAGGCAACGAGTCGGCAAACTTTTTGGCAAAATTCGTTGATATTTTGGGTTACTCTTTCTGTAATGCCAGCTAGAAATGGTCACTGCAAATAATGGTGCTTTTTCTAATTTTTTGCCAATATGTTCCAACAAATGCCCGATTGGATTAAAGTCTGGGGATTTTAGAGCATTACAAATAGGTTTGGGAGTACGGTAAAGCAACCATTCCCACACAATTTTGGAAAAATGCTTGGGATCTTTGTCATTATGTAATAAGCAGTTATGCAATAAGCTAAATTTTCGCACACTAGGATCCATATTATGTTTAAAACTATTTATATGATCTTCTATTTCATTGTTGATTCTATAATTATAAAATTACTGATTCCTATAGCCTCCAGAAGTCATCAGACCATTACCGAGTCTCGATAATGTTCAACTATCTCAACCACACATGTGACATTGACGCCTTTATTCCATCTTTGGAATATTTCTCGTGCTTTTTTGACACCAAATATTTAAATTTAGTTTCGTCATTGAGTAAGACGGTTTCCTGGAACGTTTAACACTAATTTTTATACTTTTGTGCGAGATTCAAACATTAAGTTTGGCTGGCTTACCATATGTAGGGCTCTTACGTGGTGTTCTTCTATGAAAGCCTTTTTTGTGAAGTGTTCCTAAAATAATAAGAGAAAATTAACGTTAGTTTTTCAGCTTTTTTTAAGGTACTAGAAGAAGGACTTTCTTTGATATATTATTCCGCAATAATTCCTTGAAACAATTTTTGCAATTTCAAGCAAGGATTTTTTCCTTTTTCATATAAATCTGATATTATTTTTGAGTTTGAATTGAAGTTTGTTTTTCTATTGTCAAACAATCACTTTTTTACTTCGTTTTAAAGAAACACATTTAAGATTATAATTTGGTCCTTCCCTGAAACCTAAACTAAAAAAAATATAAGATCTTCTCCCACTTTTACAATTTACTGACCTTTTTATAAAACAAACGAGCAACTGTTTGGCGCCTAAAAATTTGTATATTTTCTAAAAAATTCAATTATATCGTTATTTCGATTTATTTCCGCAAATTGTTTTTATGAGTTCAATTCCTACCTAATTACCAAATAATTTTGGTATAACACTTTTTTGTATCATTATTTATCTACATCTCACAAGGCTTCGTTTAAAAGGGAATGAGCTGTTTACTTTTTTTTGACGCTCACAGTACGAATAAATTCCAAGAAAATTTTTTTTATTAATATATTCATATTTCCTTTTTTTTTTTGCTTTTAAAAAATTAATACATTTGTCAAACTTTTTAAATAGTTAACCATTTAAAGAGGTTATGTCTTGTTGACATAACTTTAAAAAATAAAAAATATTTCAGTAAAATTTTATTTAACAATAACTCTATGAAAAATTTGTTAAAATGAAATTAAAAAAAGATTTAGCTGTGCCGAATCTTTGATACCCTTCGCCTTAACGTATGCTTTCATTATTTCACATTTTTATACCCTTCACCAAAGGTGTAAAGGGTATATATAAGTTTGTCATTCCGTTTGTAATTCCCACAATTTTCGTCGGAGAGCAAAAAAGTTTACATTTTCGGGATCCTTGTAAGAAATGATGACGATAGGACCATGTCCGTCCGTCCGTCCGACCGTCCGTCCGTCCGTCCGTGTGTCGGTTGAAATGGCGTTTATGAAGCCCACCGATAACTGACATATATAATACATATATCAAACGATCGGAAATGCTTTCGAGAATTTTGCTATTGGAATTCAGCAAGATCGGTTCATACAATGCGGAGATATGTTACAAAAACCGGTTTTTAGAACCGGTTTTCCAGTTTCTGAAGCATCTGTATATACTAGGGACTTCGTTTTTACAAAGAAGTCTCGGACATTTTTTTCTGAATTTTTGTTTGGAAAAATTGAAATAAATCGGTTCAATAATAACTGAGATATCGGACAAAACGCATTTTTTATTTTTTGAAGCCCTGGTTTAAGCCATAGATTTTTATTTTTATACAGATCGGTCACAAATATTTTTATAAAATTTCAGTTTTTTGAATCAGCAGGATCGGTTTATAAGTGGCGGAGATATGCTTTAAAAACCGGTTTTTGGAACCGGTTTTTCAGTTTCTGAAGCCTCTGCATATACCAGGGACTTCGAATTTTTAAAGAGGGCTCGGAAATTATTTTCTGAATTTTTGTTCTGAAAAAATTAAATAAATCGGTTCAGTAATAACTGAGATATCGGGGAAAAATATTTTTTTATTTTTGAAGCCCTTGTTCAAGCTACATTTTTATTTTTATATAGATCAGTCATAAATATTTTTATAAAATTTCGTTTTTTTTAATAAACCAAATTCGTTCACAATCAACAGAGTTATGGCCCAAAAACAAATCTGTTAAGAATATAAATACACACACAAACATGTATATTAAGCATTGTAATGACTATTAGTGACGTTTTTTGTTTTTTGTATAGGCAAGTAGTTTAGTTAGAAACAGCAGTCATATAATGAATAACAGTGTTGTTGTTGTTCTTTGTATATGCAGTCTGTACAAAAATAAATAGATATGGAATTGTTGTTGTTTATTTTTTAAAACTAAAATATATTTGTTAAGAATATACATAAATACATACACAAACATGTATATTAAGCATTGTAATGACTATTAGTGACGTTTTTGCCTATAAGACAAGTAGTTTAGTTAGCAACAGAAGTAATATAATGAATAACAGTGTTGTTGTTGTTCTTTGTATATGCAGTCAGTTTTGTATATACACACAAAAAATAGATAAATATGGAATTGTTGTTGTTTATTTTTTAAAAGCAAAGCCTGCTATGATTGTTTTTTTTTTTCATATTCAAATTTTCGTAGTTTGAAAAAAATTTAGATTTAAATATGTGAAAATATGAAAGCATACGTTAAGACGAAAATTTTATTATTTGTCGGTAATATGGTAATATGATGTCGATAAGATAGTAAGATGGTAATATGGTGAAGGGTATCAAAGATTCGGCACAGCCGAATCTTTTTTCAATTTCATTAAATCTACATTTTTTCAAACTACGAAAATTTGAATACGAAAGAAAAAACAATTATAGCAAACTGCTTTTAAAAAATCAACAACAATAATTCCATATTTTTTTATTTTTGTATGTGTGTATATGCAAACTGACTGCATATACAAAGAACAACAACAACACTGTTATTCATTATATTACTGCAGTTGCTAACTTAACTACTTGCCTATACAAAAAACAAAAACGTCACTAATAGTCATTACAATGCTTAATATACATGTTTGTGTATGTATTTATATTCTTAACAGATTTGTTTTAGTTTTTGCACATAACTCTGTTGATTATGAACGAATTTGGTTTATTAAAAAAACCGAAATTTTATAAAAATATTTATGACCGATCTATATAAAAACAAAAATCAAAAAATGCTTTAACATTTTTCTTTACGTACTTTTTGCTCTTTATATACATATTTTAAGTACAATATTAGCGTTCAGAATATTTGAAACGTCTAGGTTCCTGAAAGGTTCTAAAGAACTGCTGGTTCTTTAGAACCTTTTTGGTTTGTGTTCATTTTGCGGTCCTTTATTTTTATCTGATCCAGGTTTCCGATCATATCTTTCTAGTCTAAGTCTAATTTGAGTGAGTTTTAATAGTTTCAAAAATTTGTTTATGTGTTCCCTTTTACTCTTTATTGTGAAGCAAGCACCCAAATTGTTTTGAAAATGTGTATCATTACAAAATTTGGAGTATTTTTCTGTCAATCAAGAGACATAGATTCCTAGGAAACTATGTACTGGAGGTCTTCATGAGGTATTCGGGTCAAAATTTAATAATCTGCTAAGGTACGTAACAGCTACGGAGAGGATTTAGTACTCCAATTTATAGGACAAGTGCTGGTTCTATGTACGACACACCTGACGAGTTATATGGTCATGTCAAAACGGGGTCACTCAGGCTCTATTTGATAGTTTTGGCGTAGTAAACAACCATGAAATCCAACCAATCAACCAGGCCCTTTAAATCTTTATCTTTAAATCAAAAAGTATTCAAAAAAATTTTCCTAAGAAATTATAAGAAAACGAGAGAAAAACATATAGTCGGTCAAGCCCGACCATATGATACCCTACACCATTATGTACATTATAATTCGGGGAGGGGTCTTTTATTAGACTTGGAGTCAAATGTGGACTGATACTCATAATTGTAAAATAAAACATACGAATACAGAATTTTACATTGAGGCTGACATTTATATGAATTTATTCACTTTTGGGTGATTCCCGAAAGAGGGCCTTATATGGGAGCTATGGTAAATTATGGACCGATCTTTGTAAAATTTGACACTATCATTTATGTTCATATAAAACTTATTTATGTCGAATATTAACTTGATACTAACATTTTAATGGGATTTATGCCCGTTAAAGTGATTTTTTGAATAGGGGTTTATATGGGAGCTATGGTTAATTATGGACCGATCTTTTTCAAAAAATCGGCACACTTATTTAGACTTATATATGGACCAATCATAACCAATTTCAATAGGCTTCGTCCCTAAACTATAAGAAGCCTGTGTACCAAATTTCATTAATTTTGGTTCAAAATTGCGACCTGTAGTTTGATTATAAGGTTTACATGGACGGACAGACGGTCAGACGGACGGACGGACATCGTTAAATCGACTCAGAAAGTGATTCTAAGCCGATTGGTATAAACTAAGGTGGGTCTTAGACCAATATTTTTGGGTCATCAGCACAAACGCATAATACCCTCCCCACCTATGGTGGTGTAGGGTATAACAAGTAAGAATCTATTGTATCAGCAATTTTTTTGCGCCAATAATATTTCATGAATGGTCAAAAACCTTTGTTTTTAGCACCTTATTCATGTCTTTGTATTAATAATTAATTATGTTCATAAATTTTGTAAATAAATAAATATTTCACGAATCACATTAATTTTGTTATTTGTAGAAATGTATTTTAAACCTTTGAAAACTGCAAATAAACCTTTAAAAACTACAAGTAAACCTTTTCAACAGACAGACAGATAGACGGACAGACAGACGGAAGGAAATAGCTAGATCAACTCAGTATCTCATGGTTTCTTAAATGTATATTTCAACATGTTACATACGGAATGACAAACTCAGTATGCCTCTCATCTTCTCCAATGGTTTTTATGAGCGTATTAGTAAAAAATATTTCATATACGTCTGATATGTTTTTGCTGTAATAAATAATATAAACATTTTATTTATTTTTGATATTTTTTCTGTTTATATGCACACGTTATAAATGAGACTCAATAGCGTGTGGTTATCATTACAAATTACTTTATTAAATAATTACTTAAGCTCTTTAAAACTAATTTTCACTTTCAACCTAATTTTTTCTTCATTTCCTTTACTTTTTTTATAAAAATAAAATTGTTCTATTTAATATATTTCCGCTTACCATTAAATCAAGCAATAATTGCATTATGAGCTTTTGGTAATTTCATTTATTACTAAAACACACAGTAAAAGCTAAAATATAAAGTGAATAAATACAAAAATAAAAAACAAGAACAACAAATAAACAAATGATTTTGCCCATCTAAAAGCACTTAAATACTTTTAAATCCGCTTTAACAAACTATTATTGTTTAGCGAACACTAGCACAAACTCGGACTCTTTTGCTCTCTCTGCTTTTCTAGCACATGCGAAATTAAACTCATCTTTCTGTAGTATTCTACCTACCATTTTCTATCTAAAGCAGACTACTATTGTTGTAATCAGAACAGCAATAACAACAAGAATATAAATAAGCTAAAACAAAATAATAAAAATAAAGTTGCATATTTAAAAATGAGTTTAAACTTGTTTCTTTCTTTTTTTTTTTATTTTTTTCCAGATTTTTTTTTTTTTTTTTGCATTTGAGTCTGTGTTCTAGTGATTATGGGGTAATTTATTGAACGTTTTGGAAAAAAAAAAATACATGAAATGAGTAAAAAATGAAATGCTTTTGAAAAAACACAAACTTTATTGAAATAAATAAAAACAAAATTGTTCTTTTTGTTTAAGTTGTTCGATTAATTTTAGATTGGCTTAATACAATACAAATAACTTTATGAACATATATAAAAGCGATTTATGGGGATTATTTATTTATTTATTTATTTAAGATTTTAAGCATTTGTATAAATTTTTAAATAATACAGTAATGGCTTGAATTGCCAACAGAGATTTGTAGGGATTATTAATGCTGAAAATTTATGGAGATGCTATAAAAAAAAAAGAGAAAAGTAATATTATTCATAAAGAATTTAAAGCAAAGAGAAATAGACAATGGTTCTTAAAAGGGCGTATAAGTAACAAAAAATTGTTTAATAAATATAAATCATACGTATTGTTATGTCTTTTTCTATTTTTGTACCCTGCACTACAGGTGTAAAGGGTAGATATAAGTTTGTCATTCCGTTTGTAATTTCCACAATTTTAGTCTGAGAGCAAAAAAGTTGTTGCTTTCGGGATCCTTGTAAGAAATGATGACAATAGGACTTTGTCCGTTCGTCCATCCCGTGTCGGTTGAAATGGCGTTTATGAAGCCCACCGATAACTGACATATACAATATATATATCAAACGATCGGAAATTTTTTCGAGAATTTTTTTATTGAAATTCAGCAAGATCGGTTTATAAATGACGGAGATATTCTTGAAAACCCGGTTTTCCAGTTTCTGAAGCCTTTGTATACACTAGGGATTTCGTTTTTGCAAAGAAGACTCGGACATTTTTTTGTGCTGCAAAAAATAATTAAATCGGTTCAATAATAACTGCATTTTTTATTTTTTTAATCGCTTGTATAAGCTACAGATTTTTATTATTATACAGATAAATATTTTTATAAAATTTCGTTTTTGTTTTTGTAATCAATCAAATTCGTTTATAAACAACAGAATTAAAACTAAAAAATCTGTTAATTATATAAATACACACACAAACATTTATATTAAGCATTGTAATGACTATTTTGCTGTTTTTTTTTTTTTTTTGTTATATATATAGGCAACAGCAGTAATATAATGAATAATAGTGTTGTTGTTGTTTTTTGTATATGCAGAAGAGTGTTCCGTAGCCAAAAATTTTGTAGGAAGACCCCTCAAACGATGCTTAAAAATTAGCTTAATATGGGAAAAATATAAAAAAAAAATTGTAAAATTGATCTTCAGTTCCCTACCAGCGATTGAAAGTCACGGTCTAGAACAATTCGTCTAAAAAATAGTATTGAGTTTTGTCTTGAAATATGTATCAAAAAATTCGTAATTTTTAGCCAAATATAAAAAAAATATTTTAAAAAATTCTCGCTAAAATATTTGGTCCATAAACCGTCAATTTAGTACATCATGCAGAAAAAAATTTCTATATTTTTCTTAAAAAATGGGTAAGAATTTTACAATTTTGTTCCCATTAAGGCTAAAATATAAATTTTTAATATTTGTAGTAAGTACTCTATGTAATATATAATTTTCCAAATATATCCAAAAATTATTTTATCAAATTGCCTTAAAAAGTCTTCTAGCGAAAAAAAAATCCCATAGGAAAAATTTTTAAAATATTTTTCCCATAACCAGCATAAAATTACGAATTTTTGATACCCATTTCGATTAAAAAATCGAAACTTTTTTTTGACCAAAATGTATGGGACGCATGATTTTTAAATCGCTGGTAGGGAACTGAAGACCAATTTTAAAAATTTTTAAAATAATTTTTTCGTATTAAGGTAATTTTTACTCATCGTTTGAGGGGTCTTCCTACATCGAAATCTAAAAAAGGCTATCCTCGGGACTCTCTAATATGCAGTCATTTGTATATACATACATACAAAAATAAATAAATAAATATAGAATTGTTGTTGTTTCTTTTTTTGAAGCAAGGCTTGCTATGATTGTTTTATTTTTTTCATATTCAAATTTTCGTAGTTTGAAAAAAATGTAGATTAATAAATGTGAAAGTATGGAAGCATACGTTAAGGCGAAAATTTAATTATTTGTTGATAAGATGGTGAAGGGTATCAAAGATTTGGCACAGCCGAATCTTTTATTTAATTTCATTTTAAATAAATATTTAAAAAAGTGAGAACACAAATAGTACATTATTATTGTTGTTATTATTACATTTTTTTCACGAATCAATATTTATCCTAATAAATCAGGTAATTTATTTATTTTTTTAATTATTATAACGTAACGTAAATATTTATTGATGAATTTATATAAAATAATAAATAAAAACTATGCTCCCAATAACTTCTGCACAATTCAAACAAATTTAAATGTCATTTTATTAAAGAATATAAACGTAATATATCAGTAGTTTTGAGGTTTTTTTTATATAAATAAATCTTCAATCCTTTTTGGTACTTATATATACATACATATAAAATTTTATGTCTGCGTATTTTTACAATAAAAATTTATTTATTTATACTTCTGTCACCCTTTAACATTTTACGAAATAAAATCAAATCTAATGCACACAAATACTCCCACAACAAATGTTGCAAGGGAAATAATTCAAGGCCCTAACTTTTGTTCATAGATAAATTAGTGTACATTCCATTCTGTTTTTCTACTGCCCCACTACACGATCTTAATTATTAAATTTTTTAAAGATCAAGTAGTTAATTATAATCCAGGAAATATATAGCTATTGAAATTTGTAGCTGCAATGTGTATTTTGAAAGGCCTTTTTATTTTTTATTTTACATTTCCTCTATTAGTTACCTCCTACTCATACATATTTACAAAAATATATATAAGAAAAATAAAATAACGGAATATGTGATGTGCTATGCATAAAATTTTTGTATAAGTCACTTGTTGTTATAAACATTTACACTATTTGTTAGTTGCTAGTTTATAAAATAAGTTTAATTTTTATTTAATACAAAAATTTGTATTTTTAGCAAAGAAATAATTCGAATTTTTAAAGAAAATTTTATATATTTATTAATATTTGTTTATTTAATAATTTAAACTATTTGATTGGTCATTTGTTACATCCTACTACAGTCATTAAATATTTAAAAAAAAAAAATTAAAGATTAAATTTTGTTGTTTTGTTTTTTGTTTTCGTGCAATGTTTAAATAAAAAACTTTATATATTCGCAAAGAAAAAATATGGTTCCAGTGACCATAAACTAAGAGCAACATACTATGATTGTAATATATGTTTCCAGGTTACAATAAGTATATTTGTACGTAATCATTACTATGATTTCAATTTATAATTTATTAGTAAGGTTCATAACCTTTTAATAACTTTTAGTAAGTTTTATAACATTTTCTTAAGTATTGCTTTAAATTTCATCAAGTTTTTATCATTTAATAATTCTATGTTATCATATATATAAACTAATTTCATCATATATACAATTCCATTTTATCATATATATTATTCCATTTTATCATATATATGAACTAATTCCATCATAAGTATAATTCTATTTTATTATATATATAATTCCATGTTATCATATATATAATCCCATGTTTTCATATTTATATTAATTTGTACCACGATATGTGGTACATTCAACATACTGAATAAAAACAAAACTTGTCAATTTATATTTGTTCATATATAAACTAAATGAGAATTAATATACTAACAACTACTGGATTGATACACAAAAATGTGTTTTCAAAAGGCATTAATAGTTAATGGCTTAATGGTTGTAGAATTAACCAAATTTGTAAAATGAACTGAATGGTTATATAATTAATTAAATTGTTGTAGAATTGACTAAACTAAACATATTTAAATACATATTATAATTCAGTGAACCATATTGAAATTTTGATTGTGGGTAATCATTAAATGATTAAACAGAATCATAAATGTTGCTATCATGAACACAGTATATTTAAATCGATGAAAAAAGGCTATATAATCATTGAATAGATGCTGTAACTATGTTTTTTCTATGCGTTTTGCATTTCATATTGGGATAATATAATGTTAAAATATTATAAGTACTACTTGCCATTTATAAATTTGACTCTAAGTAATAAAAATTTAAATATGAAAGTTAATGTATCTGTGTTTATAACAGTCAAAATTAATGGTGTATTAAAAATTCATAATATTGCTGATCAGATTATAATCTCTTTTTATCCCGATTTTACGACGTTTAAAGTTGAGTTTGTATCACAAGATTTTATATTATCTTAAAGGCAAGATTTTAAACCATCTTTGGTAATTGTTTACCTCCGAAGTTTAGCTTAAAGTTGGGTTTAGATGATTCCACATTGACGTTGGTTCCTTTCAACAGGTTGCTGAAATGTATGTTCTAGCACGCAAGAGCACAGAAAAAAAAACAATCCTTGTTTTTATTCTTACAGGTTTTAGTTAACATGATTTATTTGTGTTAAATATTACCATGATACTGTCATTTGTAACGTGGTTTTGTCGTCGGTTGAGGTAGTTCAGTCGTGTCCAGGGTCGACTTACGGATCCACAAAACCTTAAGTAATAACACAATAATTTTACCCTTTCTGGGGTTCAGAAATATATTAAATATTTATTTAATATTTATATTACTGATAACAAATTACGAAAATCTACTATAATTCTTTAAGTTCAGTCGGCTTCGGATTCAGCGGCTTGATTCGGGTGTTAGCTCAGGCTTAGCAGCTTAATTCAACTTCGGATGACGAATTCGGGTTTATCAGGTTGATTCGGCTTCGGATGACGAATTCGGGTTTATCAGGTTAATTCGGCTTCGGATGACGAATTCGGGTTTATCAGGTTAATTCGGCTTCGGATGATAAATTCGGGTTTATCAGGTTGATTCAGCTTCGGATGACGAATTCGGGCTTATCAGGTTAATTCGGCTTCGACGAATTCGGGTTTATCAGGTTAATTCGGCTTCGGATGATAAATTCGGGTTTATCAGGTTGATTCGGCTTCGGATGACGAATTCGGGTTTATCAGGTTAATTCGGCTTTGGATGACGAATTCGGGTTTGTCAGGTTAATTCGGATGATGAATTCGGGTTTATAAGGTTGATTCGGCTTCGGATGACGAATTCGAGTTTATCAGGTTTATTCGGCTTCAGATGACGAATTCGGGTTTATGAGGTTAATTCGGCTTCGGATGACAAATTTGGGTTTATCAGGTTAACTTGGCTTCGGATGATGAATTCGGGTTTGGCAGGTTAATTCGGCTTCGGATGACGAATTCGGGTTTATCAGGTTGATTCGGCTTCGGATGACAAATTTGGGTTTATCAGGTTAACTCGGCTTCGGATGATGAATTCGGGTTTGGCAGGTTAATTCGGCTTCGGATGATAAATTCAGATTATTCTTCCAGCTTCGGGTTATACGGAGCTTAAATCTAACTTATTCTATTATAGGTATATTGAACAGTAGGCCGAAGCCTCTGTATTGAACAGTAGACCGAAGTCTCTGTATTGAACAGTAGACCGAAGTCTCTGTATTGAACAGTAGACCGAAGCCTCTGTATTGAACAGTAGACCGAAGTCTCTGTATTGAACAAGAGGCCGAAGCCTCTGTATTGAACAGTAGACCGAAGTCTCTGTATTGAACAAGAGGCCGAAGTCTCTGTATTGAACAGTAGGACGAAGCCTCTGTATTGAACAGTAGACCGAAGCCTCTGTATTGAACAGTAGACCGAAGTCTCTGTATTGAACAGTAGACCGAAGCCTCTGTATTGAACAGTAGACCGAAGTCTCTGTATTGAACAGTAGACCGAAGTCTCTGTATTGAACAAGAGGCCGAAGCCTCTGTATTGAACAGTAGACCGAAGTCTCTGTATTAAACAGTAGGCCGAAGCCTCTGTATTGAACAGTAGACCGAAGCCTCTGTATTGAACAGTAGACCGAAGTCTCTGTATTGAACAGTAGACCGAAGCCTCTGTATTGAACAGTAGACTGAAGTCTCTGTATTGAACAGTAGGCCGAAGCCTCTGGTACAATGTATTATTTGGTTCTCGAACTAGGTCCGAGCCCCATACTTAAAAAAAGTGACCGATTGGTTTCAGTGACTACTGATTCGTATCAGTCGGTTTCGATAAATTATCAAAACCGTGGCAAATTCTTGTCTCGTTTGAACTGCCCCCGCAACATCCAACCTTAAAGTATAAGTATGAAAAATGGTATAAACTAAATGAGAATTATAATGTTGTGTAAACAACACGTACACTAACTTGAAATCGAATAACAATAAGAGTGTTCATGAATTGGAAAGATATTAGTAATAAGGATGTTCGCTGCTGAAGCAAATAATAACTAATATATGTATGTTGTTATTGGTACTTGATTATTCACGAACTAATAATCTTCGTTACACATTTATGTGCAATTTTTGCAAGTTAAAGTGATACTCAAAAAAAAAAAAAAAATTAACCCTCTATAACTCAACAACTTCAAATTTCACATTTTCTATAAATTTATATAGATGATAATAAGTAATAAAACACTTATTTTTTTAAATTTAAAAATTTTTTGTTAAAAAGGAACAATTTCAAAAAATAGGATTGTAGCTTATAGGCAACAATATGTAATAATGACAAAAAAAAAACTTCATAAAGCTATTAAAAATTCTTAGGAATATTTTTAGGAATTTTTTTAATATAAAAAATTAATTATTGAAAATCATTTAAAACGAGTGAATATTCTTGAAACAGTTTCTCGCACATTGTTGGGTAAACACAGCACATTTGGTATATTTGCATCGAATTTTTTTATACGCCCATTGAGGCCAATGACCGACTTAATCCTGCCGAACTGCTTGCGGAGGTACACGTTGCTTAGGTTCTCTATGCTTCGATTTCATCTTTCAAAAAGCGACGTTTTTTTTTTTTTTTTTTTTTGAGGTGGGTTTTATCCCTAATTTACATAAAGTTTCGCCAACTTCCAAACGAAAGTTTGCCGAAGAAATGATGCACTTTACCGGTAAATTTTTGTATTACCATAACCGTTTATAGAACCGTCAAGAGTTTGACATCGTAAGATCTAAATAGTGATAAAAAATGCGCACTTTCCAACGTTTACTTAATCTTATCTTGTAGATATTCCAAAAGTTGCAACGACGTGAAAAAGTTATTAAAGTAGAGCTTATAATTCTGTCATCGGGGAATCATACGCGATAGTCGCACTACAACGTTGGAAGAAGCTTTTTCGGTTGGACCAGTTGAATTCAAAAGATTTGCACTGAAAGGTGTTGGTTCTTCATCAAGATTAGAAATAAAGTCGTCGTTGTTCAGCATTGAGAGTTCAATTTCATCTTCCAACACTCTTCAATAAGCTCCTCGAAATCCGGAGCAAAATCAGTATCATCCAAGCTGTCATCATCGAAATTAATACCATCTTCACATTCTTCACCTGCTTGGAGTATGCAGGCGATATTATCGGCACTTAGCTTATGTCGACGAGTCATTCTAAAACAAAATAATACTCCTAAAAATTTTCTTAATAAGTATATAAAGTAGATTCCTTTTCGTATAATGTAGCCTACAAGACACAGACATAAAATTTCATGTACTTCAAAAATAACTATCAAATTTAAAAGGAAGTGGAGTAGTAACTGATTTTTCGACACTTACCTTGCCGATAATCGTAAAACAACAAAACAGATGTCACAAAACTATTTTTTACAAAACAAAACAGATGTCACAAAACTAACTTTTATCACATGTTCACTTTTTGAAATTCTCCAACACACTAATAAGATCGCAAAATTTCAAAGAAAAAGAGACACCTAACTTATACTTTTTGGACTTGATGTAAAGAACAGAATGGCTATTTATAACAGATGACCAGTAAGTTGCTTGTTAAGAAAATTAATTTTTATTTCCATTATATAAAAATTTATGCCAATATTTAAAAAACAAGCATTTTTATGAAATTCATATTTTAAAAGGAGTACTTATTTTCCAAGCGTAAAGCTTGAAAAACTTGTCCTGGTCATTAAAAACGATTAGCTAGTTTGGTCTCAAGTTCAAATCTATGACTGCAAAATTGTTTTCGTTGTTTTTTATTTTTTTTTTTATTTATTTTCGTTTAGGTACATATTTTTGGGTATCCCTAGAGTCTGAAAATAACTACATGACTTCGTGGACAACTCAAACAAAAGTAACTAGTTATTCAAACAAAAAATAAGTAGTTTATTTTTGTTTCCTGCTAGCTTACCAGGAAAACAAAGTTTTTGATGGGTACACAGAGAAAACAGATTCGTTGTGGCAACCGAATTCTTTGCCAATCGTTTGGTAGGTTCCAACTACTAACTCGTAATTCGGTTGCTATTGCCAAATATTTTCGATACTCGTAACTGTTTTGAAAAACAATTCGGTGCTTGTATTAAAAATATCTATAATACTATTGTGAATAATTAGTCAATTTTATAACCTTAATTAAAATTAATTTTATTAAGGATAGAAACCTAAAATACAATAACTATCATGCAAAACTAAATACATATATATGAATATACTTAAGAATAGGCTCGATAGCATTTCTGGTTCTTTCTGCTAAGAAATTGATGTTTTTGAATGCAGTTTTATGAAAAAGTGCATACAGTTAAGTGTTGATTGACACAGCGGAACTTGTATATAAGATCACGCAGAGAAAAAACATGGTTACAGCATGATCACCACAACTATTCAATGATTATATAGCCGTTTTTCATTGATTTAAATATACTGTGTTCATGATAGCAACATTTATGATTCTGTTTAATCATTTAATGATTACCCACAATCAAAATTTTAATATGGTACACTGAATTATAATATGTAGTTAAATATGTTTATATGAAATCATATTTATGAATAAATCCAATCATTTAGTCAATTCCACAACAATTTAGTTAATTACATAACAATCCATTTCATTTTACAAATTTGGTTAATTCTACAACCATTAAGCCATTAACTTTTAATGGCTTTTGAATACACATTTTTGTGTATCAGTCCAGTAGTTATAATTCTCATTTATTTTAAATATGAACAAATATTAATTGACAAGTTTTGTTTTTATTCAGTATGATGATTGTACCACATATCGTGGTACAAATGAATATAAATATGAAAATATGGGATCATATATATGATAAAATGGAATTATATATATGATAACATGGGATTATATATATGATAAAATGGAGTTATACTTATGATGGAATTAGTTCATAGATATGATAGAATGGAATAATATATATGATAAAATGGAATTATATATATGATGAAATTAGTTTATGTATATGATAACATGGAATTATTAAATGATAAAAATATGATGAAATTGAAAGCAATACTTAAGAAAAGGTTATAAAACTTACTAAAAGTTATTAATAAGGTTATGAACCTTACTAATAAATTATAAATTGGAATCATAATAATGATTACGTACAAATATACTTATTGTAACCTGGAATCATATATTGCAATCATAGTATGTTGCTCTTAGTTTATGGTCACAGGAACCATATTTTTTCTTTGCGTGATAAAGTGGTGAAAATTACCTAAAAAGGAATGGTGAATAAATTATATCAAAGGAATATTGGTAATAAGTTAAGTAATATGTTTCTTACCTTTGTTTTGAACACATTCTACAGTAAGGACAATCAGAGAACGATTAATTCAAAATTGGCATAAAATCCAGGATTGCGAATTTGTTTTATATCCTGTAAAGAAATAGTTTTAAACAAGTAAAAATGTTATAGTCGGTCAAACCGACATCAACATATGACGGAATTTATATACTTTTAAATTATCTTAGAGAGAGATAGAGAAAGGAAGAAAGAGCAACATATGGGAACTATGAACAATTAGGAACCATTTCTGTTTAAATTTAGTGATGTGCTTTAGAGCTATAAAAACTATTTGTGTGGAATATTGTAGAAACATGTACGCATTTAAGACATTTATGAGCGTCAAAACACTATCCCCTAAAGAATATTTGTATGTGGCTTTGTGAAGTAATAGATTTCTACTGCGTTCTTCTTTGCATTAATTACAAGGTTTACATACATTAACGCGGATCTTAAACTAGTACTTTTGGCCGTTACAAGCATCAGCACAAATGAATAATATACCAACCATTAAGTTTCTTACATCTATATTTTGTATGTATAAAAGTTCCAGCTGTATATTAAACATTCAGATTTGCAAAATCATAAGATTAGCAAGTGCGAACTAACTTGAAATTCCGAAGGGAAAAAATCATGTACCATCACCTAAGATGAAAATGTGTATAATAAAATAAAAAATCAGAACATCTAAAGAGATGATATCAAATAATATCTTACTTACTTTCAGTCAAAATGAATGTTCCTGGTGCAAACCTGGTCATAAGAAATTTATGCGTGAAAAAAAAAAAAAAAAATAATAATTATATAGATTAATAAATATTTATTTCAATAATCATGTACTTACTTGCAGATAAATGTTGTTTCTGCTAAAAATAAAATACGTATGTATATATTCCAGTTAAATATTATACTATTTATTAAAATTATATTTTTTTTTTTTTATATTTTGTATTTTTTATTTAATATTTTTTATTTTTATTAGTCATTTCTTTCTACCTTTTGGATACACCAAATTCATTTATTTTTTTTTTGTTAGTATAACCGAATTATATTGATTATATTAATCGAAATTTTGGTTAATATTTAAATTTTCAGAACACAAATAAATTTTTAATAGCAAATATCAATTTTTATTGGAAATATTTGAATTCAGTTCAGTTGCAAATTCCGAATCAATTTTGTTGTCTTTTAGCTCAATACAATTGATAACAGCAACTATCATAACCATGTTGATAAACTCTATTCATTATATAAGAATTCTTACTACCATTAATATAGAATATGTGTTCAAGTAACAAATTACCAATTGCCATAATGATATTTTAGTAGATTTTATTAAATATTAATATTTCTAACCATTTTCTAACAAATCTATATTCTGTGTGTATATATGACAATGAATCTATTTCTATTTTTTACGATGGCAAATGATGAACTTTACAAAATTTGCAACAAACGAAAGTGGATAAAAAACTATTTGACACTACGTACGTATATGGCGGAGGTTGCTGCGCCCTTCAATTGAAAATACATATAAATCGAAATAAAATATACATACATAGTTTTTGCAAATATACATGATGCAATATATGTATCTCAATGTTGTGCCTTTACAGTATAAGCCTAAGATTTATAGTTGGAAAACTTTAAAATATACGTTTTTGGTATAATTGACAACAAGTTATACATATAGAATTAATTGCATTCTACGGAGTTTTAGTATTGTGCAGTTATATTTGGTATAACAAATTTATTATAAAGTTTATAAAAGCTTTATTAGAATAAAACAAGTAATAATTTCATTGCGAACATTTTTCTTAAAAGTTTTATTTAGTTAATAGCTTTGTTAATTCGCTGTAATAAATTAATTTTGAAAGCTTTGTGAGGTTTGCAAATTCAATACAACAAACTTTTACTTTTACTATAATAAAAAAATATTAGTTTTTAAATTATAGTAAATCCACAAAGCTTAAAAATATGGATTCTTTTATAATCTGAATAAGTTATTATAAAACAGCAACCTTAATTCAATTCGCTAACTTTAATAACAGTCAATAAAAGCTAATATTATGTTAACATGAGTTATGTAAGCTTTTAAATAATACAAATAACGCTTAAAAGGGATATTTTACAAATTAATTTAACATGTGTAAGCTTTAATATCATTTATAGAAAATACGATATCATTTTGAGGGGTGACTAGCAGGAGAAATGTAAAATGATAACTTAACATCTAGTCGAATAAAAATAAAATAATATAACTAATTAGATGATATACTGATAATAAATTGAGTTAACATTTTTACATGTAATAAAACTAATGAAATGAGTTTAAAATTAACAAAATAAATAAGCATGAAGAGTACATCTATGAAGATATAAAAATTCGTAAATAAATTCTGCACACTATAGGACAGAAAAATATTAATAATAATAATTAGATAATAAAAATGTTAATAATATAAGAAACGTGTTCCCACTAATGGTTTCTTAAATTCTGAAATTTTTTCTTAGCGTATAAGTATATAAAAATATATAAAAAAAGTATAAAAACACATTTTGTTATAATTAATCTATAACAAAAAGCCACGAACTTTTTTCACTGACAACATCAATTCAATAAATAAAAAAATGTCCTATTAATGCTCTCAATGAAACAGTTTCCCTAAATAAATTTTCTCTTACTATTTATTTCCCTACAAATAACTCTATTTATTTTCTACAATTTAACTTTAAACATCCTTGATGAGTAATCTAAACTAATTATGTTTTACAACAATATACACAACAACCGACAAAAAGGACGACATTGCTCAATACACAGACAACAAACCATGTTATCTAATTTAAATAACTTGTCAAAATACCAGAAAAACATAAAATTACACAAACATATAAAAAGTATACACATGTAGTATGTAAATATGTAGGAATAGAAAATTTCCAAAATTTTGCATACCAAATATACAAAATAGAACTAAAAAATGTATGACAAAACAAATTCCAATTTAGCTTATAAACACACCTCTAACACCGAAAGCCGAATGAAATAAAAAAAAAAAAAGAAATGTTGTTATCACAAACAAAATATTATTGTATTACAACTAAACAGCATAAAAGCGTTTGGCATATTCGACAACAAAAAAAAAAAAAAAAAAAAAAAAAACATAAACAACTAACTATATTACAATTAAGTATGTGTTGAAAGAGCAGAAGAGAGGAAAAAAAGAGCAGAAGAAAAATATGTTTCAATGCCTCCACAACAATACAAATAAAAAGAATAACTCAACTCTATATTAAAAAAAATTATGCTCTATGAAAAGTAACCTCTACTCTATGTAGACTTAATGTAGAGTAAACTCTACTCTATGTGAGTACACTCTAATCTATGTAGAGTACACTCTACTCCATGAAGGGTAAACTCTACTCTATGTATAGTAAACTACTCTATGTAGAGTAAACTCTACTCTATGTAGAGTAGAGCCTACTCTATGTAGAGTAAACTCTACTCTATGTAAAGTAAACTACTCTATGTAGAGTAAACTTTACTCTATATAGAGTAAACTCTACTCTATGTAGAATAAACTCTACTCTATGTAGAGTATACTCTGCTTTATGTAGAGTAAACTTTACACCATGTAGAATAAAATCTACTCTATGTAGAGTAAACTCTACTCTATGTAGATTAAACTCTACTTTATGTAGATTAAACTTTACACCATGTAGAATAAAATCTACTCTATTTAGAGTAAACTCTACTCTATGTAGAGCAAACTCTACTTCTATGTAGAGCGAACTCTGCTCTATGTGGAATAAACTGTACTTCTATGTAGAGTAAACTTTTCTCTATGTAGATTAAAATTTACTCTATGTAGAGTAAAATCTACACTATGTAAAGCAGTCTCTACTTCATGTAAAATAACTCTCTTTCGCGAATTTGTCCAATAATTATATATTCCAATCTCTGCTATATTTTCTGACCTTTAATGTACAATTCATTTGTTAATTCATACACAGTAGTACATATTTGTCTATGTATTGAGTGTGCGGTAGAAAATTATCAACATAACTTTGTTAACCAATATAACAAAACCAATTGTGAAACCCAATGGATATTTGTATCGCTAAGGGCACTATGATGGTTGTTGTCATATTGTTGCAGGAACTTAATGTAACGGTAAGTACTTTACATGTACATATGAACTATTTACATACACATATATAAGTGTATATGAATGTAACTATATGTGTCCTCTAGTCACCATATTTTAGTATTGGTTAGTATGGTTGTCGCCTCAGATCCGTGAGAATATTTTTACTATTATTTCGTATTATTTTGCATAGCACCAACAAATTATTTTTAGTTTGAAATGTAATTGTATCTAGTTGTATTGAAATTTATTTATAGAATGTTTTACTAAATTGTAAATAATTTTTAGGAGAATGTTTTTATGTTACGTAGAAAAAAAAATTTTTTACAATAAATTGTCGTTTTATATTATGCCTAAAATAAGAAAACATTTATGTGGACAAGTAGATTTTTAATAAATAAATTAAATGTTTGTTTCCTGTTTGTGTTTTTAGTTTCTTTTTTTTTAGTTTAACTAAATTTTTGTGAATAAATACAAACAATTAAATAATGAGTATTATTCCAGGAATTAGCAACGATTTATATAATGTTTAAAATATACAATGTAAATAAATACATTTATTCCATTATTTTATTGTTCCAGCCATTTAATTCCCAAAACGATTTTAAAATAAGAAAACTGGTTGGTAAATAAAGCTGGTAAAAAATAAAAATAAGAGCAACATAGAAAAACAAGAATAAAACAAAACTAAAGAAAACTTAAATATAATGATTCCTTAGAGATGAATATTAAAGTAATAAAACTACTTTTAAATAATACTTGAATTGAGCAAAATATATGAAAGAATTTGGTGAGAAAGACCAATATAATGAACATTAAGAATTTCAGTGTTGTCAGGTTTCGGAATAAGAAGAAATCAAAATATACGACATACATATTTAATTCTACAAACCCTACACATGAATAATAATGATAAAAAATATTTGTCTTTTTCTAGGCATCTTGTTAAGTTACCGTTATTTTATTTAAGCCTCGTGTTTATGTAAAATAATAGTAGCCAAATGTTAAACATTGGAAAATATTACTATTTTTTAGTAAGTATTTTGGTTTCCTTTTGGCTTTTAAGTAAAGTATATAGTTGTTTACTGTTAGAGTGAAATTTTGCTTTTTCTTATAGAAAGATGTTCTGGAAAAGTCCCTTTAATAAATTACAGGCAGGTGCGCAATCGCCTTAATATCGCGATACTTTACTGGTCCCATAAGAAATGGTGCAACATTCTCTGTACAGATGAGTCCACACTAGTTCTTTTTGGTCTTTTTGGCATAAGACAAGAATATATGTAAGGGGACTATATAATAAATAATATTAACCAAAATTTGTTTTGAAGTGCTTCAAGCACGGTAATGGAAAAATCAACATTTAAGGACCTTTCCATATCATGGCTCAGAATCAGGGATGAAAATTTAAAATATTTTTGGGTATCAAAATAAATTAGTACTTTTTTCACCAACAGAGTACTAAAATTCAAATTTGTGATAGTTACTTATTAATTATTTAAAGAAAAATTCAAATAATGTTTGTGTACTCAAAACGAAGGATTACATACGAAACCAAATCATTAAATGGTTTTATTCTGAATAAATAATGTACACAGAGAAAACACTTTAATTGCGGCAACCGAATTTTTTGCCAATGAATTTGGTCGGTTGCACGTACTTTCTTATAATTCGTTTACAAGAATTGAATTTTAAACGAATAATTCGGTGCACTCAACTGAATTAAGAAAATAATTCGGTAACAAATTATTGACATTTAAAATGACTATTGTGAATTATAAAAATATAGATACATATTTTTGTTTTTTCGTTTTAGTTTATTTGAAATTTAAAAATATATTCACATTTGTGCATTGAAAAGAATAAAAATATATGTATATAATATCTTACATATGAATTTCTGTTGGCGATTAATTAATCTTGATGACCATGTTTCAATATAAAAGCTATGATGTAAACGTAGCATAAAAAGAAATTAGTAGAATGGACACGAAAAATTGTAGGAAACCGAAAACTTTTAGTATTAGTCGGCAACAGAAAGCTTTCAACTTGCGTAAAGGTACAGCTTATGAAGCAGAATCAGACATTGATAGATACCTGATAAAAGTCATTAAAAAATATAGTGAAGCATTTCAATATAACTGCATCTTTGAACTTACCTATTGTTGTAAGAAATTATCAGCCATACTATTGGCAAATATTTTGGCAGTTTGTTCCATCCTTGAAACAATGCTTATAATTTCTAGCCCATTACTGATTAACATTTCTAGGTGTCTATAATATACTCAAGATTTATAAAGCTGTAAAAAGAGAATAATTAAAATAATAAACTAAGTTACATACATAAACAGCGTACATACCTATTGCACTTCAAATCCTATTGGTGTTAGGATCAATATAAAATACATATTTTCTTACAATTGTATTTATTTTTCTAAATTATTCTATTAATTTTATATTTTTATGATTTTTACTTGACAATGAATCTACGCATTTTCCAATGTCAGTTTATTTTAAAATATTAGAAAAATCAATTACAATCAATTTTCGATTAAGACAATCGAATTTGAGTTTGTTATTTTCTTTATTTGGTTATAGCTTTTTATACAGTAAATTAAATTCAGTTGCTTTAGCCGTGCTTGCAAAACAATTTTAAAAAATATATAGATTGGTTGTAATTTCCAAATTATTTATTATAGGAAGTTAAATTCCATTACGATTATAACTAAGGTTTTCAAATTTTATGTAAATACAATAGAATTGTTTGTATAATTATTAATTTTTTGTTATTTTGACCATTTTCCTATCAATCTTTTTTCTGTGTGTAGTTATTAAAATAAACTTAAGGTGAATAAAGTCCAAGATCAATTCCTTAAAATCGAGCACTTCAGCTTTAATTCTGATAAAATACAATTTATTATTATTATTATTATTATGTTTTTAAAATTTTGGAAAATTTTCAGTGCCATTTGATTTACAGAGCATAGAAACCTGTAGTTTTTAGAAATGATTGTATATTTAAGAGCTTACAATTTTATAAATTATACCTACAGCTTAAATGTTTCTATAATATAGTTAGTTTGTCCTATAAACTTTTTTAAATTGTCCTAATTACGTATCTAATATGTTGGGATCTCGAATCCTCAGCATTTAGTCGAAGATACTGCTTATTAAAATTATCATTATTACTTCTAAACACCAATTGTAAACATGTATAAAACAAATTGGTAAAAAAAATTAGGTTTCTACTCGAAAATTATATATCTTAAAAATATATTTTCTTTTAAAAATTTTATTTTGAATTCGAATTGTGGAATATCGTTTGACAGTATCAAATGACTTGAAGGAGTACTCCGATATTTTAGAATGTTAAATAGTATCAAAAAAAGTACCATAGTATCAACTTTTCCATCCCTGCTAAGAATCTATATTTTGGATAAAATATAACAAAGATGCTCTAATGCATGTATGTCTAATTCAGATGAGAATATGCCACTTAAATGTGTGTTTTAGCAGGAAAATGTTCGTAAGCACCCGAGCAAATTGACAAAAAAATGGTTTTCCGAAAATAAAAAATTTTCTGCAGTGATCAGTCACCATATCTGATACCCGTTGAAAATCTTTGGGGAGATGTCATATATGCCGTTTTTGAAAAGAAACCGCGAAATGTGATGGAATTATGGACGCCAGTGCAGTCGGCTAGAGAGATACAGGTCATTAGGGGCTCGATATTACGATTTTGCTCAGCTGACAAAGCCAAAGATAAGGCTTTGGATCCACTTCTTTTTAAATTCTATTTGTTCTTTAAACTTTTTTTTAACTTTAACCCAATATATTTCAAATTGACTTAGTTTTAAACAATTTAGTGGATTGATCCCAGTTTCTACATAGCAGCACCAATTCTTTGATACAATTCAGCTATTTATTTGTTGTAATAAAGGGATGCGAGATCATGACAGAAAAATTAGTATTCACTGTGCTTTCTAGTGATAGAAAGGAATCTTTTCCAAGAGCACTGATTTCCGTATATTTCGCTTTTAAAAATCTCATTTGTTATAAATAAAGTGTTTTTTTCCCCGTACGATCAAATTATTTGTAACATTTGTTAAATTTTCATTTTAAGAAAACCTAATTACGTTAATAAAACAAAACTTAGCAGACAGTTACTAAGAACAATAATAAATGTTAACAAGTTAACGGTAGCGTACATGAGTAACTAGGTGCACAGTCCTTACATAAATATGCCTTTACGCAGGACATGCGGACGGACATAATTAAATCATCATAGGTGTCTATGATGACATAGAAGGTATATGTTAGGGAATCACATATACTTTCTTTGTCATTATATTATAACCTTTTTTAACTATGTAAATAATTATTTAAAAAGTTTATGAGTTTTAAATAAAAATATTGTTATAAAAATATTAACTTTTTTAATTACTTTATTTATATTAAAATACTTAAATATTATTTATTAGAACGTAATATCTTAGAAACCAATTTAGTTATCATTTATCGTATAAAATTGAACAATAAAATAGCAATTAACACGTTATTTTTTTATGGGTTTTTATAAAACTATATAGTATATAAAGATTTTATATTGTCCGTCTGAATGTCTTTCCGAAAAAGTAACATTGACCCTGTTGAGTATTCTACTAGCATTATTAAAAGTATACCTGATGGCTCTAAATCGCTTTTTGATTCGATTTAAAAATGTCCGTTCGTCCATCCGCCTGTCCGTCTGCTGTCCATGTAAACTTTGTGCGCAAAGTATAGGTCGCAATTTTAAAAATATTATGATACACTAATAACTTTTTCTACACATAGACAAAGTTCATTGAAAATGGTTATGATCGGTTCATTATTTCGGCTCTTGATCGCTTTCTGAGTTGCTTTAACGATATCCGACCATCTGTCCGTCTGCTGTCCATGCAAACTTAGTGCGCAAAGTACAGGTCGCTATTTTAAAGATATTGTGATACACGAATAAATTTTTCTGCACAGAGACGAAGCTCATTAAAAAGGGTTATGATCGGTCCATTATTTTGGCTCTAGATCGCTTTTGAGTCGGTTTAACGAGATCCGTCCTCCTGTCAGTCTGCTGTCTATGTAAACTTTGTGCGCAAAGTACTGGTCGCAATTTTAAGCATATTGGATACACGAATACATTTTTCTACACAAGGACGATGCTCATTGAAAATGGTTATGTTCGGTCCATTATTTCGGCTCTTGATCGCTTTTTAAGTCGATTTAAAGATGTCCGTCCGTCTGTCCGTCTGCTGTCCGTGTAAACTTTGTGCGAAAAGTACAGGTCGCACTTGTAAAGATCTTGTGATACACGAATACATTTTTCTGCACAACTATGAAGCTCATTGAAAATGGTTATGAGCGGTCCATTATTTCACCTAGCCCCCATACTAATGTCCTCCATAACGACCATAAATCAATTTAACGTATATTACTCGATACATGAAGACAGTTTGAGCATTTGACTGAATATAAAACAAATTACTTAGTCTCGTAATGATAACTTTACTTAAATAAAGTTTAGTAGAACAAATTCTTAAATATATATTACTTTAAGAAAGACTAAGGTGAAGCCATTTTACTTACCATTCTTTTTAATACAACTGCTTTATTTTTTTAATAATACATACGAATATTTTCTATTCCCTTCTAAATAAAATAGTCTAAACAATTTCCTCTCACATATAATAAAGACAAACCAATTGCTTTGCTTTTTTTCATTAAATTTTATTTCAAATTAAATAATAAAACCATAATTTTCTTAAAAATTAAATATAATCTTACTTTCTTTGTTTTCTTATTTTTAATTTAATAATAAAACAAAAGTTCTCATCAACCAGCAGCAAAGATGAGGGATAAACAATAAACCCGAAAATGTTAAATGAAAGAAAAAACCTACATACAACATTGAAGCCACAAACATAAAAAAAGCAAAAGGAAATTACTTTTATGATGACATAATAAATATCAACGTATGTGTTTGTGTAATGTATGCATACAAACACATATGATTTTAAACACACAAACATATAAACATCATGATAGCAGTGAATGTACTAAATAATAAAATAAGGGTAGTAAGTAATAATAATAATGGTAGTAAGTAGTACATCACAACCCAATATTATTATATATTACAAACTCATATATAAATTTGAATATATTTTTTTTTTCTTTGTTTACATGTATTTTTGTATATATGTTTTTAAATAATTTTTTTATGATTTTTATTATCATCTTTGTTGGTTTTTGTTTTGTTGAAAAGAAAATCAATTTACTGTAAAATATGTATGCAACAGTCTTCACTTAGATACCATCTTTATGTTTGTTTTTACTAAATACTTTTGGGTAATAAACATAAAAATTATTATTAAATTTTTTTGTTGCTTCAATGTTTTTAAAGAGATTTTATTAGCACTTGAAAATATATTGGATTTCTTTAGGTTTTTCTATTTTTTGAAGGAAAGGGATTTAATTTTATCTAGAGTGGTAGTAATAAAATGAAACATGTTGTAGATGAAGTGTTAGCATTGTTTTATTGGAGTTGAGAAAATTAAAATTGAAAAGTTTCATATGAAAATTCATTATATAGAGCAAATTAGTTTAAAATAGAAATCTGATATTTAAACCAGTCTGAATATAAGTCGGACTACTGGAACTCAATAAAAAGTAGAGAATATATCAAAAACCTTTGTTAATTAAAGGAAGTTATTATTATTATTTTAAAATTTTTTAATTTTTATAATAAATTCTTAGTAAAATTACGCATTGCTGAAGTATGTTTTGTACCAAATAAATATTGTTCTTGGGAAACGTACAGAATTCTAACTGGCCTGTTATAACAACATCTTTAACTAACGCTTTAAGGTATATAAGCCCTATTTAAAATAGTAAATTTCAAATAAAACATGAGGTCCAATATGGAGCAGAAAATTACAATGCAAGTATCAATACTACTAAAATGCAAAGTCAAAACATCGCAGAACTTACAACCTTACCAAAGAAACTCCAATAGCTTTTACCGAATCACAAAAAAATATAAGATATGAGATTTTCCTTCAACAAAACATTCAAGAAAAAACATGGTGAGTTAAAGATGATAATTATACAGAGCACTAAATGAATTCACATATTGCTGCTAACAAAACCCAGGGAAAATCATCTTGTGTTTGAAATAGGTTAGGTTGTAAGGATGACACCGACTATTTCAAAATCGGTGCCCATAGAGACCAAGGTGATCCATTATGATTCCTTAAAAGCTATACTCCTTTTTTCGTGTTGTAGTGCAATCTACGCCTTCCATTTCGTTGCCTTGATATATTCAAGGAAAATCCAAGGATTTGTACCTCTGATATCAGTCAGCCTCTGAAAAAAAAAAAAAAGATCCAAAAATATTAAATCGCCTATTGGATAGGGCAGGGTATTCACATCTTCTTCATCCCATAATTGCTTAGTCTGTATAAAGCTACCAGATTCTTGCCATCTACTCGACCAAACAGTTCTCGATTCATGTTTAATGACCAAGGATAGGGGTGGAAAAACTTCTCTTACTGCGTTCTCCTGTGCAGTGTTGCCAGGACTTGAGAAAAAAAGAAGCTAAATTGGATTTAAAAAAAGGTCAGAAAAGGCTAAATGCCCCAAAAAATAAAGCCAGAAAAAAGCTAACATATTTTTTTTATTTAAAAAAGCATTAATTTTTTGTTATCATTAGATTTTGGTATTTGTTAAATATATTTTAGTGAATTTGTAAATATAAAGTAATTAGTTCATATAGGTAATAAAGTTTGTCAAAAAAATAATTGTAATATTTTTGTAGAATAAAGCGCCGCAGGCGAAAATTTTCATTAAATATAAATAATTTCGATATTTTTGTAAGAATTAATATACACAAATGCTTAAATTGATGATTTTGTAAAAATAAAATTTGTAAAATTTTAGCCTTTTTAAGGCTATGTTAAAAATAAAAAAGGCTAACAAAAAAGCTAGAAGCTAAAGCGAAAATTTTGAGGCTAAAATGAAAATAAAAAGGCTAGATCTAGCTTTAAAAAGGCTAAACTGGCAACACTGCTCCTGTGGTAGGTGCGCTCCTCTTTTTGCCAATTCATCCGCTTTCTTATTGCCTAGAATATTCTTATAGCCTGGCGCCCAGCAAAGATTAATGTTATGCTGTTACCGAAGAGCTAGAAGCTCTTTGTGACAGCTGCTGACTACTTTAGACATAATATTACCTGTCTTTAATGCCTTTATAGCAGCTTGACTATCAATGAAAAAGCTAATATTACACTTGGATATTTGTATCATTGATATTTGTTTTGCTGCCATGGCTATCGCGAAAATTTCGGCTTGGAAGATACTACAATCGGTTTTTAAACGATAAAAAGTCTCCAAATTCAGTTCATTGCAAAAAACCCCACATCCAGTTCCATCATAGATCTTAGAGCCATCAGTGTAAAAATTTAATTCTGAAAACTTGACATTCCCACTTAGCCAATCATCCAGTGATGGAAAAGTGGTATTTAATTCCTCTTCCATTACATTGTATGGTATTAAATAATCTGTTATACAGCCTTCAGTCACATCCTTTATTATTTCCGAGTGATGCACCTATTCTGTTTGCAATGAATCAGTTTACTTTAGCCTGTTAAGGGTTATCTTTGCTGATTGTTTAACATGCAAATCCAAAGGCATAACGTTTAAAAGGACCTCTAAGGCTGCTGTTGGCGTAGTTTTCATCGCCCCCCGTGATACTCAATAGTGCTAACCTATTTAGTTTGTTCAGTGCATCAGCATAAACCTATTTGTCAATAATAGGCCACCACACATGGCAGGTATATGTGGCTACAGGCCGTACCACCGCAGTATAAAGACAATAGAATAATTTCGGTTTTATGCCTCCTTTCCTGCCAATAAGTTTTTGACATGAATAGAGTGCAGCATACGCTTTCTTAATTCGTACGTTCAGGTTTTCCCTCCAATTTAATTTACCATCTAGATAAATCCCCAGAAATTTCGAAGAACTAGACAGCGAAAGGGTGACTCCATTCAATTTAGGGAGATTAAAGCGGGGTATTTTCCTTTTTCTCGTGAAAAGTACCAATTCGGTTTTTGAAATAAAGGAAGCAATCGCAATAGCAATAGACAATAAAAAAAGTAAGTTCAGCTGTTATCAGTGACATAGCCTATACAAACTATCACACAGTGCATTATAGTTCAAATGTCTCAAAATGGACAACTAATTGAAATTTCAAAATTAAATGTTTATAATAATCACTAGTTATTTAAATCAATCACCTGCGTCATTTAGTTAATTTTTAGTCAGCCGTCAAACTTGGCAAAATATTACAGTTTTTGTGTACACTTGTGTGGGAAATGTACACACATTTGTTCGAAATATTTTAATGAAATAACATATCGTCTCTGCGTACCTATGTAATTTTAAATTAATTTTAAAGAAAGCTGAAAAACTGTTAAGTTTTGCAGTTTCTTCGTTGACTTTGCTAAATTTTTAAAAATTTCCTCTGTTTATGAATAGGCTTAGAAACACAAATTATATGTTTTATGAAAAAGAATGAAATGGGAAATAATTTTATTTATTATTTTTTTTTTATCAGAATTTTGTTTAGGTTTCGTTTTTGTCATATGCGTTTTAGCGTTTTTCTCAGTTGAACAATTTGAACAACCCTAATAATTATATATGCAAAATTAGCTTAGTGATTTTAAAAACTGCCATCTGTACTTTAACTAATAGTATTTTTAGTAAACAACGGACGGACGCTGACTTATGAAAACAAATATTTTAAAGGAAAAATTAACTTTTTTAACATGTTTTTATCCAAATTAATAAAATATGCAGTGGTTCCAAAATGCCTTTTATATATTTCTGTAACTTGTGATCCGTTAACCCATTTCGGACCACTACCCGATTTCGTTGAGATAACTTTACGAAATTTGGCACAAAGTTTGTCTTTGTGATTGAGATAACAAATTCAGAAGATTTGAAAGCTTATATAATTTTTGTTCCGATTTACAGGAAAATTTCAGAAATCGTACCATTTTTGGACCCAGGAAAATTTTTTTGAACTATATTTTGAAACTTTTTTTAGCTCAAATTATAGTTATTTACATCTAGAATAGACCATTAGTATAAAAATGCTTTTTCGGAAAGAATATTTAAAAATATCGCTGAAATTACCATTTATGCTTTTTCGCAACACTAAGTTTTTAGGTGATCCGAGTGGTTTTAACATCCAATTATGTACACACTTTTTACAAAAACTTTTTTTTCTCTTATTTTTAAGACAACATACTAATCTAGAAATAATTATAAAAAATGTCATCATTAACTGCATAACTATTTAAAAAGGCGAGGTCCAAATTCGCTTAAAGATATCTGAATAAAATTTGACGTGGCCATAGCTGTGGTGTTTTCGAGTTCGGCCATCTCGGATATGTAATTTTTTTTTTTAATAATTTTGTTGTAAAGAAATTTTAAATCCTTGTAAATCTCTACAAAACATTTGCTTACATCTCCTTTAGATTAACACATAATTGGGTTGAAATTCTTAATGGGCAAAAAAAAAAAAAAAAAAAAAAAAAAAAAAAAAACAGTTTTTAGAAAACCTTTACAGAAAATTTCCTAAAGCCAACAATGCATACATTTCAATTAAGCCTACTATATCAACATATGAAATGAAATCTTTATAAAAGAAAGTCAATGTTAATTATAGAAAATAGTTGCATACAAATTTCTCAGTGAAAAATTATTTTTTTATTTTTTGATAAAGAATTTTGTAAAAATGACTTTGGAAATAAAAATAGTTCTCGAATCAAAAAACATTCTTAGAATCACTGAAAAATACAATGTTGTGTCAGATTTAGTGTATGTATGTAATTCAGTTTAGACGTTTCTTCCAAAATATACCTTTCTTATTATATTTCTTCATATAAACGTATGAGTAACAGCAATCCATTGTAACAAGTATATGCTCCTATATAATCTGCCAAATACACACCTGCTCAAAATAATAGATACTCCTTATGGGAAGATATTGAAGTGACGATAACTTTGGAAAATTCTTTAGAAATACTTTTTATTTTCGTAAAAAATTTTATCTGGCAATGCCACTTTTATTCTGATATAGAACATTGTTCCAAATAGGAAAGAAAAATTGTTCAAACCAAGAAAAACATGGAATTACAATTAGGGGTTTAGGAAAATATCTATATTTTCTACAAAATACTTTGTATAAAAATCAAGGAATTGAAACATGTTATAGATCTTATAAAATAACTCCAAAATAGGATTATTTTATGGGCAAAAAAGTACACCTTCAATTCAATTCTCTGAAGGCTATTTTAGCTGCTGTAATAGGTCCGCAAAGAGTTCGTCTTCGTTTTGTGCAAGACAAATCTCCGGAAAGAATTACCAGAAAAGTTACATCAATGCGTATAAAAAATTTAAAGATACGGTTAACATTTTTTTATAAAAAAAAAAAAAAAACATTTACATTAGTCTAACTGTGAAGGCTCATAAAAGGGAGAGACATATTATTTTTTAGCTAAATGAAAACTATTTTATTTGGAAGCTATTTTAAAAAAGTGTCCGCCGTCCTGTAGGGAAGAAATTCCACGTTAAATTCACAAAGATGACTGTTTTAGAGTGAGGTGAAAATATAAGAGTTTGGGAATGCTTTTAATTGAATTCAAATTATCCTATTTATCACATTGATAAATACAATAAATGTATATGGGTACTGGGATATACTGGAAATTGCTATGTTTCCATATGCCTTAGAGTAATACCATTTACCTTGATCAATCAAGCAATATAATGGCCCCAATCAAAGTTCTAGATTAGTTAAGAATAGGTTCTAGAAAAACGTACATGTCTTAAGCGTGCAAAGTCCATCTCCGGATCTAAATCTTATTGATAACTTGTTGAATGATTCGAAGAAAAGTCTGTCGAAAGAAATTTTAAAAAATAGAGATGAATTATAGGGTAAAATATACAAAAAATATGACAAGTTTCCATTAGAAACTTGTCATATTTTTTATATAAGTGAACTTAGGTGTATCTATTATTTTGAGCAGGTGTGTAGTTCATGGCATAAAATATATTTAGGATAAAACATAACTCATAACTTTAAGAATTTTCTTCTGAAATTTGCGGAAAATACTGAATTTTTCACTATTCAAAACTTTTTCCTTTAATAGTTTTAGTTTACAACTGTGTACCAATTTTCAACAACCATCTATTGTAGTTTTTCTTTTCTTCTTAATAATGTACTATGTATGTACTTTTCTGTTAATATTTAAATTCTGTTAATATTTAAATATTTAAAAAAAACATTCCATATAATTGTTAATAAATTTCTCTTTTACTGTTTTAAAATTAAAAACTGTTAAAAGTCCTAACAGTATAACAGTTAATTATTTAAGAGTTTTAAGAGTTTAAACATATTGTTTATAACATTCTCTGTTACACAGTCTTATTTTATATTTCAACTAACATAACAGTAAAATGTTATATTAATGCTAACTTACATTCACCTTAATATCCTTCCTTGTTAAGTAACATTACTTAACTCTCTCCTTTACAAAACTTCTTTTTACTCTTTAGTAAAAGTTTCGTACAAATAGTTGCAACTAAACGAAGTTTTTGGGACAATTCTCATATTTTTTAAAATAGTTTAGAGTAAATTTAGTTCACTACTAATACCTGGAGGTGTTTATGGAATTTAAGATTATTATTTTTTTCTGCTAAATTTTTTTTTACCAGTTTTTTTGCATTTGTTTGTTTGTTTGGTCAGGAAAAAAAGGAAAGTTGTCATAAAGGCAGGATATGTGCAGTAATACCAACTTTTTTTAAAGGATGCTTGTTTATGAAACTACTTAGTGGCCTGGTTTTGGAGTGTCTTTCAATTCATATAAATAATGATTATTGAAAAATGTTTAAGGAAAGTGGCACAAATATAAAGAGTTTTTGAAACATGTTAAAGAAATGAAATAGAAAAAGTAATAGTAATACACATGGATTTTAAAAATTAAATTGATTTTAATAAGATTTATATGAATTTAAATTCAAGAAAAAAGTAGGTTTAAATAATAAAAACATTTTTAAAAAATATAATATTAATTTTTGTAGCATATTATTACGTTATATGCAGCTATTAAAATTAAAGCTAAGTATTATGATAAGTGAATTATTTTTTTATTCTTAAATTTCTATCTGCCGCACAGTGGTCCCAAAAGGAGCTTTTTTTGGAGATATCTAAAAAAACACGTGGTTAGAGATAAGGTATTTTCGAGTTGATTTGGAGGAGTATAGACCCCTAGTAGGTCATGGTGGAAGAGGGTAGACAATTTTTGTATTTTTTATTTTTTTTTTAAATTCGAAAAAAATCATTTATGACTTGAATGTTAAAAAAAATTTACATATAGATAGTCCTTATAAATCTCTACAAAAAAAAAATTGCTTAAATGTGGAGGTGAATTCTTTTAGTTTAAGAGACACTTAGGTCGAAGCAAATTTTATACTCATTTCTTAATCTATAGTTGAAACTTAAAAAAAAAAATATATATTTTTTGGGGTTATTTTCCAAAAAGTGGTAATATTCTTATCTGACCATAAAATATTTTCGTGTGGCAAACAACAAATCTTGTGATTTTGGGCAAATAAAATTATTTAATAGCAAACAAAAATGTTCCTAATGTGAACACAGTGTGACCACATAATAATTATTTGATCTTACAAAATGTTGGTAAGAGAAAACAATATCAAATAATAGTTATATTGAGCCATACTATTTATTATTGAATCTAAATCATTAAAAATTTAAATATTTAAATAAATGAGAAGTTTTAAGCTGTACAAGGGCGGATCAATAAGTCCGTGACTTTTTGAATGAAACACAGTGTTTTTTGCAAAACAAAAATTTATTTTTCAACATAATCTCCTTTTAACTCAATACACTTAGTCCAACGTTTCTCCAGTTTTTGTATCCCTTCAAAAAAAAAGGATTTTTCGAGGTCCTTAAAATAGGCATTTGTTTGGTCAATAATTTCATCGTTGGAGCTGAATATCTTTCCAGTGAGCCATTTCTTTAGGTTTGGAAATAGGAAGTAGTCACTAGGGGCTAAATCCGGAGAATATGGCGGATGAGGTACCAATTCGTAGCCCAATTCATAGAGTTTTGCCACTGAGACTGCACACGTGTGCACCCGTGCATTATCTTTTCTTGGCCATATTGGGTCGTTTTCTTTTCAAATCCTCATTAAATTGGTCTAATAAGTTGGCATAATATTCGCCATTTATTGTTTTTCCCTTTTGAAGGTAATCGATGTGGATTATCCCGCGTACATCCCAAAGAACTGTTGCCATCACCTTATTGGCCGACAAACTTACCTTGGCCTTCTTCGGAGCGGGTTCACCCGGAGAAACCCATTGTTTAGACTGCTGCTTGGTCTCCGGAGTCCACAAGTTACAAAACGCCGCAAAAATTCATTCGGATTGCGGTTAAACAACTCCAAACAATCCTTGGAAGTTGTTACATGTTTATGTTTATGTTTATGTTTATGGTCAATTGAAAGCAAACGTGGCACTCATCTTGCAGACAACTTTCTTAAACCCAGCTTATAATTTAAAATCGAAACCATACTGCCATATGAAATGCCTATGGCATCAACAATCTCACGCACTTTTACTCTTCGGTCGGCCAAAACCATATTGTGGATTTTTTCGATATTTTCGGGTGTACTGACCTCAATTGGCCGTCCAGAACGTTCAGCGTCATTTGTGCGACTACAACGAAAGTCAGTAAACCACTTTTTTACCATTGAAATCGATGATGCAGGGTCTCCATAGTATAATCGAGCTTTTTCTTGGTTTAATTGACGGTTTTTTTTTTTCGCAAAAAATTATGTTTAATGAGCACTCGAAATTCACTTTTTCCATTTTTAGAAAAATACACAAGGTTGTTTGTTTTGAAAGGCTGATAGTGATGTAAGTGGGGCAAATGTTGCTGCTGCCCAGGAGACGCGACGAACTAGTCACCCTAAGAACAAGGCCAGGTGAAGAAGATCACAGAAGTTGATGAAGCATGGCGCTAAATATGAGGCCCTCTTGATGACTCTCGTTGCTGAAAACGGCAACAGGAGGACCTTGAAGCTCTTGGCGCTGATGGTATTGGGAGCGTTATGGGTGGTGCTCTTGAACAGCCGATTGCAATGCCTATGCCATTGTCTTTTCTTTTTTTCTTATTTTTGTGTTATCTTCCTCTTCTAAAAAGCAAACGAAGCTGCTCAACATTATAAAATCCAAAAATTTTTAAGCTTTTATGTTCGAGCAAACAAATTCGAATCAAACATTTGCCTACTGAATTTTTGTAATGGTTTCAAAAGAAATTTTAACGTAAATGTGTGTAAAGTAAAATCGAAGCCGCTTTTCGTAATGGTTTTCCTCCCAAACCTTATCCAAACTTTGTCAATTTTGAAAAAGTTTTTTAGTTTATTTTCTAAAATTCAAAAATATCAAAGCCGAGATCTATAAAACAATATATTGACTGTATTCCCCCATATGTTGGTTTAACACACAAAAAATATTTAACACACAAAAAATGTTTAATGTTAATAATTGAATCTAAATAAAACTTAAACAAGTGGAGGTATTCCAATGAAGTTTTGGCAAAGTATAGATAAACTTCTTTTAAAATTAGTAAATCCTATTCCGGAGAAAATATGTTTCAAAAATTTAGTTTTTTCATTAAAATTATCATCCTGTTGTTGTAAAAGGCGTGGCTCATAACATTTTTTTTTTTTTTTTTGTATGTTAAACCAACATATGGGGGTGTAGAGCCAACACATTGTTTTGTCGATCTCGGCTTTGATATATTTATATGATTCTTACAGTAATACTCGTATTATTTAGAATTTTGTGAGAAATCTAGTGGTTGTTTTCGAAAAATTTTAAGGCCCAAATTAAGGCCTTAAAAGTTTTAAGTTTGAAAACTTTAAATTTTTAAAGTTTAAAAAGACGAGTACATTTAAGCAAGTTTTTCTGTTGGAATTTACAAAGACTACACATACATATGCAAAATTAAATGAGTTTTTGGCGCAATTTTTAAAAAATTACATACCTGAAGTGACCAAATTTGGAAGTCTACTTATTACCTTTGTGACCAGCTCTTTAAAACCGACTCAAAGATACCTCAGCTCTGATCACGTGAAATTTTATTTACATATCTTAAAGAAGTCATGAGTCACAGAGTTATTTAAAAAATATATATTTGGGACCACCACGTTGCACAGTGGCCCAGAATCGTTTTTTATCGGCCAAAACTCTGTAACTTTTGAATCAATAGAGATATTTTAGACACTTTTTTTTATTGAGAGATATTTTGAATTTTTCTCCAGTTTTAATTTCATTAATATCGCTTCAGCAATTGTTGAGGAATTTAAGGATAAATTTAAAATTTGTTTATGGCATTTGAGTGATTCCATATCAAATCAAAATATGGCTTTTCAAAAATTTAAAAGCGGTTGAATTTTTTCCTAAAGTAATCGCACTTTATTGCTCATAACTTCTAAAATATACATTGAACAATTTTTATTTTTATTTCATTTAATAGAAAAACACATTAACTTTAAAACGTCAAGTAAAATATTTATATACTTCAAAAGTTCAAAGGTCAAAATCGATAATATAAATTTCAAAGCTTAATATCTCAAAAAGTGGTATTTTAAAATTCTTAAAAAAATATACATATATATTGAGAATGTAACTCTACTCTATATTTATGCCAAATTTCAAGTTGGAGCCTTTTTTGATTTAGGAGTTATGAAGCAAAATACGATAAAAAGTTAATTTTTTGTTGTTTGTTAGTTTTTAAGTTTATAATAGATATAATAGTTAGAATTTTTTTATGTTCAAGTTTGACCTTAGAACTTTTGATGTAAAAACCTTTGTATACATCGTTATGAAGGTAATATCTTTGTCTTTAATATGCAGCAACATGGTCTAAATTTCATGTTTTCGGAAACAATTACAATGGTCAATGCTTGTATGCATTTCAAAAACTCCCAGGAAAATTTTTTCCACTAGAATCTATTGTTTTTGAAAAAAAAAAAAAAAATCGACAAAAATTTTTGTACAACCAACTAAAAGGTTTTAAATGCTTATTTTATTTTTTTTGTAGAAAATTATCGATAATAATTTGCGAGTAATGATAATTTACTTCTCATTAAATTTACAAATATTTTACATTTTTTTTTAATTCACATTTTTTTTTTTTTTCATAAAATTACATAAAATATTTGTCTCTAACAGCATGCCACGGCCACAATTACCAATATTTTGATCTAATTTTGGCCACCTTAGTTTTAATATGTTTGCTATTGAATAGCATTAAAATTTTGTAAATCGGTGTTTAAAAAAATTGGACTTTTGAAATTAATGAAATAGTTTACATTGCAATTCTCCGATCTCCATTATCTACGGAGACCGGGCCCTCATATACAGTAAAAATATCGGCTACAAAAAAAAGTCTAATAATAATAGTAATATTTTTTGCACTAATATTTTTGCCGGATATTATTTTGGCCATTAATATGTTATAATATTAGTTAAATCTATTGCCAATAATTTAATTTGAGTTCTGTTTAGTAATAATTTCTCTGATTTGCATGAGTCTGAAATGTAATATAATATTCGAGCAGTCTATCTAGTGGGTGTTGCGTACAAGTTACCTAACTACCGACTACATTAGGGCACCACTTGTAACTTTATTAGCTACGCGACTAGTCACTTTAACATGGGCTTGTCCTAGGAGGAAGTCTATTGTCAACTCAACGACTATATGGTGTCACTTTTTTGCACACACAATCACCTCCACGACTACTGAAGGGTCAATAAAGTGACAATATGCACCTCCACGCCTACGAGTTGGCCCTTTTTTACATACACAATCACTTCAACGGCTACAAAGTGAAACTTTTGTGCGCACACATCCATTTTGCTGATTACAATGAGTCAGTTAAACATTTTTTATATTTTTTCGTCTTCTTCCCGCTTACCATAGAGTCAGAAAAGTGTCAATTGCCAATACGCATTTTGGTGACCGATTGAGAGCGGTAGGGGACTATACACCAATGAATCTTACTGCCTAAAAGGGGGTTAATTGCCATTAAATAAGCTGCTGGGATGTATTTTTGAAATACATTTTTAGTTAATAAAAAAATATTCATCAAAAATTTATCTCTATATAAAGAAGAAACAAATACTTGTTAAACTAAAAAAAAATTAATTGTTTGGTTTGATGAAACGTTATCAAAGCCGGTTGCTCTCCGTTTTGACATGGAAGCACAAAAAAATGTTAAGTTAATTTATTAAGTTTTTCAAGAAAATAAAAAATTTAAGGGGTTTCGAAATCGAAAGTTTTTCGAAATTTCAAAAAACTAAAATAGGTAGGGTAGACGGGGGAGCATTCATCACTCTTTTGTTTAAAATTCTGTATTTTCAAAACGGTTCACGATATCAATAAATTTTGTTTAGTAAGAAAAACCTCGATATGTTGGCTTATATTTAAGACCATTTTATCCTGACTATCTTCATGTTAAGTTAATTTTTATTGAGAAGTTGTTAAGTGAACAAAAACGTCTAAACTACCCCATCCCATGGGGTAGATTCACCAATTGAGGGGAGCAGAATCATTTTCAATACAGCATTTGAAAAAACAAACAAAAATTTATATGTGTAATTGAATTTTATACAAAATAAATTTTTAACAATGGCGACCCAAAATCTATGCATAAGAAAATAACTTAATGATTTTCGTTTTAATTCAATTAATGGCGCCCATAGACACATACTGCAGAGAGATACTGCCGATGAACCCTCGCATACGTATGTGCTGGATGATTTTTCTACACATTCATCAATCAAAATTTTATTTTAATATTTATTTGTTTTTTTCTTTTAAATTGAAATATAAAGTATAAACTTTCATAATTGACAAAAAAATTAATAAATTCATTCTACACAAATGTCTGCAGTATGAGTTCATTTTAAAATCAAAAAGATTTTGATTTCTCATACTGCACTGTCTGTGTGACGTACACATTCAAAATCTCTCTCAATTTTACTAAAGGCGCCTATACACACATACTGCAGAGAGTTATTGCCGATGAACCCTTCTATATGTGTGTGATTGGTGATTTTACTACACATTCATCAATCAAAATTTAATTTTTGTGAGAAAATTCGATTAAGTACTAAAAAAAAAAAATATTTTTTATTTTTCTTTCAGTTTAACCCTGCAATACTAATGTACGTACATTTTACGTACATCAACGTTTTTTAAAAACCTTATCTCAGGCGTCCGAAGATTTTATGCCACCAAATTTCAAAGATCTTTTCAGCGGATGGTTTTTTATATACTAATGCAAAAATAAAGTATTTGCATTCGTTCATATGATTAGAATAGAGATGAATAAAAAATTGTCAAAATAACGTTATTATTCTAGGGTTAAAAAGTCAAACTGTAATATTCATAAAAGAAAAAAAAAACTTTAGAAATTCATTCAAAGTATTTGTTTGCAGTATGAGTTCATTTTGAAATCAAAACAATTTTGATTTTTCATACTGCATTGTCGGTGTGATGCACACATTAAAAAACCCTCTCAATTCCACTAATATATACTTATTGCATGAGCTTATGCAGTATGTGTCTATGGGGTGCTTAACACTACAGAGTCTTTATGTACAGTGAAAGATCTAGAGATAGTAAGAGCTTTGTATCTGATTACGTCGTTCTTGTAGGATAAGATAAATCGACCTACCAGCAGTTTGGCGAATGTACCTCAGGTGGAGTATTGCGCACAAGTGATAATTTTTTTCACACTTTAAAGGAATTTATAAAAACATATATTGTCAATTCTTGTTTATTACTATCATGTTTATAACATAGAAACAAATCTCTGATCAATTCCAAAAAATATGAGAGTGAGTTATCACATAACTCTGAAATATTTAGAAGAGTATTGAAAAAACAGTTAATCCCGTCTACCTTCGAACAAATGTACTTTGGAAATTTCAAAATTTGCTAGATGAAAGATCTTTTATCTATGAAAAGAAAATAAATTATTAACACCAAAAATTTTACTTTGTTTTCAAGATAATTGGCAAAACCGAATGTGCCCCTATGTCAAATGCTCCCTCTTCTACCCTACGTCAATTTCGTCTTACAAAGCATGCAAGTACCAAATATGAATTAATTCTGAGAACTTGTGAAATTTTGCATAAGTTTTGTCTTAAGGAATTCACGATATAGATTGTAAATGAAATTAATTTTTCAGTGACGTCAATATTAAAAAATCATTATAATATCACATTGCTCCAACACCCCAAGTTATACTAAAATTAGTTCTCACCTGCTCGTGTACAAAAGTTGACCCGAATTTGTAAAGAGAAAATGTATTTTACACCGAATATTTTTCTTTTAAAATCCTATGTTAATGCACAGACTGATACTATACTTTCCTAAGAAAATTGTTTTTATACCTTAACTATTAGCTTGAACAATTATTTCCTTACATTAAAATTATTTATATATTTTTCAAAAAAATTACAAAATTATTCTATAACTTCAAATAGTTTATTTTAAATCCATCTATTGATATTCCCATAATCCCTGTCAAACTTTTTCGTAATCTCCCTGGTTTCTTAAGTCCTTTGCAATCATTCATCTTAATGTATTCTATGTAGTATGTACTGTAAGCAGCCAATAACAATGACAAAAACAGCACAACAACAACAACAATAACAAAAATTAAGATTGAGAGAGAAAAAGAAAAAAAAATAAGGAAAAGTAAACTTTTCTTCTTCCTGCTTGTTTTTGATGCAAATTAAGAAAAACAACTAAACACTTGTGGCTTAAACTAAAGTCTGTTTTGCCAAACTACTAAAACAAACAACAAACACCAATAACGTAAGATGAAAGCGAAGGAATAAGAAAGTTAAAATGAAGGAAGCAGAATATGAAATATCCTACAACGATTAAGATATGCCAAAAATATCTTATAATTAAAATAATTTTGAAATAAAATATTTTTTCAGATATTTTCATTTGAAGCTCATCTATAACAAAATTTTATCTACCAAACCGTTGTTTCCATTTAAAGTACTTCAAAGTATACAGATTGAGGGACGGAAGGACAATTGAGATTCGTCTTAGGAAATGGCAAAAATTGTTTATAAGAAGGCGCTCTTGGAAACTCAAATATCATACTCAAAATTTTGTAGCGCATTTAAAAACGTTAAGCAAGCAAACTGCAAGAAACGGAGAAAAAAAATCTTCAACTGAAAAACTTTAAACACTAAAATAAACCGTTAGGCAGTCAAGAAGTTAAAAAACAAGAGCCACAACAATACACCAGCACCAACCAAGTGTTCTAGACAATTTCAGAGAAAAATTACGAAAAAAAAGGCCCAATAAAAAAAGTGAATTTGAAAAACTTTGATAGCCATTCAAGGTGACAGTGTGATTGTGTTGTTGGTAACTAAGACGAAGAAAAAAAAATAGTTTTGTAAGCGAAAAAAATTGTCAACTTTTTCTTTTATATGTTTTTCATTTTCTTTGGTCACTGGGGAAAATATAAGATTTAATGGGACAGGTACAATGAATATAGAAAAAAGACAAAAAGAATAAAAGGATAAAACAAGAATTGTTAAGTGTCTAGAGTGGTTAAGATGATTTTGGTTGTTGCTTTCGTTTTTAATTTTTTTCTCTCGGTATATAACATTAAGGTTTTAAGGAATTTTTTTTTTTCAAAAACAAAAGTAAATTGTATTTTATTTTGTGAAGGATAAACACTTAGTGTCCATGTGTCTTTTATTATAAGGACTATACTTTAGGGAGGTGAAATGGACTGAAGAGTTCTAAGGAATAAGTAATTATCTGACTAAAATTGTGAACAAAATTTATAGAATATTTAGCCAAACCATATTATCGATAACAATCTCTGCTCAAAAAATAATTTTTGGAAGAAATTTGGTTCATTTAAACATTTTTCATGCAAAAATTTAATACAATAAATGCTAAGCTCTGATTTAGTTCTACTACAATTATATTTCAGTTCTGGTTTAGTTCTAGTTCAGCTCTAGTTCAGTTCTAGTTCAGTTCTAGTTCAGTTCTAGTTCTAGTTCAGTTCTAGTTCAGTTCTAGTTCAGTTCTAGTTCAGTTCTAGTTCAGTTCTAGTTCAGTTCTAGTTCAGTTCTAGTTCAGTTCTAGTTCAGTTCTAGTTCAGTTCTAGTTCAGTTCAAGTTCAGTTCTAGTTCAGTTCTAGTTCAGTTCTAGTTCAGTTCTAGTTCAGTTCTAGTTCAGTTCTAGTTCAGTTCTAGTTCAGTTCTAGTTCAGTTCTAGTTCAGTTCTAGTTCAGTTCTAGTTCAGTTCTAGTTCAGTTCTAGTTCAGTTCTAGTTCAGTTCTAGTTCAGTTCTAGTTCAGTTCTAGTTCAGTTCTAGTTCAGTCCTAGTTCAGTTCTAGTTCAGTCCTAGTTCAGTTCTAGTTCAGTTCTAGTTCAGTTCTAGTTCCGTTCTAGTTCAGTTCTAGTTCAGTTCTAGTTCAGTTCTAGTTCAGTTCTAGTTCAGTTCTAGTTCAGTTCTAGTTCAGTTCTAGTTCAGTTCTAGTTCAGTTCTAGTTCAATCCTAGTTCAGTTCTAGTTCAGTTCTAGTTCAGTTCTAGTTCAGTTCTAGTTCAGTTCTAGTTCAGTTCTAGTTCAGTTCTAGTTCAGTTCTAGTTATTAATATTTAAAATTGTAACAGGTATTTTATTTAGTATTGTTGGTAGACTTACGCCTAGAGTGTTTCTTCCGAATTCATTTTCGAATCGATCCACCTTGTATCGTTTTTGAGCTCGACGTCTTGTGTGATGTGTGTGGTCATTCATGCGTAAGAATCTGTTGTCGCCAAAGAAATCATTCGCTATAGTTGTACAGTATATGCTGTTAACATTAAGAAGATTCAATTTTTTTAGAATTGTGCTGTAGTTACCTGTATTATAGTTGAGATTACTTGTTGTATTGATGACATTGATGTTATTTTGTTGATTATTGGTAACGTTGTTAGCATGGATGTTGTTTGTGTTGTGCAATGTGTTTTGTGTTTGATACGTAGACCTGTTGTTGTGTGTGTTTATAGGATTATTTAAATCGTTTGTTTGGCTTATACGTAAACGAGAAATTTTTGAGATATGGTAGTTTTTCCAAAGTATTTTTAATAATTGGTTTTGTGTTTTTTGTGAAGTTTTGCTGTATTTTGCGCTACCCCATGCTGTGATTCCATGGCGAATATAAGACTCTGCGAGTGAATAATAGGCCTGCCTGAGAACGCTATATGTAGAACAATTGCTTAAATGATAAATTTTATTGTGTAGACATTCTGTACTATGAAATTTTATATTAGTAGGAGAATCAGTAAGATGGCGTGGTTTTATATGCATCAGTTTTGTTTTTGTTGCATTAATTATAATACCCTTATCATGACACCATTTTGTGGCGATATCAAGTTGATGTTGCATAATTTCGGTGGCTGTCTGAATATTTTTGTGAGCGATTACAATTGCTGTATCATCAGCGTAAGCAAAATTTGTACTAGCCTCTACATATCGTTTACATAAATAATATACAAAATAGGGCCTAATTTCGAACCTTGTGGTACTCCAAATTGTGTTTCCATTTCATCGCTAAAGGTGTTCTGTATTTTTACTTTATATGTTCTGTGTTCTAGATAATTTTTAAACCAGCTTAATGTGTGTATTTACAAAATAGTCTATATCGTAGTATGCAATCAAAAATCTAGTAAGTTGTTTATCCCATAGTCTATTCTATAATCAAGACTAGAATTAAGTGTATGGTACTGTCTGATTTGTTGATCAGTATAGTATAAGTATTTTACAATCTATTTTATAGTTAAGTATATTCTCAGGTTGAAATACAGTATTTTTTTTTTTCGTTTTACAATATTTTTGTTATTATTATTATTTTTCTTTTTTGTTAAAACTCAGCTAATATTCTTAAACTACAACCAACATATTTCCTTTAAAATAATCATTCAAACTATTTATTATCCATAAATTTATAAACTTTTTACAAAACGTGGGAGTATATTTCATTTTCTATTTTCCTTTTCACTGCTTTCAATTTTCATCTTAATAGACACCAACCACTACTACAACCTCACCCTTCACAACATCCACCATTATCAAGTCATCCACTACAGACAAAACTGTCATATTTTATGAATAAACACTTTGCCATGATTTCGTCTAATTGCCACTGACACGCAGAAAAGTATGGCCATTAATTTGTATCCAAAGCAAAGAGAAAAAAATTATATTAATAATAAAAATAAAAACCATCGCTTTAATTTGCCACACTCATTATGGCATAAATTAATTATAAAATGAAGAAATATATAATAAATAAATTTATAAGTAGCAAAGTTATTGATTTCAGTTTTTATAGGCCTTATAAAAAATATATATGTATGTATAATGACAGTCTAAGATTCTTTTCTCTATAGTTGTATTTATGTAGGCGGGAGACAGATGAAATGAGTTTAATTAGGTTTATTTTGAAAAGGGGCAAAATTTAATAGGCAAACAAAATTTTATTAATAAGACTTAATAAATATATAAAAGGAATTGTTGTGGTTTTGATCACAGAAAAGGGTCATTATATATATTTTTTTTTTTTATCTTTTAAAGTCATAAAGTTGGAAAAGTATGTAAGAATTTATTAATTTAAATAATTAGCAATTAGCCTTTTATTTAATTTAATAGAAACATAAATTAAATTAACTTTGGTCTATTTTCAAACTTAAAAGTGAAGTATTTCAAATGGATATTTTCACTTTCCTCATCAACGGAGTTTTTAATTTGGCCAATTATAAGAAAAAAAAAATCTCCAAAATATTTTAATAAATGTATTTAGATTTAGGAGTTTGTTGCTGGAATTGGAGCATTTCACACATTTATAATAAAATTGATGCAGTTGTCGTATAAAAAATAATTTCCATTTCTTTAAATAAATGCTTGCAAATTATTTCCATTATATGTAAAAAATAAAACTGAGTTTCTGTCCCATTTCTATAAAAACATTGTTATGATTATAACCTTTAAATAAAACTCATAATTCTTAAGTAATGTCTGACATAAATAATCTACTTTTCATAGACACAATCAATGATATATTTCAACCAAAGTTCATTGTTCAAATCTTTACAATCACATGTTTAAACATAAAAATCAAGGTAAGAGAATAAACACATACACACCCTTATATACAAAACATCCTTTTTACTACAACCATTCATTTACATTTATCTATTCATGGAACATGAACCAAATTGCACTCAAATATTTAGCCAATAATTTGTTGCTTATGAGTATCTTCTTTAGAAACCCAATGATATAATCAATTAAACATATGAATTCTGTACTAAATACAAATATAAAACAATACTCAGAATAAAAAGCTTACATAACTACTTACATAAGTATGCAGACTGATAAAGTAAACCTAAATATAAATTGGCCATAACATTATCAACTCATATGTCTAAAGATTTTGGTTAGATACAAGTAATCATTTACAGGAGGTTGAGATTAAAAGGATTTTAAATTTATTAAGATTAAGATCCAGTCTTTTAAAATATGAATAACACCACATTTTTGGAGTAATAAAATCCAGTCTATAGTTTAGTATACAGAGTCTATAGAGTAATCTGTAGGATAGTCTATAGAACAGTCTATAGTTTAGTCTATAGATATCGTGATTTTTATTCTCATCTATTGTTTATCATATAGTCCAAAGTAACACTGAACTAGAACTGAACTAGAACTACACTAGAACTGAACAAGAACTGAACAAGAACTGAACTAGAACTGAACTAGAACTGAACTAGAACTGAACTAGAACTGAACTAGAACTGAACTAGAACTGAACTAGAACTGAACTAGAACTGAACTAGAACTGAACTAGAACTGAACTAGAACTGAACTAGAACTGAACTAGAACTGAACTAGAACTGAACTAGAACTGAACTAGAACTGAACTAGAACTGAACTAGAACTGAACTAGAACTGAACTAGAACTGAACTAGAACTGAACTAGAACTGAACTAGAACTGAACTAGAACTGAACTAGAACTGAACTATAACTGAACTATAACTGAACTAGAACTGAACTAGAACTGAACTAGAACTGAACTAGAACTGAACTAGAACTGAACTAGAACTGAACTAGAACTGAACTAGAACTGAACTAGAACTGAACTAGAACTGAACTAGAACTGAACTAGAACTGAACTAGAACTGAACTAGAACTGAACTAGAACTGAACTAGAACTGAACTAGAACTGAACTAGAACTGAACTAGAACTGAACTAGAACTGAACTAGAACTGAACTAGAACTGAACTAGAACTGAACTAGAACTGAACTAGAACTGAACTAGAACTGAACTAGAACTGAACTAGAACTGAACTAGAACTGAACTAGAACTGAACTAGAACTGAACTAGAACTGAACTAGAACTGAACTAGAACTGAACTAGAACTGAACTAGAACTGAAGTAGAACTGAACTAGAACTGAACTAGAACTGAACTAGAACTGAACTAGAACTGAACTAGAACTGAACTAGAACTGAACTAGAACTGAACTAGAACTGAACTAGAACTGAACTAGAACTGAACTAGAACTGAACTAGAACTGAACTAGAACTGAACTAGAACTGAACTAGAACTGAACTAGAACTGAACTAGAACTGAAGTAGAACTGAACTAGCACTGAACTAGAACTGAACTAGAACTGAACTAGAACTGAACTAGAACTGAACTAGAACTGAACTAGAACTGAACTAGAACTGAACTAGAACTGAACTAGAACTGAACTAGAACTGAACTAGAACTGAATTAGAACTGAACTAGAACTGAACTAGAACTGGACTAGAACTGAACTAGAACTGAACTAGAACTGAACTAGAACTGAACTAGAACTGAACTAGAACTGAACTAGAACTGAACTAGAACTGAACTAGAACTGAACTAGAACTGAACTAGAACTGAACTAGAACTGAACTAGAACTGAACTAGAACTGAACTAGAACTGAACTAGAACTGAACTAGAACTGAACTAGAACTGAACTAGAACTGAACTAGAACTGAACTAGAACTGAACTAGAACTGAACTAGAACTGAACTAGAACTGAACTAGAACTGAACTAGAACTGAACTAGAACTGAACTAGAACTGAACTAGAACTGAACTAGAACTGAACTAGAACTGAACTAGAACTGAACTAGAACTGAACTAGAACTGAACTAGAACTGAACTAGAACTGAACTAGAACTGAACTAGAACTGATCTGGAACTGAACTGGAGCTGAACTAGAACTGAACTAGAACTGAACTAGAACTGAACTAGAACTGAACTAGAACTGAACTAGAACTGAACTAGAACTGAACTAGAACTGAACTAGAACTGAACTAGAACTGAACTAGAACTGAACTAGAACTGAACTAGAACTGAACTAGAACTGAACTAGAACTGAACTAGAACTGAACTAGAACTGAACTAGAATTGAACTAGAACTGAACTAGAACTGAACTAGAACTGAACTAGAAATGGACTAGAACTGAACTAGAACAAAAGTGAATCAGAACTGAGCTACTATTAAACTAAAATTGAACTAGAACTGAACTAGAACTGTACTAGAAATGGACTAGAACTGAATTAGAACAAAAGTGAATCAGAACTGAGCTACTATTAAACGAAAATTGAACTAGAATTGAACCTTATCTGTACTTAAAATTAACTTGAACCGAACTTTAACTTATTTTGAATTTCAAAATAACTTTTCAGTTGCCCTTTTTATTATTGTATAATCATCACATAACTGATGTCTTGTATTTAGTTTATAAATATTTATAGATTTATTTGTCTGCAGGTTTATTTGCATTGAAAACCTTCCAATCGAATACAATTTCCAACACACAGTTGAACTGTGATTCATTGCGAACGGTCGTGTTCTTTGAAAGCTCCTGCTAAAATTATAAAAACTACCGAGTTAAAATAAAAATTAAATAATCAAAAAACAAACAGTATTAAAATAAAGTTTCTTCAATATTCTTGTGGAAAAAAAGTTAAATAAATCATAATAAAAAAGTTGTTTAAAAGCAAAATATCTTGTTTAAATATAAGAAAAAAAGAACAAACAGAAAACAAATAAATCGTTTTTCTTATTTTGTTTTGTAAACAATATTAAAGAGAGTGCAAAATGAGTCAAAAAATCATTTGTAATCAATGTAAAAAAGAGATTACATCAACAAACTATGTAAAATGTTACAATTGTGGTTCAAATTACCACTTCTCAACTTGCTCTCCCCTATCGGAAAGCACATACCTCGGCATGTATGGTGAGAGGAAAACGTCTTGGAAGTGCCAAATTTGTAAACCACGTAGCCGATCTCCAAACACCTTGTACCAAGCCGTTGTTTTTGATGACCACAATAACAAAAAACAAGCAAGAGTTGACGATGATGAGGATAATAGTGAAAACGACCAAAATAAAAAGTTTAAGGAAACAATGTCATTGACCTCCTTAAACAACAAACTATGCTCAGTTGAAGCAGATCTAAAATCAGAAATAAGAGATGTAAAAAACACGATTGAAAAGCTTATAAATTCATCCAACACTCAGATAACAAATGAGATCCAAAGTGCTCTTACAGCGATCACCAATACTCTTACAACATTAACTGCCCAAGTAAAAGAGCTAAATGAAAAAGATAAAGAGAAGGACACCCGATTGAATTCAATGGAAACCCGTATTAACAAGTTAGAGCAGCAGATGATTTGCAAAAATATTGAAATCAAAAACATAACAAACAAACAAATCTCCCCATTTGAAGTCGTTAAAGCAATTGGTATCTCTTTAAATGTTGATATAAACGAAACAGACATAAACAAAGCTTATCGTCTGAAAAAACAAGACGACAAAGTAATGGTAGAATTCTCTTCATCAAGTAAAAAAACAGAATTCATGAGCAAACTTGTTAGACATAGAGTCGACGCTAAAATCATAAACAATATTAGCAGTGAAGATCAAAACAAATATATCTATATAAATGATCAATTAACTTTTAACAATCGTCGTATATTATGGTTAGCAAAAACCAAAGCTAAGGAAGCCGACTGGAAGTTTGTTTGGGTACGAAATGGAAACATATTTGCGCGTAAAAATGAAAATTCTCCTCTTTTTATCATCAACAATACTGCAGATATTGAATTAATTAACAATATTATGTAAAACAAAAATCGTTATATTATTTTCTTTATAAATAAATATATTTTATACATAAATTCCTTACAAAAATAAAAAATGATTAATAATCCTAAACAAACTTTAAACAATTTTGGTCAAATAAATAAAAACTCTTTAAGTTATCCCGTATCGCTAGTATACATGAACATTCGTTCATTGAGACTAAACTTCACAACATTTTTATCAACAATTAACAATATAATCGAAAAAATTAAATTTATAATATTAGTTGAAACAAATATAACTGATAGCGAAAACATATTTTACACAATTAAAGGTTTTAATGCAATATTTTACAATAGAGAGAGTCAAAGAGGTGGAGGGATAGCAATATATATTGCCGAACATTTAACTTTTAACGAAATATCCCTTAAAACCAATTCATCTGAAATACTACAAATTGATGTTAATATCCACAACAACAAAACTATTTCTCTGTTATCTATCTATCGCCCCCCACATGAAAATATTTCGTCTTTTATCAACGAACTTGATCTTATCATAAACAAAATAAAGAAAAAACAAGAGGTAATTCTAGTTGGAGACATAAACATTGATATATTAAGAGAAAATATAACAACAACAACATATCTCAATATGTTAATGTGTAATGGTTTACAATGCATGGTCAATGAGAGTACAAGAGAAGATATTAAAAGAAACACTAGCACTTGCATCGATCATCTCTTTTTTAAAAATAATACAACAACAAAAGCACACGCCAATATAATAACAACAAATATATCTGATCATTATTCGCTGTATTTTTATGTTTATGATAAAGAAAACAATCAGAGAAAGGAAACCATAACTAATCAGGTGCCGTGCTTTGACAATTATAAAATAAATAAACAAATAAAAAGTACAGATTGGAATTCATTTACGCAAGAGCCACTAAATATAAATGATTTATATAATAATTTTTATAAAAAATTCTGTGAAATATATAAAACATCAAATAAAAAGAAACAAATATCAACAAAAAGATCAGTTAATCCGTGGATTAGTGAAGAAATAGTTAGATACTGTGATATGCGGGATAAACTTTTTAAAAAATGGCACAATAATCGCAAAAACAAAATATATGAACAAGAATATAAAACATTTAGAAATTCATTAAACAAAAAAATTAATTTTGAAAAAAACAATTATTACAAAAATAAATTCATTGAAAATAGGTACGATATACGAAAAACATGGGAATTAATAAACGAAATAATCGGTAAAAAATCTACAAATGTTGACAGTGTTATAATGAACAATTTTAAAACCGAAAATGTATCGGATATTGTAAATAAATTTAGTACAAGCTTTAGTACTAACGTTAAAAAAATACTACACAAATGTAATATAAAGACAATTAATAACACTATTAGCTCGATAAATAACTCACTTTACGTTGAATACACTAACCAAGAGGAAATCTATAATATTCTTAAAAATCTGAACGTTAAAAAAGGGGCCGGTGCGGATGGAATAAGACCGAAAGACCTTAAAATAAATGCCAGTACCTTAACATCAATTATTACCAAATTGATCAATATCAGTTTAGAACAAGAAACTGTTCCAAATCTACTAAAAACGTCTATAGTTAGGCCGATATACAAGAGCGGAAACAAATCTGATTTTAATAACTATAGGCCAATAGCTATTTTATCCGTAATAGATAAAGTTCTAGAAGAAGTAATCGTCCGACGTCTTACAAGCTTCTTACAAAAATATAAAATTATTCATAAAAATCAGTTTGGGTTTCAAAAAGGAAAGAATATTAATAAACTACTAGGAAATTTCTCAAACATTATTAATGGATCTTTAAGCAAACATATGCATGTCTTAGTTATATATATCGATTTTAGTAAGGCGTTTGACACTTTATCACATATCAAGCTAATTGAAACTCTTGAAAAGTGTGGTTTAAGGGGAAAGATTTTAAATTGGTTCAAAAGCTACTTAGAAAACAGAAATTATTGCGTCAAAATTAACAATAAACTAAGTAGTAAAATTTCATACGATTGTGGGGTGCCACAAGGGTCAAAACTTGGACCAATACTATACATCATATATGCTAATGAAATGATGAAATGTCTAAAAGAAGGTACAACCTTCGCCTATGCAGATGATACTGCAATAGTAGTATCAAATAAAAACTTATCCATCGCCAAAGATACATTACAGGAACAATTAAATATAGCAACCAAATGGTGTCACGATAACGGTCTCATCATAAATGCAAATAAAACTAAGGTCATGTATATAAAACCACCACACATAACAGATTCACACATTGATTTAAAATTTCACAACACAGAGTGTTTGCATAACAACGCATATACTAATATAAACTCTAATGACACATGCACAACTACAATAGAAAAAGTTAATTCCTACAAATATTTAGGAGTATATATTGACAGTAATTTTAAGTGGAAGATTCACATTGAAAATTTGCAAAAGAAGCTTCGGAAAGCATCATATATACTATACCACCTAAGCAATTGTGCAACATATGAAGTACTACGTCAGGCATATTTTTCCTTAGCTGAATCCTATATTAGACATGGGATAACAGCATGGGGAAACGTTAAATATAATAGTACACTTCAGAAAACACAAAATAGTTTACTTAAAATATTATGGAAAAAAAATCACTATTACAACAACGATAACAACAATATAACAATATCCAACAATCTTGCCAAAAACTTAAATGTTTTAAACGTCAAAAATATTTACCTTACCACAATAATAAAGGAATTTGACAACGACGCCAGATTTCTACAGCCAATCGATCATGTCCACAATACCAGAACAAGATCCCAAGGGAGGTTCAAGGTCGAACGTTTTTCAAACGAATACGGCCGAAATACACTTTCTGTTGCATTGCCTACAGTCTTAAACAAATTGCCAATAAATATACTAAACTCAAAAAATGTTTTTACAAAAAACAAACTAATAAAGAATTATTTAATTAACTTGCAATGAATTACATATATATTACTATAATGATTATCTTTTTTAACCAATCTCCTGCAGACAAGCTGAATAGCTTTGCGGGTATTATTTAAAAGTATGCATTAAATTAAAAGTAAATATATAAACCGTAATAACATAAAAAATTGAAATGTTGTAATTATACATTTAAGTTAATATACTAATATACTACTTTAAGGAAATATTGTATATTTTTGTAAAAAATTTATAATTTACTAAATAATTGAATAAATAATAAAAAAAAAAAAAAAAAAAAAAAAAAAAAAAAAAAAAAAAAAAACATTTAATTGTGTGTTATTCTTGTTTTAGTATACTTGATACTAGAATCGATTTGAAAATAATTTTTGTTTGGTTTCTAAACTATTTCAAAGAAATTTATTTGACATTAAACTAAATTTGTAAATTTGAAACGACTGACATATTTGCAATCGCTTTTATATCCCGAAATGTACACGTATACTTATTAAATTAATTTCCTGATTAGGAGGCATAGCTCATCAATTGGTATGTTTAAAATCTTGATTTATTTAGCCTAAAGTGCCTTGATACAAATAAATTATTTCAATAAATAAGATATACATGAAAATGTCTTTGCTAGAGATAAATAATATTATGTGCAAATTCAATAAACTTCATGTTTAATTGTAATTCTTACTTTTGAAAGATTTTAAGTATTAAAAGTTTGAATAATGGTTAATGTTATATCTAAATCTCTTTATAACTGGGTATTACTTAACCATCAATTACCGTTGTCCTCCCTATTAATCTGTAATTATATAATTCCTCCATAATTTATCTTACAATCAACCTGGCAAATTTTAAACTTAAGAAAAAAACACCATCTTTCAATTACAATTTCTTGACCATTAGTTAATTTCATCGTTCACCTTTTCTAAACTTTACAAAAACTACTGTTTCCAAATAACAAGTATAAAAAACACAAAAGAAACAGAATCAAAATCTTCTCTTAAAACATCTGTCACTCTAAAACTCAGTGACAAATTATCTGGATTTTATAGTCAGTCACCACCTGGACCACAAAGAACACTTAAGGAAAAATAGAAAAAAAAAAAACAACAATAACAACACCCACATATACAATATAAAATTGTGATAAATCATGTTGATGTTTTATCATCATCATCATTCCCAATGCATCGTTTAAAAATTTACCAACAGCAGCTATTAACAAAAAATAAAGGAAACAATTAATTAAATTTTTAGTCAAATTATACGAAAATTTAGTAAAAACCACAAAAAGAGATTAAACCTGTATATAATCACATACACTCACATATAAACACTTACATGTTTATATTGTGCTTGTATTTTTTGGCGTTATTTAATACAAGGAATAATATAGGGAATACAATACACTTGATATCCTCAAATACACATACAATAGGTATTAGGATTTAAGAGCAAAAGTATAATTATAATGGGCGATGATGATAATGCATAATATATGATGATAAGTATTTTTATATACCAGTGACAAAAACTTTCGCAAAATATATTGTTGTAATTAAAACTAAAAAATGTAATTAGAAACAATATAAGGTTTATTTAGAAAAAAGTTTATATATAGGAATCTTTCGACACTTTCTTTAAAGAAAAACAAGTAAGGAAGAAATAGTCGGTCTAGCCCTTGATACTAACTTTTCTTTGGGAATTATGTACGTTAAAGAGGTTTTTGGTAAAGGAGTTTATATGGGCCGATTTTAATGAGATTTGGCAATAAAATAAAAACTTATATTAAACTTATTCGTGCTCAATTTAATTATTGATATATTTCAGACTTTTATAAGCTCAATACACCTATTCTGGAAGCATATTTGTATAGAGGCTTGGTGAAATAATGGAACGATCATAGTCAATTTTAATAAGGTTTATCCTTGCATTAAAGTAATTGTTGCAAACATAACCACAAATGCATAACACCCCAACCACCTATAAATCTTTGAAATAAGTATAAAATATGGCTGATTTTTTTCTTCAACTTTTTTGTCAAAATATAAATGATATTTCAAATGATAGTACTTAAAAAATATTTAAGAAAGAAATGCTAGAAGAAAAGTCACATGTGATTTTTTTCAATTAAGAAAAATAGCTTTAATAGCCATTATACATTGACTTAAAAAAAAGTGGTTCCCGTCTACTAAAATTGTAGACAGAAGAACGAACATATTTTATGAAAATAGTAGAATTTTTAGAATCATAAAAATTAAACTTGCATTTTTGTAATATCCATACTTTGCTTTGTATTAGATTTTTGTAAATTCCGAGCATGAAAGTATGTCTGAAGTGTCTCCAATGGAGGTAGTTGGTTTTTAAGCATTTTGGTTTTTAAGCAGACATATAATGACATTCGAAATTGAAACTTTTTTTGCTGGGTTATATACCTACAAAAAGGAATGCACCAAAAAATGATAAGTTGTATACTAAAGGTTTAAAGGTATATGCAGATGTGTACACGTGTATGTGGGAACTAAAACCAACACAATGATGAACGTGATTTTATTATTGGTCTGGTTAGAGAAAAAATAATAAAAAGAAAAGTGAGTGATAAAAAGACAAATCTGTTGAACATGCGGTTATAATAAATGATATCACAATCAAATAAACACTTGTTGTAAGAAATATATATGATTTTGATTTTTTTTTTTTTTAATTAATTATATTATTATTTTTTTTATTATTGACAATAAAGTTTCATTAATTAATATTCGTTGAATTTAATTTGAAATGAATTTTCATTTATCTTGTTTTGTTAATATTATTTTGTTGTTGTATTAATATTATTTTATTTTATTTTGTTACCTAAAGCTCTTGTTGAGTTACTTTTCTTATTCTATTTTATTACTATTTTTCATATTATAATATAAAATTTGCAATTTAAGCAAAATTTTTGACTGCAGCTTGAAAATGTGGTGCTGTATGTCTGCTTTCAATTTGTTTGCATTTGTATTTTAAAGTAATAAAATTTTATACAAGAGAGTTTTGTATATATTTGAATACAAATACAAAATACTACTCAACAATTTTGATCAATTGTAAGAATGAGCAGATTTTAAATGAATGTAATCACTAAAAAAATATTTCCATAAATTTTTATATCATATCTTATCATATGATTTTCTCTAAATAAATCCTTATTCATATTATATTTTTCAGTGAATATTTCAATCTTTTACTTCTTCTGCTACTATTTTCGTAACCACTTCTTAACGTACAATGAACCTTAAAATGTTTTTCTTAGAATTCACTTTTCTCTTTCAGTTTTTTGCACCCCTGGCCAAAAAAAAAAAAAAAAAAAAATACAAATCACTAAGTTGTAATTTTTTTTTTTTTTCAAAGTTTCTGAATAAATGTGATGAGAAAATTCAAAAAAATAAAACTGCATCTAAATGTTTTAAATACTAAACAAGTGACAGGTGAATTGTTATTTTTTGCTTAATATTTCATTTCTTCAAATACTTGATAACTTGAGCGCAGTGTGTCTAAGAGGTATTTAAAAATAAACTTCATTAAAATAAAAACAAGAAAAACTATTTCACAGTAAACAAATTATAAGATTTTATTCACTTTAGATTTTTTATTTTTTAATTAATTTTTTTTTTTTTTTTTTTGTAGTAAATAGTGAAATAAGTGTCATTAGGGATTTATTGTGTTGAATTGAAATAATTAATATTTATTAATATTTATTTATGCACTTAGTAAAGAGAAAGAAATAATTTTATGAAAAGTATAAAAGCCTGCAAGATATTCTACATTAATAAAAGGGAATAACTAGAAAATAACGCATTAGAAATATGTTTAAAAGCACACAAAAACAACTCAACAATGAAGTAAATCTGAAGTAAGTTTTATTAAACATTTTCATAGACAATTTTTATTATTTTTTTTTTTAATTTTTGGTAATAGAGTCAAAGAAAAAATACCTTCGATAGATATAAGCCTGTTGATAAAAAAAAAAAAAAAAAAAAAAAAAAGAATTGTTTGTTAATCGATTTTTAGTTATGAGTGTATCCATTTCACTATATTGAGTTAATAGTATTTTTTCGGAACAATAAGGGAGTTAAAAAACACTGCACAGTGGAGCCAATCGTTAAACTTTTGGTAATGAATCTGTATCTCCTAAACCACTGGTCACATAGAATTTAAATGTATTTTAAAGTTGTAGAGGAGGAATTTTAAATTTCTGATTTTTGGCCTCGAATTTATTTTGTTCTTCGGGAATAAGTCTTGAGGTAAATGAGAGAAAATTTAAAAAAAAAAATAAAAAATTGCAATTTCTAATATATTTGAAAATAATATGCAGACACAATTTTTATATTATCCCAATTCGTCTAGCCATGAGAAGTGTTTAAAATCAGCTTTTCATCGAATACCCATTGGACTTCTTCATAAACGGAACAAATAAAATTGACCTTATCATTTTGGTGAGCAATATAAAACTAAAATAAGTAGAGTTTATACCCTACACCACCTATATACTATGGTCTCGCTGACCACTTTTCTTGGCCAAAATTACGAAAATTAAAAAAAAAAAAAAAACAGATTGTGTTGGATTAAAATCAAAACAATTTAATGTATTTATTTTGTATTTCAAAAATTTAATTAATTGTTACATCAGAAGTAAAGTCAATACAACGAAGTTTGCACATATTTCACTTATAACTCAATCTAAAGGAGTGCATTTTGCTTCAGCAGCATTAATTTTGATACACTACTATATTTTAGCAGATATTGCTAGTATATATAGTATATTTTTTGTCTTGGCATTTTCATTATTTGGTCAGACCCTTGTAAGTCGGGGTTTACACACAGCAATTTTTCTTGCCGCAATTCTTACTTCATAGGCGAGAGAGGTAAAGAGAATGTAAAAGTTTAGTATTAGCTACTTCTCTCTCTCCTATAAACTCAGAATTGCGGCAAGTAAAATTGCTGTGTGTGTACCCCGACTAAATGATAAGAATTTCTAATATTAACTTATTCGAAAAGATATGGAAGAAAAAATCGCAAAACTAGACAATATGGAAAATATAGCCCAGATAAGTAAGGAGTGAGAACGAAAAATGTTTAACACACATTTTGCCTCATAACTTTTTTCGGAATCAATATTCAAAATTTTTTTGATCTAGTTATCATGGAAAAATACTTCAGTTATTATTTTTATACCCTTCACAGGTGTAAAGGGTATATATAAGTTTATCATTCCATTTGTAATTTCTACAATATTCGTCTAAGACCCCAAAAAGTATACATATTCTGGATCCTTATTGATAGGGGAGTCGATATAAATATGTTCGTCTGTCCGTCTGACCGTCTGTCTGTTGAAATCAGTTTTTAGAAAGCCCCAGTTATCGGATATATATGTTTTATATATCAAATTGTTAGAAATATTCCTTAAAAAAATAAAAATGAGCAAAATCGGTTGATAAATAACTGAGATATCTGCAAAAAACCGAAGATACTCCCGAAAAATCGTGATTGCTGTCGGCTTTTCTCGCCTCCTATAAAATATAGCGATTTCGTTTTTGCACGAAAAATTCAAAGCCTTTCTTAGTTTTTTTTTTTTTTTTTTTTTTGTGAAAAAAAAAACCATCCACCATATTCCAGATATCGGCCAAAGGGCTTGCCGTGCCGAATCTTTTTTCAATTTCATTAATAACAATCATGTTAATTTGTCCTTATTTTCATCAAAATAAGTGACGAAAAAGATTTACGTCCTACAAGTTATTAAAAAATTTCAAAAAATCCAAATAGGTCTTACAAATAATTGGCCACAGAATTAAGCTATTTAATTGGCCACAGAATTAAATAGCTTAGACCAGTGGAGAGATATTGAGCTCTTGTGAAAAGTGAATTCAAGAGCACAAAAAAGGTGTTCCAAAATACTGAAGATTTTAACAGAAGATGTGTACACTGTTCCAAAAAAGCGACTGAAGCAACTATCAAAGAAAGGGTTTTCAAAAATGGTCCACAATTTTATAATTAGTGGTTAGAACCATGAAAATTATATATTTCTGTGATCTATGCTAAATTATCAAATGATAAAAAAATAATGAAAACTCTAAGATCAACCGTTTCCAAGTTATTGAATATTATGTATGTTAAGAATTTTTCGATCTCACTCCTTATATGTTTATTTATTTCCGCTCAGTTTTTGTTTACCGATTTTCACCAAAAACTTGCATGTGTAATGAAATGTAAGAGTACTTTTCTAAGATGCCCACAAGTTCTTACTGATTTCGTATTCAATTATAAAAGTATTTATTCTAAGTTTTATTTTCCATAATAAACATATTTAAAAAATTATTGTACTTTATTATTATAAATTAATGAAAACCATTGAAAAAGGCACTATGTATAAAAACATACCCAGCAAAAATTTTGGTTGCCATGTAATGAGCTAAGAAGCTAATATAATGGCTCTCCAGTAATTACACATTATCTGAATAACTCATTACTTTAACACGGTGATGACATTAGAGACAACTACTTACCCTATACATTACTTAGACGTCATTACAATAACTAATTACTTCCAAGCTGTTAAACAGCGTATTTATTTTAAGCACTACTGAAGTCATGATTAGTAATAACAATAGGAACTAGTTACATTTTACGTTATAAATAAGTAATGAAATGTCAGGATATAAAGTATTTTTTGTTGTTGTAAAAAGTTTTTTTAAATTTTAATTTAAAAAACTAAACAACAACCAAAAATGTAATTAAAATAAATGTAATAAAAATAAGCTATTTTAGATTACAAATTAATTCATTCGCAAATTTGGTAACTGCTTTATAAAAATCAATAAAAATTAATATTTTCAAAAATCTGATCATAAATAATTATTTACATTTGGGTTATAAATAATTAGTTACTAAACAACTTCTATGTAATGCAGACAGTATGCTGTTGTCATTACAAAGTAACTACATCTGTAACTACATGTCATTACCAAGTTTTTGCTGGGTATTTTAAATTTGCTTAAGAAAGTCAGCTTTGATCTATTGTGTTATAACGACAAATTAGTAAAAGTATATACGATGTACGATAATTAAAACACAAGTAGAAAATGTTACCAAAATTAATTTTGTCCAAGAAAATTGGTCGGCGAAACCATAGTGCTATGGTTTGGATATTATTTTGATTTAAAAAATGAAGCTTCGCCTTCTAAAATTTCTGTTAAATATTAAAAAACCGATAATTTTTGTATGAATAAATACACAGAAAAATTCTTAAAATATGATTCTGTGAAAATTAAATAAGTAATAAATAAGAAAATTATTTTCTTCTAATAATAAGACCTAATATTTTAGCCTTTTTAATGTATTATTATTTTCTTTTTTTTTTTTAACAAAAAAGTCTAAAAAAAAAAATACAAATTTCTACGTTAAAATTAAAATAAAAGGGACTATTTTTATTCTTAAAACGGATAAACTTGAAATACTTTCTGGACATCGATTTTTTTGGGGTTTGTTTGGGTAAACTTCGATAAAAACTTATAAAAAATTTTGTTTTCTACAAAATGGCCTAAATTAAATAAAGAAAAATCACCCAGATGAAAAATTACCAAATTCAAAGTATGGAAATTTTGTCAAAAAATTTAAAAAAATTACATATACATAATTATTTACGAAAAATCACCCTCATATAAAGTTCATTATGACATTTTCTGATATGAAAATTAATCCATATATATGAAAAAATGTCTGTGCAAAATCGGTCATATTCAGAATGAAAAAAATTCTAACTTTGGCCTGGTTAGTATTCCGGTCTGGACCTATCAAAAATTTCTAAATAGTACACACAGAAAAAATATTGTTTGAAAAACGCTCACAGATATTAAAATACAATTATAGCAATAAAATAAAAATTTCAGTTATATGCCATTTACACCAAAAAAAAAAAAAAAAAAACTAGTAGTTTTTGGCTTCATTTGGTTTTTGATTGAAGAACTACATAAATTTATTTAGTTTTTCCATACAAATCAAAAACCATTTTCGTCTAGTTTTTATTGAAAACCAATAAACCACAAACTACTAATATAATTATTTAGGATACAGCCTGTTCAATGGGTTTCATAAAAATAAGCTTTTGAATATGATGAAAAAATTAAAATTGTCAAATTTCTTTAATTATTTTGATTGTTTTGTAAATTTTGTACGTTCGACTAATTGTTTTATGACTATTGTGAATTAATTTCAAAATAATTTGACATTTTTCTTTAATTATTTTTTATTGAAAGAACAAGAAAGTAAATATTAAAACAATTAAACAGAAGTAATTTAAAAACTAAAATAATATGTACAATTTTGTATAATCACTTCTCGCTGTTAAGGAACTAAATACCATTAAATATACTGGATAGCAAGTTTTCTTAAGAATTTGTCTTTTATAGTTCACAGGAAGTCAATTTTAATTAAGTATTGCGGTGATTGGGAGTAAATCCAGAAATAATTTTGCATCAACGTTTCTGCTTCTCCCTTTTAAGGAACCAACATTGAATGTATTGCTGAGCAAGCTATCCTAAAAATGTTTCTCTTGAAACCGACTATAAGACATCACGCATAATCATCGCCGTTTTTGGGAATAAATCCAGCTGTAGAGAACTTTAAACAAACGATAAAACCAATATTGAATTTGAAAGATGAGAAAAAATAGATGATTACCTGAATAGGTTGTATTATCACATGCAAATTATTTGCAATGAGTAAATATGGCACAATACGCATCTTAATAAAGAGTTCAGCCGTTTTTCTGGATCTAAAAGCGAAGATGGCAATCTACAAATTTTTTTATTAACGAATATAATTGCTAGTGGTATCGAAGTTTGCTCAATGTGTTATTTATTTTTATATTTTTGGCAATATTAAATTATAGAAATTTTCATCACAATTTCTAATTTATTAAAAACAAAATGTCATAGAAACTCTATTAAATATTTAATTGGGAATATCGAATTTTTGGTTATTCATTACTAATGTAATAATTTATAATATTGAATCTAATTTAATATTATAAACAAAAAAATTTGGTATAGACACTCTTTAAATTTAGAATAAATTCGGTTGTAAGTTCCATATGTTCTAAATTAATTTAAATATGTAATTCACAAATTGGTTTTATTAGCTATTTTTATACCCACCATCAAAAAGATGGGGGGTATATTGATTTTGTCATTCCGTGTGCAAAATGTCGAAGGAATCATTTAAGACCCCACAAAATATATATTTTCTGGATCCTGGTTAGATTCTGAGTCGATTTAGCTATGTCCGTCTGTCTGTTGAAAGCAGGATAGGGCTCGAACGGGGCAACGTAGGGGGACGAAATTTGGCAAAAATATTTGTCTTATAAAAGGTTTGTTTGGTATTGAAAATGGGCAAAATCGGTTAATAAATAAAAAAGTTATGGGCTAAAAACTAGAAACACAGGGTGTCCGTTTTGTATTTTTTCTGCTGATATTTCTTCAATAAAAGCATGTATGAAAACGAAATTTTTCATTTCGATCAGACCACTTTACCGCCCCCTCCCATATAACGTAAAATTTGAAAAAGTTGATGGTGGGTATATAAGGAGTGAGAACGAAAAAATCTTAACATACATTTTGCCTCATAACTTTTTTCGGAATCAATATTCAAATTTTTTTTTGATCTAGTTATCATGGAAAAATACTCAAGTTATTATTTTTAATAACAACCATGTTAATTTGTCCTTATTTTCATCTAAATAAGTGACGAAAAAGATTTACGTCCTACAAGTTATTAAAAAATTTCAAAAGATCTTACAAATAATTGGCCACAGAATTAAATGTCGTCCGTAAAACCATTTCTAATATTATTAAACAGTATGAGGAGAATTAAACTATTGATGTGAAATCTAGTTCGGTAAGAAAAAAGGACCACATGATATTGGGAAGGCCAGAAAATTGAAGGCATATTGAAAGGAACTCCAAACACATCTGGTAGAAAATCAGCTCAGTTTTCTCAGTGCTTCGACTATTTAGTGCGAAAATTTAAAGCTAATGGGAAAGTTGATAACATATAAAGTTCAAAAAATTCCAAACTGGAATTCTGCAAAAAAAAAAAAAAAAAAAAAAAATACAAGCCAAAAATAGGACTCGGAATTTAAAACCAAATTTCATACAAAAATACTCAAACTGTATAATTGACGAAGAAACATAGGTGCTGGTATTTTTTTGCTAATGCTCGAAGCAATGTTGGAGATAAGTTTAAGACTCAAAAGCAGCAAAAATTTCTTACAAAATTCATGGTATGACAAGCTTTTTGCAGTTGCGGCAAAACAGGAAAGTCATTTGATACATTTGGATTTATAAATACCAAAATATGCATAAAGGAATATTTGCAAAAAAGACTTCTTCTTTTCTTAAGAAAGCACAATGTGTTCACTTATTTTTGGACCCATTTTTTATCATGTCACTACGGTAAGAAAGCTCTGGAGTGGTACCAAATCAATAACATAGTTTTAGTACCAAGAGAGGTCAATTTTCAAAATTGTTCATAGCTTAGACCAGTGGAGAGATATTGAGCTCTTGTGAAAAGTGAATTCAAGAACACAAAAATGGTGCTCCAAAATACCGAAGATTTTTACAGAAGATGTGCACACTGTTCCAAAAAAGTGACTGAAGCAACTATCTAATCTTCAAAGATAGGGTTTTCAAAAATGGCCCACAATTTTATAATTAGTGGTTAGAACCATAAAAATTATATATTTCTGTGATCTGTGCTAAATTTTCAAATGATTAAAAAAATAATGAAAACTCTTAGATCAACCGTTTCCAAGTTATTGAATATTATGTATGTTAAGAATTTTTCGATCTCACTCCTTAGATTCTGCCGGGCCGAATATAACATTCGCGCTTGTTTTTTTTTTTTTTTTTTTTTGTGGCAACCATCATTTGTATACAGTGTGCGAAAAAACCTAAGCATATACAATAAAAATATAAGAACAACTACTTTATTTATTTTATATCCAAAAAGTATGTTCCACATTCTATTTTGAGCTATTTCAGTTACATATTTTAACATTGAAATTACAAAACTTAAAATCACTGTTAAGAAATATGTTGCAATTGTAAAGAGTAGAACGAAATAACCTAAGCATACAAATTATATTAGAATGCTTTATTTAGAATTATATACAATATTATAGCGGTTTAATAGTTTTTATGGCGAATTGCATTCCTTATAATATATCCAATCGTAGCGAAGTTGATAAAGAAGTCTGTGGGCAAAGTATACGTCAACATTATTATTATTATTGCTCAATCATTTTTTTAGGGCCTTTATAGTGATAAAGTGGCACCTTTCAGAAAAAACTGTTTGAATATAACTCCTCGCATACTCTCGGAATAATGAAAAAACTGGCTCATGTCTTATAAGAACAATTTTTTTTTTTTGCAAACAATTTTTTTGTTAACTTTTAATTTTTGATGAGGCGATATCTCGCTGAAATGTATTGGACCAAGTTCCAATAATCCTTTTTGTAAGAAAAGGAAGGTTTATAATAATTTACTGTAATTACGAAACCCTTTAGTAACATTTTATTGTAACTATTTGCATGATATTCTATAATAAATACTTCCAGCAATTTGCTAAGTTTCTGATTTTCTCATGCTGTCGTTTATTTTTTGTCTGTACCCGAAACAACCATCTTGTAATACAAATTAAATATTTTATTGTCACTAGAAACAACGTCCTCCAATTTTGATTTTTGGCGATCAACAGTCTTGGTGCTTTGTGAGAGTGCATAGATTTAAATTTTAGTATCATATTTCGTATACATTAAATTGGGATATGATTTTTAAATGTATGAATACGACTCAGAGATACTATCAGTTTAAAAATAGTTCATATTTCGCGAGGAGATACTTCTTTTTTAGTGGGAATTCTTTTTATTTCCATAATATCCTTATTAAAAATTTTAGAATTTTTTATTCAAGACTGTTCTTTTAGTAGCCTTCGTAATAGTTTGGGCACATAAATATGATAAACTTTATTTCGGCTTAGTTTTCTGATATTTGACAAAAGGTCCAGCCACATTCACTAATTCAATAGGTTCAAGGGACATTTCGTTAATTAATGTTACATTAATACAATGAATCATTTTAAATATAACATTTTCCATAAACCTCTTAATGCACTTAGATTGCAGTGTTTAAAAAGATAATTGATATTTTTATTAAATTTATAGCTAGCAAAATATGTAAACTTTTACACTGTATGCTTATGTTTTTTCGTGCACTGTATAATTTTGTTTAAACTTTAATAAATATTAAAAATGCTTAGGGTTACACACGTTTTAATAATTACAGGAGATTCTCTGTTAGTTTTATTAAATTTCATTCATTATCATCGTTTTCCAATTAAACTTTTTTCTGCGTGTGGTTAAAATTCGGTAGATCAATCATATATATTGTACTTTTTATTACAGAAAATTGGCAATTACAATCGCAATTCTATTAGTATAAATATCTTATATTATAAACAGTAATACTGATGTTTGTAATGCATACAAAAAACGAGAGAAAAAGATATAGTCGGTCAAGCCCGACCGACTATATCTTTTTGACTTGGAGTCAGATGTGGACCGATACTCATAAGTGTAAAATAAAACATACGAATACAAAATATTACGTTGATAATGACATATTTATATGAATTTATTCACTTTTGGGTGATTCCCGAAAGAGGGCCTTATATGGGAGCTATGGTAAATTATGGACCGATCTTTGTAAAATTTGGCACTATCATTTATGTTCATATAAAACTTATTTGTGTCGAATATTAACTTCATACTAACATTTTAATGGGATTAAAGTGATTTTCTGAAAAGGGGTTTATATGGGAGCTATGGTTAATTATGGACCGATCTTTTTAAAAATCAGCACACTTATTTAGATTTATATAAAACTTATATGTTCCAAATTTTATTAAAATATTGCTATATTTAAGGGATTTATGATCGTTAAACCTTTTTCCGGCAGGACATTTGTATGGGGTCTAGGTGAAATAATGGACCGATCATAACCAATTTCAATATTGTCCTGGTCCCTGGACTAGAAGAAACCTGTGTACCAAATTTCATTAATTTTGGTTCAAAATTGCGACCTGTAGTTGATTACAAGGTTTACATGGACGGACAGACGGTCAGACGGACAGACGGACGGACAGACATCGTTAAATCGACTCAGAAAGTGATTCTAAGCCGATTGGTATAAATTAGGGTGAGTCTTAGACCAATATTTTTGGGTGTTACAAACATCAGCACAAACGCATAATACCCTCCCCACCTATGGTGTTGTAGGGTATAATCATCAGACCTTAAAATACATCGTTCGACTCAGAATCACTTCCTGAATCGATTTAACGATGTACGTTCATCCGCCTGGCTGGTTGTTTACATTTTTATCACAGGGCCAAATTTAAACAACTAGAATTAATAAAAAATTCATTGCCCAAAAAATTTCAAATATTTTCTCGAAATGTGTCTTAAAAAACCTCACAATTTTGAGCTGATTATGGAAAATATTTTTATTGATTTAATAATATAGGTTGACAAAATGAAAAATGTGTCTGCCACAGAGGGTATCTGAGTCAATTCGGATTAACGTTATTAAGAATTGTTTAGCCTATTAATCACTTTTTTTAATTGGCTCTGGTTTACATAATAAATCGCTATTTGTAAAATTTACGAGGTTGCACCATATATTGAAGAATATCTCGAAAACGACTTTTCTGATATGGTTCAATAAAATATAAAAAATTTTAATTTTAATTTCAATTTATAATCCCATTATTTTTTAATACGATCAACAGTTATGGAGATTTTGAGTCTATTTTTTAAAACAAAAGTAAATAAATTATATACAAAATTAAAAAAAAAAAAAAAAAATCAAGAAATCAATAAAATTCGAAATTTGATCATAAAGATAAATTTTATGTAAATTAAACAAGATATGGATATTTTGATTTTATTTTGATATTATATCTCATTTATAAACTACTCAAAAATATGAATGAAATAAAAATATTTCAAAGTTATAAAGTTTAAAATAAAACTGCAAATCTAAAATAAAATTACTAGTTACCTACAAAATTAATAAAGTTAATAAAGCAAATATTTAAAATTTTTAATAAATTATATTCTGCTTCACAAGTTCAAAGCAAACTAGAAGTAACATCATATACATACAACTGCAAAGGTCTACTAGTTATGTCTTAGAGTCTATACTAACCACACAGATAAAAATATTTTTAACCACAAAGTATGAACTTAATAAAATAAAAATATTTAAAAAATTTATTAGAATTGCGCACACACACACATACATAAACAAATCGTAAGTTAAAGAAGAGAAACCCGGTAAACCCAATTGTTAAAGGATTTCCAGGTTGCTATGTGTGTGACCATAAAGAAGGATATCAAAAAGGACACAACTAGGAAAAAATTTATTATAAATCTTTAGTTTTTTTTTTTTTTTCAAAAATATATAAAACTAAAGTAAATTTTTTTAGTATTGCCATTTACTGGGGCATATAAAAAATGAGTAGAATATTAACAAAAAAAAAAAAAAAAAAAAAATCGGTTATTTAAATTTCTTTTTCCAGACAACTTTTATATCTATACATATTTATTTTCTGTATTTTTCTTTATACACTCGTATATAAATTCTTTATTTGTTCTAAGCTATTTTTTATTATTTTATTTATTTTTCCTTAACAGTCTACATTTACTACTACTACAATTCTATGTATGTATGGCCCTGTCCAAGTAACAAGTAACGAGAATAGGTTTTAATTTCTATTTCCGCAATAAATTGTTTTGTTCTTGTAACATTTTTATAATCGAGTTGAGTTGGTTTCTGTTTTCTTTATTTTATTTTTTATTATTTTATATTCTTACACTATTTCCGGTTGTTCTCTTAGGTAGATGTTATTTAGATTTTTTTTTTCTACTTTAGCTTTTTATGGTTAAAATTTTTTCTTCAATATGAAAAAGACTAAAATGAAATTTTTAGAGGTCTGTATAGATATACTAGTATATGTGTTGTATACTAGAAAAAAATATTATAAGGAAGTCTGACAATAGTGAAAAAAAAAAATGGCTACAACTACCAAGAAAAATCGTTTCCCATGAATATTCAACTAATTACATTTGCATAACTATGGTTAAAAGGAATTAAGAGAATTTTTTTCTTCTGAATATATGCTAAAATAAAAAGAAATGAGAAAAAATGTTTTAAATATTTAAACGGTGGCAAAGTGAAATATGTTGTTAAAGAATTTAAAAATTAATTCAATTAGTTTTGTGTTATTTTTAGGTTTATAAAATTAAATGGACATAAAGGTTGACTAATGAAAGATGGGAAAAGGCAAAATATATTTCTAATATCAATAAAAAAACATTTCAAGTTTGTTTTAAATGGTTCAATATTTAATTTGGTAGCTGTTTTAACAATATTTCTTTTCTCTCCATATTTTGAAGTTAAATTTTAATTTTACCAATAAGAAATTTTAAAAACAAAATTGTGCTACGGTTCCTTATTTTTCTCACAAATTCGTTTTATATATGTTCCACTCACCAAATTTGTTATTTCCTCAAAAAAGTTTTCGTAATATTGAAAAATGTATTTTACATGCCTATTCATAGGAAAAGTCTTAAAAAAGTCACAATTTTATTATGACTAAAAGTTACGAATATACTTGTGACTCGGTCATAACTTCATATTCTGTTAACATAATCACAAAACATGCTTAACATTTAAAAATGTTGACTTTTCTTGTCAATTAAAAATAAAAATTAAGAATACAATTTTTTGTAAAAAATTTGAAATTTTTAGGAAAGAATGAAAATTTGCAAAGAATACTGCAAAATTTGATGAAAATCGGCAAGAAATGTAAATAAGAGTGTGTTGTATGTATGCTTTGAGGCTTTTTGGCCCTCAATTATTTCAAATATGTATGTATGCATTGTTTTTACTACAACACATTTTTCTATATTTTCATATTTTTTATTTTCAATTAAAATGTTTTCTTATGATAGTCACAATTCTTATGACTGCCTACATATCAGGTCTTAATTTTAAAACGAAATATTAATACATTTTTGTTTGTGAATAGAAAATTAAAGACTATAGTCACAATTTATGTTTTATGACTATTTTTCAGTTACAATTTTTCTGTGAATAGGCATGTTAGTTGAATTATAATTTGATAAAATTGAACTGGTAACGTATGATTGATTTATTCAAGGATAAATATATTACTCATACGCAATGTGAATTACAGTTTCCTAAATCTAATTGTCTTTGACGTACTTTTTTAAAAATTTTCAGCAAACATTACAAATCCATAAATTTGGCCACAAAGACAAGTGGGGGAGAATAAGATAAAGTGGAGCACACTACCGGGTGGGTCTTAGAAGTTTTCAGTCTTAGTGCAATAGAGTTTATTTTGTTATTTCCGCGTTTACTATGATTTTCTCCTATATGCTCAAGCCATTGGGTGATAAAAAAGTGGTTTACTGACTTTCGTTGTGGTCGCACAAGTACAAATGACGCTGAACATTCTGGACGGCCAATTGAGGTCAGTACACCCAAAAATGTCGAAAAAATCCACGATATGGTGTTGGCCGACCGAAGAGTAAAAGTGCGTGATATTGTTGATACCACAGGCATTTCATATGGCAGTGTGGTTTCGATTTTAAATGATCAGCTGGGTTTAAGAAAGTTGTCTGCAAGATGGGTGCCGCGTTTGTTCTCAATTGACCATAAACGTAAACATGTGACAACTTCAAAGGATTGTTTGGAGTTGTTTAACCGCAATCCGAATGAGTTTTTGCGGCGTTTTGTAACTGTGGATGAAACATGGGTCCATTACTGTATTCCGGAGACCAAGCAGCAGTCTAAACAATGGGTTTCTCCGGGTGAAACCCATTTGTGGGCCAATAAGATGATGGCAACAGCTTATTTTGGGATACACGAGGGATAATCCACATCGATTACCTTCAAAAGAGAAAAACAATAAATGGCAAATATTATGCCAACTTTTTAGACCGATTTAATGAGGATTTAGAAAGAAAACGACCCCATATGGCCAAGAAGAAAGTTCTTTTTCATCAAGATAATGCACGGGTGCACACGTGTGCAGTCTCAATGGCAAAACTCTATGAATTGGTCTACGAATTGGTACCTTATCCGCCATATTCTCCGGATTTAGCCCCTAGTGACTACTTCGTATTTCTAAACCTGAAGAAATGGCTTGGTGGAAAAAGAATCAGCTCCAACGATGAATTTATTGACCAAACAAATGCCTATTTTAAGGACCTCGAAAAATCCTATTTTATGGAAGGGATACAAAAAGTGGAGATACGTTGGACTGAGTATATTGATTTAAAGGGAGATTATGTTGAAAAATAAATATTTGTTCTGCAAAAAACACTGTGTTTCATTCAAAAAGTCACGGACTTATTGATCCGCCTTCGTATATACGTAACTCCATTTCAAATTCATATTTACATTTATTTACAAAAATATTTACAAAGCTTTTAAATAACTTAGCATTAACACAAAACTTCATTTTGAGTTAAACTACTTGAAACCATCTTAATTCACACTGAATAAGTTTCTGTGCTCTGTTACAACTATCGGTCTTTTATATCCATGCTCCTATTCCAACTTATCCCGTCCTGTCTCAATCAAACCCTTAAAATCTAAACTAACGTCTCTGTCCAGTAAAACTTTGATGATTTTCTCATCTTTTCCCTTCCAGTTCCTACATAAATACACTGAAAATTCATGAAAATTTAATTTTTTACTCTCTTTCAAAAATGTAAAAAAATGTTTAACTTTGACAGTTCGTTATAAGAAAACAACACGGAAGATTTTAATTGATATTGATACGCAATTTTGTGTACCAAATTGTTTACAAAAATTTAAATTTTAATTCAATTAATCGCCCATTTAACACATTTTACCCCAATGGGTTTAAAAAAATATATTCTGCAGCCCTTTTTATAGCATTAAGTGCTTCCTTCCAATGAAACACAATATTAAGTTCATGACTTTTTCAGCTCTTTAACAGTTTTTGGCATTTTTTCTGCTTTACTATATTGTTAAAAATAGTCCCCTAAATGCAAGTCGCTTTCTAAAATTTCCAAATATTAATATAAATCATCTTAGCTTTCTTAACACTTTGACAATTTTCAAATATTTCTAAAAAAAAAACAACATAAAGCAGAAGCTAAATTTGGCAAACACTTGACAAAACTTAAATAAATTAGTAACAATACAAATAACAATCTTCACACATAAGCACACAAAATCAAGCTTATACCCACATCAACACACACACACACATATGTAACTTGTAAAATGCAAGCCAAACAAGTACAAAATATTTCCCTGTTCTTCAGAATGAAGCCGCTCGCGTTGTAGTAATGCCACAGAATTACCAACACCAATAATTCATCAATCATATATTTTTGTAGTCAATGAACACTTTAGAGTGATTGAGTCGAAGGAAGTGACTTTAAAAGTGAGTAAATGAATGAATGAAATATAATGTACAAATGTGTATACAGACGGAAAATGCAATTGTAGAGATTGAGATGTGGAAATTATTGAGAGAAGGGGAATAATTTTCCAAAAGGCAAAACAGAGGAAATCAAAGAGTTGGTTTTTGATGTATGAGAAAATTCAGACACATAAACACACTCACACATATAGTGTAATGTTTTTGTGGGAAAAGTTATAGTTAGTAGTGATAGTTATATGATGTAGAAGAAATGTGTGATAGTATGCAGGCATGAGTATGACTTCCGGTGTAATTGACACTTTTGTTGAAAGCCAAATACATTGAAAATTGCAATAGTTGTTGTTTGAGTTGTATGTAAAAGTGTGACATACACATATATGTATAAGTATAAGTGTGTAAATGAAGTTGTACGTATGTGTTGAGGGAAATTTATAAAGTACTTTATGCCTGTTTGAGGATATAAATATAAGCAAGTGTTTGAGTGTGAATATGACAGACTTAACAGGCTTTTAAAAAGTGTGAATAATAAAATATTGCGTAAATTGTTATTAAAAGATTAACAATAAGTAATATTTACTTTTAAAAATAATTGATTTTTATTCAAGTTATTTTTTTTTTAAATTAATAAAATCTTTTGGAGAAGTTTTTATGTAGCAATCTTTTCATTTGTAACTCATATGAAATCACCATTTTTAGCCTACATGATTTTCTACCTTTTTTAAATTAAACTATATTTTCCTTTTAAAATAGAACTTTCTCTTTAATAAATTTAATATTTCACCTAGACTCCAACCAACCTCATCAATCATGTGCTGAAAATCCTCCAACATAATCTTCTTCATTGTTGCCAAAATATTTGCAACTAAATGAAAAAAAAAAAACTTTTTCGCATAATTTTCATGCGTAAAGTTCAGGTTTTTCCACAAAACCACATTTTTGCCAAAATATCAAAAGAATACAATAACAACAACTTTTTAGTCTTTATATTCATTTATTTTTTTTCTGCTGCAAATTAATCTTTTTTGTTTAAATTTATTTCAGCTGGTTTTACGTTGATTGCATACTAAATTATCTGCTTATGTATGTGTATTTGGTAAACAAACACATACACTCATACATGAAAAACTGTGAAATTTTTAAGGGAAGGGGCTCAGAGAAGACTTATGTAAAGTTTTATCAAAGGTAAAAGTTTTATTTTTTCAGAGATATGTAAATTTTTTGTAAAATCATTTAAAATAAGTTATATTAATACTTTAACCGCCACCTTTTTAAGTTTATTAATCTGGCAAAGAAATATGTTTATTTATAATTGAAACTGTGTTAATTTAATAGACAATTAAGTTATTATAAACCCAAATAATAATAAAGAAAAAAAAAACTATTTCCATTAAACCTTACAATTTTGTGAAAAGGCAAGAAAATTTTAAACTATTGAAAATCAGAGAAGGAAAGGAATTAAATGATGGTCTCAGATATTTGTGAATGATTCAACTAAGTTTCAAATGTATTATGTATAGCTTTCTCTCAAAATGTTATAAGTGAAAGCCAAATGACAAAGAAATACCCACAAAAACAATTATGGGTATTTTTTGTTGAGTTGTCGTTTTCTCATTCAAATCATTTTTAACACATCTTCAATGGTGGCAGAATGATTTTCATCTATATGCTGATATAAAATTTACAAAACTCTGATAACTCTGGTCGGCAAAAACATTTTTTTCGTCTTTCTTCAAATATGTGGACTAGATGGAATACGATCCATCAGATCGTGATTTTAGTATGTATGTATCTTATATAGTTATGCCATGACTAGAGAAAGGATTCTCCGGTTTAGACAACTAAATTATTCAGATAAGTGTCAGAAAAAACAATTTGTTTAAGAAATGTAACCGACAAAAACTGGTAATCCTATCCTATATCCTATCCTATATATATATATATATATATATATATATATATATATATATATATATATATATATATATATAAAAGAGTAACGTTACTGACTGACTAACTGACTGACTGACTGACTGATTCATCATCCCACAGCCCAAACGGCTGAAGCTAGAGAAACGAAATTTGGAACGTAGGTAGGTCTCCCACCATATAGATCCACTAAGATGGGATTTTTGGAAATTCGAATGGTTAGGGGGGTAAAAAAGGGTAAAAACGGGTAAAATCGGTAACTTTATATCTCCCAAACTAATAAAGATACAAAAAAAGTAGAATAGTTTTCGTTATTCATTTAAAAAATAATTGGACAGGTGTCTGGTACTTTTATGAAAATCGACCGTTTTAGGGAGAAAATGGGTAAAAACTGTATTTTGGTACTTTTTAGGCACCATATGTATCTTTGAAACCAATCAACATACAGATAAAATTTATATCGTATTCATAACTTATCAAAAAATGAGAAATACGAATTTGGTACTTTTTAGAAATTCAAACGTTTAATTGGTAAAAATTGTACCTATTTTTGGTACTTTTTTCATAAAACATTTTTTTATTTTTATTGACATAACCATATGCGTATTTTAATATGGGATCTCACTATAATTTAGAAACTAACTGGAATATAATTTCTGATACTTCTATGGGTGAAAAAAAAGTACCAAAAAAGGGGTACAGGCGGGAAATTACATTTTATTCAAACTTAATAATGAATTTTCAATTACATTAAACATAGAAACATGAAATTAAGAAAATGTAGATAAGAATTCACAAGAGTGCAATTTGTGGTACTTAGAGATACATGGTCTGTGGGTAAGAATTCAAGAGGATAGACTTTGTGGTACTTTTTTCTTCTTCTACTTTTTTGCATTTTCTGTAATATTTAACCTAGAAACATGAAATTAAATACGCATGGTCCGATGTTGGAAAGAATTGACAAGCGGGGGCTTTGTGGTACTTTTTCGTTCTTCTAATGGTACTTTTTGAATTTTCTATAATTATGAACCTAGAAACATGAAATTAGGGATATGTGGTCCTTAGTTAATGAGAATCCATAAGAGGGGATGTTGTGGTACTTTTTTGTTATCTTAATGGTACTTTTTGAATTTGACGTTGGTACTTTTTTGTTATTTTAATGGTACTTTTTGAATTTTCTATAATATTTAACCTAGAAATATGAAATTAAGGACATGAATTGCTAAGTGAATGAGAATCCGTAAAAGAGAACTTTGTGGTACTTTTTTGTTCTTCTAATGGTACTTTTTGATTTTTTTATAATATTTAACATATCTTTTCGTTTTTCTAATAGAACTTCTTGAATGTTCTGCAATTTTTATCCTTAGAAACATAAAATTTAAGATATAAGGTACTAAGTGAATCAAAAACCTTAAAATGGTTTTTGTGGTCCTTTTTCTTTATTCTAATATACTTTATAGTAATTCTGATATTTATTTTTCGTTATTCTAAGATTAGAAAGATTAGAAACCTGAAATTAAAGAGAAATTGTTATTTATGGATGACATAACACCATTATTAAAAATGCTCCCAAGGGAGTTAAGAATCTTAGTTTAAATTTAATATATAGTATGGTTTTTATAAAAAATTTCCGCTAACGAAGTTACGGGTTTACAGCTCGTATATATATAAAGGAGACTGTTTGTTTGTTATTCTTTCACGGCAAAACTACTGGACCGATTGTCATGAAATTTGGCACACAGATTGTTCGTTTTCGGAAAGGAACTATAGGCTATATTGGATCCAGATTGGAAGCCACGCCCCTTTTTACGCTCTTTTTTTGTAAAAATAATATTTTGACTTAGTTATTTCCATGGATTTGGCACACAGAAATAGTTCGAAAGAAAAATACTAAATTACCTATTTACTGGGTGCCACGCCTACTTTTTGCAAAAATTATATCCTATAGAGATACTGTTTGTTATTCTTTCATGGCAAAATTACTGAATCCATTTTCATGAAATTTGGCACACAGATGGTTTGTTTTCGAACCATCTGTGTCGGATGGCCATATCGGATTCAAATTTTACGCCACGCCCCATTTTACGCCCGCTTTTTGTAAAAATTATATTTGACTTAGTTTTTACCCTTTCCCTGGATTGTTTCACGTAAAATTTAGCACAAAAATAGTTCCCAAGAAAAATATTAACTGATCTATTAAATTATAATTTAATTTACATATAAAGGACACTTTTTGGTTTTTTTCCACGACAAAATTGATGGATGGATTAATATAAAATTTGACGCTAAAGTGGTTCATTTTCTGGAACTTATAGGATAAGTCAGATCCTGATTGGAAGCCACGCCCCTTTTAATGACAACTTTTTGTGAAAATTATATTTGATTTCATTTATATATTTATAATTAAAATGACGTTATAAATATGAAAAGCACTGTATTATCGATATTTTTGCGATCGATTTATTAAAAAACCAAGATATGAGCGAATATGCAGGTAATCACTACGCATAATCAGAATTTTGGATTAAATTTATGTTATACTGAGAACTGATTTCGATTCTTCTTATTGTATTTTAAGTCAAAGTATTATTTACTTTTTGATTTATAATTTGCTGCATACTTTTTGGGGACAAAATGAGAAATATATAAAAAATTTTAGTAAGTTACTCTAGATAAAATCTAATAATTTCAACAGTTTTTGACAAATTTTTAAATTTGATATGTTAACGACAAAAATGTCTTTTGAAATTATTTCATAGAACTTTGGATAAATGGTATACCAAATATGGCTATAATTTAACCACGATATTTTAACATAAGTGATTGCTATTGTTGATAATATAATTTTCTCTAGATTTCAAAAATGTTTAAATATTATAACCCACTGAACAAAAGTAATAAAAAACAACAAAAATTTACATATACAACTTATTTTATTTTATTGCTCAATAGTTAAAAATGTATAAATACATGTCCAAATTATGCTACATTAAAGTTAATTTAACAAATTTGGCATTTATAAATTAGAGAACATATATTTATTTCCATACATACCACTGTGATATCACCATTTTCAATACTCCTAAAATTTTATAATACATACTTATTACAAATAAAAACAAGATCTGTATATTAAATTTTAAACTCATACTAAAATTATTGTATGATTTATGCACTTTTAGGAGAATTTCGAGAAGTGAACCAATTGCTATGAAATTTAGTAGAGTAATTTATGGTTTTCAGAAAATATAATAGGGCTCAGTTTGAAAATATTACTCATTTATTATTTATTATCTATTTTAACAAATTTCTGTAGTAGTATTTCTTGTTTAAAATAAGAACCATATATATGTATCTAATTCCATTCAATTATTTTAAAATAAAAATTTTAAAACGGTTTAAAACATAAACTGGCAAAATGTTAAAATAGAATATACAACTGGATATTCTGATTCATATAGTGTATATTTGGGGCTTATATTCAAAAAGGGCCATATGCAAAACCACAATTTTTCAGGAGAGCACAAAACCCGTTTATATTACTCATTTTTCAATATTTTTCTACAAGTTATTAATATTACGTCTACTAAATCTTACACTGAAAAATAAATCTTTTAACCCCATTATTCGCAAAGTTATGGTAGATGGACCTTTTTTCTTAATTTATTTTTAATGTGTGTAGAATTTGAAGTATTTTAATGAACACTTCAGCTACTTTTCATTTTTGTTGCTTTTCCTCAGCAACTCTCCTCTTCAATTAAAAAACACAGTTCACACTCAATTCATTATAATATTTATTTATACACTAATTTACTATTTACAATATTTACACATTTTAAAACTTAAAAATAACATTAGCAAAATAACAAAATAATTATACCCTACACCACCAAAGGTGGGGTATTATGTGTTTGTGCAGAAGTTGTAACGCAGAGAAAAAATCTTCGGACCCCCACCTAAAAGTATACAGTTCGACTCAGAATCACTTTCTGAGTCGATTTAACAATGTCCGTCTGTCCGTCCGTCCGTCTGGTCGGCTGGCTGGCTGTCCATGTAAAGCTTGTGCGCAAAGTACAGGTCGCAATTTTGAAGATAATTTGATGAAATTTGGTGCATATGCTTTTTTCAACACAAGGACGGAGCCTATTGAATTTGGTTATGATCGGCCCATTAATTCACCTGGACCCCATACAAATGTCCTCCCGGAATAGAGTTTTAACACTTATAGATGTCTTAAAAATAGGAATATTTTAATGAAATTTAGCACAAATAAGTTTTATATCAGCAAAAATCTGTCTGCCAAATTTCATGAAGATCGGTCCATAACTGACCATAGCTCCCATATAAATTCCTCTCCCGAAAATCACTAACGTGCATAAATCCCATACAAATGTTAGTATTATGTTAATATTTAACACAAGTAAGTTGTATAATAGTAAAAACATAATTATGTGAATTGAAATGGTGTAGGGTATCATATAGTCGGGCTTGACCGACTATATCTTCTTCTCTCGTTTTATTAGTAGTTAAACGTTCGCCTCAATAACTCTAAGACACTTGATATCTTTTGTTCGTAACGTCGGTCTTTTATATCACTGTCCCTTTTCCGTCATGTTCCTTTCGTCCTAAACCCAACCTACTAAAAGTCAATACCTAACTTGTCAATCTCGGTGATCTCCTCCTACCTTTCCCCTCATTTCCTACATGTGTGTTATAAAATGTTCATATTGCCCATTTTGTTTGTCGAAAATTAAAGGCGTTAAAGATAAAAATGTTTAGAAAAATTTGATAATATGCTAAATTTATGATCTCATACCAATCAGGAGATAAAAAAATTTAAATTTTGTGGTTGGAAAGACCATCTTTAAACATTAGAACTAACAAATAACAGGTATGTTTAATCATAAAAACGAAAATGTGTTAATAATTAAAATTGGAAAAAAATGCATGCGAAAAAAAATTACAAAAAAATTTCAAATAAAATTGTATTAAATTGCATATCGACAACTCAATTGTGATTAAAACTTTCAAAACGTTGTTTATCGCACTTTTTATTTAATTATAATTTTTTTACAAACTGCTTTTGGTATCTATGATATTTTACTTATAATCAAGAATTTTATTTAAATTATTTCATACTTGTCTTAAATCGAAAGTACACGCAAAGAAAAAATATGGTTCTAGTGACCATAAACTAAGAGCAAGATACTATGATTGTAATATCATAATATATTACAATCATAGTATGTCATTATTATGATTCCCTTTTATAATTTATTAGTAAGCTTTATAACCTTTTCTTAAATATTGCTTTCAATTTCATCATGTTTTTATCATTTAATAAAAACATGTTATCATATAAACTAATTTCATCATATATATAATCCCATTTTCTCATATATATAATCCCTTGTTATCATATATATAATTCCATTTTTCAATATATTTAATCCCATTTTATTATATATACGAGGGCGGATCAATATTTCCGTGACTTTTCGAACTTCCCTCGTAGTTATATGGAATGCAACACTGTTCCCATCAAGTACCACCTGTTAATAGACTACTGTCAAATTTTGAACAAGTGTCGTCATTTACTTTGCGTTTAACAGCTGTTCAAAACATACAACCTCGTGTATTTTTCTAAAAATGGAAAAAAGAGAATTTCGAGTGCTCATTAAACATTACTTTTTGCGAAAAAAACCATCAATCAAACCAAGGAAAAGCTCGATAAATATTATGGGGACTCTGCACCAACGATTTCAATGGTAAAAAAGTGGTTGTGGTCGCACAAGTACAAATGACGCTGAACGTTCTGGACGGCCAATTGAGGTCAGTACACCCGAAAATGTCGAAAGAATCCACGATATGGTGTTGGCCGACCGAAGAGTAAAAGTGCGTGAGATTGTTGATGCCATAAGCATTTCATATGGCAGTGTGGTTTCGATTTTAAATGATAAGCTGGGTTTAAGAAAGTTGTCTGCATGATATGCGCCGCGTTTGCTCTCAATTGACCATAAACATAAACGTGTGACAACTTCAAAGGATTGTTTGGAGTTGTTTAACCGCAATCCGAATGAGTTTTTGCGGCGTTTTGTAACTGTGAATGAAACATGGATCCATTACTGTACTAAACAATGGTTTTCTCCGGGTGAACCTGCTCCGAAGAAAGCCAAGGTAAGTTTGTTGGCCAATAAGGTGATGGTAACAGTTTTTTTGGGATGCACGCGGGATAATCCACATTGATTACTTTCAAAAGGGAAAAACAATAAATGGCGAATATTATGCCAACTTATTAGAACGATTTAATGAGGATTTAAAAAGAAAACGACCCCATATGGCCAAGAAAAAAGTTCTTTTTCATCAAGATAATGCACGGGTGCACACGTGTGCAGTCTCAGTGGCAAAACTCTATGAATTGGGCTACGAATTGGTACCTCATCCGCCATATTCTCCGGATTTAGCCCCTAGTGACTACTTCCTATTTCCAAACCTAAAGAAATGGCTCGGTGGAAAGAGATTTAGCTCCAACGATGAAATTATTGACCAAACAAATGCCTATTTTAAGGACCTCGAAAAATCCTATTTTTTGGAAGGGATACAAAAATTGGAGAAACGTTGGACTAAGTATAGTTAAAAGGAGATTATTTAAAAAATAAAATTTTGTTTTGCAAAAAACACTGTGTTTCATTCAAAAAGTCACGGACTTATTGATCCGCCTCGTAATGTAATGTAATGTTTTTATTTTTATTATTATTATTTTTTTTTTTTAATTTTGATCCTTTTATTACTTCACTCATGAGATTTTTCTTACTTAAATCAAGAATTTTCTTCTATCAATCAGGGAACTCTTTCCTACTAATATTACAGGTTTTTTTTATATCAATAATGCATCACTTCTCGTCAAAAATAATATTATGGTATTTAAGCATTGCTGTGACACCTTTATTAAGAACTTTTTCTTCGCTTATGTTATTAAAGATAAAATAAATAACTGTGATAAAAACTATTTATACCTTAACATTACTGTCTCTTGAAAACATTTAACAACTAAAAACTTTTGGGTTAGTTCAATTAAAGTGTATGTATATATAGGCATATGTATGTAAATATGCTTGTGTGTAAGCCTAAAAGTATGTTTTTGTATAATTTGATTAATGATGTTTAGTGAATGAATAAGTGTTAAGTTAAACTTTTTTGTTTGGGTGATATTGTTGTTGATATTTTTGGTTTACCATAAGATATTTTGCAAATAAAACCAAACAACTCATAAACATACGAATTAGTAATATCTTTACTTAACAAAAAAAAACTAAATCTGTGTTTTCAGGTAAATCATAAAATGTTATATTTATTATCATTTCAAGGAAAAGTAAAATTTTATTTAGCACATTGTACCTGCCACATAAAAACCATAAAACAACTTTAAAAAACAAGAAAAAATAGAAATAAATAAATTTTCCACAAGATAAATTTAAAATATATTTAAATGTTTAAAACAAATAAAGAAAATAAATAAATTAGAAACAGACAGAGATAGAAGGGAGAAAAAATAAAACAATAATTCTTAATATTTTTTATAAAAATCAAAAGCACACATTAATATAAAATGAAAAGGCTGAAAGTTTAAATAGAATATAAGGGATATTTCTAAGTATTGAAAAAATATTATGTTATAAGAAAAAATATAATTATTATTAAGACCACCCATTGATTTAGAACAAAAATAACAAAATTTTTATAATAAGATGTTTTCAAGAACCTAGACAATAACTTAAACTATAGGGATGGTAGGAAATAAATGTTTTTTTTTTTATTTAGCTTAAAATAATATTTTATTATTAAAGTCCTTGCAACAATGTGCTTGTCACATCAAGCAAATGAATGGCTGGCTCAATGAGTGACTGAATAAATGAATGAAAGACTAAAGAAAAAGATGAAAACTAAAAACTGCTGAGTGAGTTTTTTATTAAAGCTGAAAGCATAATGATTTGGATGAATGTACAGCAAGGACACTGATGAAGATTTAAAAAGTGTTATTAAGAGATTTTGAAATAATGAAAAACTAAAAAATATTTATAATTAAATATGAATTAAATTTTGGATCTTTCCTATGAATCTGGTGTTTTAAAGAATTTTTTGTTTTTTTTTAAGATTTATTTGAGTACTCAGAATTTTATTAATTTTATTTTTGGGTTTTCTTTATTTGGATCTCAAGAAGCTTCTCTCAATTCCGTAGTAAGATTGGTTTATTTCAATTCAAGCATGGAGTTTTCTTACTGCAGATGTGAGTCAACGTTTTTTATTTATTTCAATCATGAGTCGTTCTTTATTGAGATCAAATTATTTTTTGCTTCAATCATAGGTTTGTATTATATTGTTAATTGTGGAGTTTTCTTTTTCCATCGTAAATTTTCATTAATTCAGTTAAAAATTTTATTTTTGAAACTAATTTTATGAAAAGCAAATTGTTTACGCTCTTTAGTCACGGTATTCTTTTGTGTATTTCAAGAATTTTTCCTCACTTTAGTTTCTTTGTTATAGCCATGGAGTTAACTTTTTTCACTACTTGCATTGTGGAGTTTTATTTATTTTAATCACGACTGATCCTTTAATTTAACGATAGGTATTTCAGTGCCTTAATCAAGGGTTTCATGTGTTTTCGTGGACACTATTTTATTGCATTCAAGGGAGTTTCGTTTAATTGTGAGATTTTCTTATTTCAATAGATGATATATATATACATTTTTATAGAGAGAATTGTTTACCTCATTCGTAGAACTTTTTTTGAATTTAATCAAGCTTTCTTATTTCAGTCAAATGTGTAATTTTACCTACTTCAATCAAAAGTTTTACATCATTATAATTTCAGGTCTTTCATTGTTTTAAACAATAGTATTTCTTTTTATTAATGACTACCTTCTTTTGATTCATTCTTGGATCCTTTTTACTTTAAACGATCCCTTTCTTCAAAGTAATCGTAAAACTTTATTTATTGATAATTTCTTACTCTAATTATTACTTTTTTACGTCAGTCACTGTATTTTTTTACTGTATTCCTGAGTCATTATTAATCACAGTATTTTATTTCAATTGTTCGTATTGCTAACTAATGCTGGACTGTTCACTTCAATTGTGTGTATTTTCTTGCTGCGATCTTGTGTTTTTAGTTTATTCAGTCTTTAATCGCTCCCTTTCTTCAATGCACAGTGGGGCAAAAACAAACATTTTTGGAAATAAATCTGTAACATCTGATCGGCTGGATGGATTTGCGTGAAATTTAGTATTGACGTAGAAGAGAAGTGTACAATGCACAGTGGGATAGAAACGAAGTTTTTAAGAAATAAATCTGTAACTTCTGGTTGGATTTGCATGAAATTTGATATATGCGTAGCAAAGAAGCGTACAATGTTAAGTTTGGAAAGGGGACCGAACAGATCCCTCAGGGGCGGCGCTAAAGGGTCTCAAAGTTGGGTACCTCTGACATACACATTTTTTAACCGCTTGCCAAATTTATGTTTCTCATCCAATTTCAAATATACATTATTGCAGGCACTGATAAGACTAGGGTTTGGGGTTTTCCGTGATATTTTGTTTCCCGGGAAACGGGAATGAAAAATTCAATTTTCCGGGAATTCCCGGGAAACTTTAAATATAAGGAAAAAGCAATGATTTTTTATAAAGAATGTTATTTTTTCTATACTATAATACAACATTATAAATCACATTCATGATTAATTAACAGAAAATAAAACAATATTGAAGTATGACTTCCAATTTAAAATTTAAAAAATTTAAAAAATTTTAAATATTTCATGCAAATAAAATAAGTGCCTATTGTAAGCAAAGGTTCCAAAGATTTAATTCTTTAATTCACTTTTCAAAATCGAATTTATTATCTCAGTCATTTCTTTGAAGCATTCATAACAATTCAATTCATAGATTTGACTTCGCAATAATTGCTTAAAGAATGCACTACCAATTACACAATTCAAGCTTAAAAAATATTTTGAATCATTACAATTTTCTTCTATTTAAATCTTTTACAAATTAAAGAAAAAATATTTAAAAAATATAAATATTTCCATTAAATTTGCAGAAGATTTGATTTAACGAATATTCAATGATTTCTTTATAAAATGATTTAGTAGAACTATGATTTTTAGAATAGCGTTATGGAATAAAAAACTAGTATTTCTAATATTTAATTAAAAACTGTATACCTCAGATTTTTAACTTAAATAGATTTTTATGCTAAAAATTTAAAAAAAAGATAAATCATCATCTGTGACATAAATTTCAGTATAAATAGTATTTCCTATCATTTTAATTCGTTCTAAAACATAAATCTAAAAACTTTTAAAGTTGGTTCTCAACAATATTTTGTGCTCAATTGATATATCTGATAAAAATTAGTTTTCATTTGGAAGATATTGTTAATCATTTCAAGACGAATATTTTTAAAAAATAATATACATTCTAGCTTAATATATTTACACGTTTTAAAATTTTGAAAAAATAGCGGTATGTATTTCTGATTGTAAAAGAAAAGTTGTCGATTTTTCATTTGAAAATGTTTACATATTTCAAAATTAATAATTTATATTTATTATTGCCAAAAATAGTCCAAAATCGTGCTTTTAAGATAGTATAAAATCATGTGATACAAACTGGACTTTAATATGTCGAAAAAATCTAAAGATATTGGCAAAAAAATATGAAAAAACCTTTCAGAGCCAAGAGATTTAAATGAAGTTTGAAAATGGTATATCATCAGTAAAATGTTTAAAAGATTATAGCAATATGTAGTTAAAAACACGTGTACTTAAAATATGAATTGACAAAATAAATAATTTTTTCACATCAAAAAGTCACCAAATAGGAATTTTCATCAACGCACTGAGGAAATGTTTTTGTATAATATAAAATATCACTTGTTTCGAATTTCACGATGTATATTTTGTGTTAACATCAAAAATTGCTTTAGTAGGTAATGCGTTTATAATATAAACTTTATATTAATGTAAAATTTTCACTGAGGCGATACTAACAGTATCATTTTTGCTATAGGATTATAAAACTACGTGAATATTAAATTTCCCGTTTTCCCGGGAAAATTGAAAAAAATTCCCGGGAATTCTCGACGAAAAATTTACGGGAATTCCCGGGATTTCCCGCCCGGGAATTCCCGGACCCCAAACCCTAGATAAGACTTATAAAAAACATGCTTGCATGTCCTATTTATCTCTTATAGTTTTTGAGTTATTTGCATTTGAATTTTTAAATACCTCAATTTTGCATGTTCTTGGTCCAGTTTTTGTCATATATATCCTAGTGTTTCCGACCGATTTCAATTGTTTTTTCTTTAAATAACTAAAGAACAAAATTATCTAATGAATAAAGAAAATTTAAAGTCGATATCTTTACCGACTCCAAAAATAAACGATTTTGAATTTTAAAATTGCAAAAATTATGACTTTTTGTGCTTTTTTGACCAAAAATGTATCTACACTCTTTTTTCTCTAAAATAAAATTCTGTTTAACAACATATATAAATTTTATACCTTTATGAAAGGTATCTTTACAGAGAAGACTTTAAAATAAAAAGCAAGCCCAGTAACTCAAACGATCAAGGTACACACCCTCCCGAATTCGACCCATTTTTTATAAAAAATTTTGACTTCAGTCTATATTTTCTCAAATTCCAAAGCACGATTCGGCAAACGGAATGCAGTTTAAGAATCTGTAATATGTTGTTAAAAGTTTTTAATCAAAATCTACGGGACTTCGGAAAAATGTGGATTTTATAGACGAAAATATGAAAAAAAACCCATTTTCGTCGTTTTTTTTTTTTTGGAATTGTGGGATTCCTTTTACGAAAATCTTAAAGTTCTTTTTACTTTCTTATTTTATACAATAAAGTCTACATCCACCAAAAATTTCGTTAAGATATCTTTAATAACAAATATTTTATTACAGATAAAATATTTATAGTTTCTCAAAAAAAAAAAAGTTTTTTACAAAAATTGTACTTTAATTTCAAAAATCAGAAAAAGTATAAACTCGATTTTTTTCATCTAAATTACATTGCTTAGCTGACATAATTCTTCGTTATACAGAAAAAGATTAAAATTAATATCTTTTACAGAACCGAAACTATGCCACTTTAAAGTTTTACTTTTTCTGATTTTTTAAATTAAAGTAAAATTTTTGTAAAAAACTTGTTTTTTGAGAAACAATACATATTTTATCTATATAGTATTTATGTAGGTCTTATCAGTATAAAAATTTTTGAAATTGGACGAGAGGCGGAAATTTGGCAAGCGATAAAATTTTTTGAGCCCTCTTAGCTCCGCTTTTGAGGGGTCTGTCAGAAGTTACAGATTTATTTCCAAAAATTTTCGATTCTGCCCTACCCTACACCACCATAGGAGGTAGGGGTATTATGCTTTTGTGCTGATGTTTGTAATGCATAAAAAAAGTTATCTAACACCCACCTTAAGGTATACCAATCGACTCAGAATCATTTTTTAAATCGATCTAACGAAGTCCGTCTGGCTAGACGGGTGGCTGGCTGTCCATGTAAACATTGTGCACAAAGTACAAGTCACAATTTTGAAGATAATTTAATGAAATTCGGCAGGTGCTTTTATGTTACAAGGACGAAGTCTGTTGAAATTAGTTGTAATCGGTCCATTATTTCACCTAGTCCCCATACAAATTTCCCCCCGGAATAGAGTTTAAACACTCAAAAATGCCTTATAAATATAAATATTTTAATGAAATTCGGTTCAAAAAAGTTTTGTGCAAGTATCAATTTTTGTACTTTTAAGAAGATTGGTCTACAATTGACCATAGCCCCTGTTCCAAAAATCACTTTATGCACATTAAAATCCCATACGAATGTTAATATCAAGTAAATATTCGACACAAATAAGTTTTATGCTAGTAGAAACAACATTGCCAAATTCAATTAGAGTCGGTCCATAATATACCATATAAACCTACTTCCGAGAATCGCCCTAAAAATCAAGTAGATGTTAGTATCAACGCACAGTGGGGTCAAACGCAAATTTTTTGGTAATAAATCTATATCTCCTGAACTACTGATTGGATTAAATTGAAATGTATGAAAGAGTTGCAGAGGAGGACCTAAGCTTTGAGAAAAGTCATCTTGTAGTCACCTTGTTATAACACAAGAAAATCTACAGAGTGTCAAAATTGACTACCTCGAGTATTTTAAAGTTTAAAAAAATCGTAACTTATACAAATGAAGTCCGATTTTAAAGATTTTTATATTTCTGTAAAGTGCTCGGCAAGATAAAGAAAAAATAAGCTTACTCACCCAAGTTATCTCTTACAGTTAAAAAATTATTTGCACTTGAATTTGAACGAATGCAGGAGAGCAGATTTCATGAAAAAAGTAAATTTTTTAAACGATTGTTTTTAATTGCATAAAAAAGCATATTTGCATAATTTTTTCGCCCTTATTTCTTATGTAGTGTATAAAATATTTTTCGATCTATCATTCCTGCAAAAATCATTAAAAAACCTTCACAAATAAATTTTTGGCAATGGGGCCAAACGGAAAATTTAAGAAAATAATAATAATAATAAAATATTCACAAAAAAAAAAAAACACACATTAAAATAACTAAAATTTATGGTTCCGTTTCAAACTTTTTATTCAAAAAAGTACACCTGAAATTAATGAAATTTCATTTATTTTTTATGATTTTTTTCCAATAATTAAGAAATTTTAACTTTGACAACTTAGTAGAAAGAAACAGTGTACCCTAGACTAATGATTTTTATTGCTATTCAATAACAATATTTCCTTTTTTTATTCAATTATTCATAAGTCCTTCCGGCCAAGGAAAATAACGTCATGTTAATTATGTACATAGCTCCTTTTTGTTTGTCATCAGGGGAGATAGATATCCATATTTTCACATCACACAGTTAGAGTCTTCCTCGGCATATAATTACGAGAAGAACATTGTTTATAACTTATGTTTAAAGAGAAGCCATTATTTACACGGTTACAGGTTACCAAATGAACATCGTATTAGGAAGTGATCGTCCATTGCAGACAAAGAGAAGAACCTTCTAGGAGAGTGAGAGGAGAGAGTTGTGGTTCTACTGAGGTTGGAATAGAGCAAGATGCTTAATGCATACTGATACCGTATAAACCGTACCGTTTCCAACTTATGCCCAACATAATATTCAACTATCTAGCTAACTCTTGTTTAATTTGTCTATTGGATTTGCCCTGTAGAAGTAACTAAATTTGTTGCTTCTAATCTCCATGCAAAAAAACTTACCCTCGTATTTTTACCTTTATGAGTAATGACAAAACTATAACAAATAACAATTAAAAATATTGTTTTCATGAAAGAATTAAAAAAAAAGTTCAGAATATGGGTATTAGATTAAACATTTTTAAAAAGAAATTCGCTTAACCCAAATTGACCTAGCGCACCCATATGGTAACGCAAACAACGGTCAAATAAAAAGCTATATAGCGTAGAAGATACCAAAAATTTTGAATATATTTTAATTACATTTAATCATATGGAATCTTGTTAATATTATTAGCATAATAAAAGAACGTTAATATTATATGTTTGGAAGCAAATGATCCTTTTGTAGACCTTTAAAATTATTATTGTTAAAAATGAGAAAAATGAGGCATGAAAAAGAAATTCATAAATTTTTTGACACTGTGTTAATTTTCATAAAAATCTTTTATGATTTTTATATAAATAAGAAGTACTATATTATATTGGTATAAATCAATAAAATATATATAAAGTTTTTATCCTGTTTTTTATGGATTATATATCTGCGTTACCATATGAGTGCGCCAGGCACAACATGAAAATTTTTATCGTGAACATTTTGTCAAGAAATGTGATTTTTTTTTAGTAATTTTTTAGTAAAAAACTTGTTTTTCCGAAAAATTATACGTCAATGGAGCTTTGATGAGCTTGAAAGTGACAATGATGAATATGACTGTAGGATTTTCATCGAACATCCTAAAAATTATAATGATATTAATTTTTAGTACCAACAGCTACAATAAGGATTTATATCGGTGAATGCTCCAACTAAAGGGGGTGTACTTAATGCTGAATGTTTGATATGTAAATTATACCATATCAGAACTCATATTTACTTGCATCTCCTTAAGAAATTTGCCAATATAAAACATTTTTTTTGAAAAATTTACTGATTTTCTTCCTACAAAAAAAAATATCTATGTAGTGCCTAGCGTGACCATATGGTAACGGCCCGTTCTGGCCGACCTAGAGGCCGAAACAAAATTTTATATAATAGGTTAAGTTTCTTAGGCCCCATAGACCTAAATTTGCAAATTTCATCATTTTCTGAAACAAAAAACATTCCCGGTGAATTTGGGTTAATTTTAATTGTGAGTATTACTTCTCTTTAATGCTCAGAATTTATTTATTCTAATAACACTGGTCAACAAAAAAATCCTCCCCCATAGACGAATAGTTGGACTTGATGTAATTTGATGTACTAAACACAAATCTGCTTTCATTTTTTTTCATCAGGTCTGGTTTTTTTTATGGGCGTGTCTAATATTTCGCCAATAGTAAGGCCATTACTCTAGTATAATCCCTCATAACTCAAGAACAGTGTGCACGATTGTTCAAAGTGATACACCAAAAGATTTGGACTAAAAATATCTTTAAATCATTTCAACTTAAAAAAAAGTTTTAGTAAAAAAAAGAAATCTTGAATTTTGCATGAAAAAAATTTTTTCCGACACTTTTTTAGAAATATCTCCTAAGCTATTGAGCGGATAAAAATATAGTAAATATGATAGTAAAACGAATTAAAGCCAATGTTATTCCACATATTTTGGTGTATTATTTATATAAATCGTGCATACCGTTCTCAAGTAATAGTGAAATATACTCGAGTAATCGGCTTATTTAGGGTGCAATATTAGACACGCCCATAAAAAAAATCCCGATCTGATGGAAAAAACTGAAAGCAGATTCGAGTTTACCATGAGGAATTCCATCTAGTCTACATATTTTTTTTGAAGAAGCTCAAAAAAAAAAAAAAAATTTTGTCGACCAGTGTAATTGATATTTCTTTATTTGAATCATGTTTCTTTTTACTTTAAAACAATTTTGACTTTAATCATAAGTTTTTCCTAGTTCAAATTAGTTTAGATTGTAACAGACATTGGAACGAAGTCAAAATTCACCAAGACCAAAAGTTGTAGACAAAGTTGTACGAAATATCTCGTTCACTCCGACAGAGCCAGACACGAGCAAATAAGATGACAGATAGCTCCTTCTCCTAGCTGTTGCAGTTTCTAGAGAAATCGTTATGTATGACCACAAGTTCATACCTACCAACAAACCACTGACACGAAATAATCACCACATGGACAAATATGATAAGTGACAGATTGTTCCTTTTCTTAGTTGTATCAGTTACCGCATAAATCGTTATTCATGATCAAAAGTCTTAAATCATACCACTCAATTAGACAGTGAGTTAGATCCTCAATAAAGAGAGTTTATTTCTTTAGAGAGACGATAAAATTATAAATTGGATTTATCTGAGCTTTTCTGCTAATTTGTCAAGTGTTCAGACTTCTGTAACTGACCTCCTACATTCTTCTTATTCCTAAGTACCCAGCACCCAAATTAAGTGGAAATTGTGACTGATTCGGACGATTATATATTTTGCCGAAAATGCTCTTATAGCCATCGACAAGCCGAGTGGATAATTATATCCCTGTTAGAAATCGAGCGACTAAAAGACACAGCAATGGTCGGCTTGGTAAAAATAAAGGCGGGAACCAAGTTCTTTACAGTAAAACTTACCTGAGACTACTCCACCAAATTTAGAGCCCTCAGTTCGCTGTTTAACAGTGGCTGCTTTTCTGCTTTTATTATGTATAATTTTATTCTTGTATTTTCTTAAAATTGGTGTATTTTTTTCTTCAAACATATGTAAGTCATACCTTTCACTAAAGTGGCTTTTTTTCGTTTTCCCTTTCATTCCAGTCTACAATATTTTCAACAATCATGTACATTTCTTTTAATACATAAAACAATTGTTAATTTTTATTTTCCTAAAATCCATATAATAGCAAATTATTTGGTAATTATTCTATCAACTTCTTTCCCTTATTCTAATTTCCTTTAGTATTAAAATAATTTACTTCTATGCTTTTAAAAAACTTTAAAATGTTTATTTAATGACAATAATAAATTCTTAAGATTATATTATTTAGTTCCCTATTTCTTGGAAAATATTCTTCATTTACATCATTTCTATTCGTTTTCCAAGTATTTTTTTTCTTTTCTCTAGATGTCAGCAATATTAATTGTTGATTCTTTTTATTTTTGTTGCTTTTATTGTAATCATTCATGCTGTGTTCTTAGTTGGTTTTAGTGTGTATTTGCTTGCAATCTCGTTTTGTAAAAGGGATATTTTTTTATTTCTTGTTGCTCTGCAAATGATGTCAATTGTATTATTTTTGCTTAAGTTTACAATATTTAAATTCTAATTTTAATATTTGGTTTGAAGTAGGAGTCAACTATTTAGAGAGTTTTACTTAGTTAAGTGGTATTAGTATAATAAAGTTTTATTAATAGTAAATATTATTTGGGGTTTTAAAGTTATTATATGTCAATAAGTTTTTAGATAAAAGTCATTGACGTGTGTATGGTTATAAGTAATAGATTATAATTTTTTATTTATTTTTGAAACTATGTATGGGGGATTCACAAAGTGTGCTATCATGTCGTATTGTCATAATGTCATAAAATTTTACAAAGGAAAAGCAATAACAATATTTTTTATACATACATTGAAATATTTTACGACATATGACAATACGACATGATAGCACACTTTGTGAATCCCCCAATAATATATAAGAATTCACTTGTTATTTGTAATAATTACTAAGTTTCATTCATTTTAGTACTAGGGATTTTATTTTTTTATTTAACTGATAATTTAGCACAGATCACAGAACAATATAACTTTTATAGTTCTAACCACTATCTACGAATTTGTGGACCATTTTTGGTAACCCTTCCGTTAGAGTTTTGATGGTTACTTCAGTCACTTTTTTGGAATAGTCTGCCCATCTTATTTTAAAATGTTCAGTATTTTGGGACACCTTTTTCGTGTTTTTCAATTCACTTTTCACAAGAGCTCAATATCTCTCCACTGGTATAAGCTATGGACAATTTGGAAAATTGACCTCTCTTGGTACAAAAACTATGTAATTGATTTGGTACCACTCCAGAGCTTTCTTACGGTAGTGACATGATACTAAATCGGGCCAAAAATGTGTGGACACGTTGTGCTCTCTTATGAAAGGAAGAAGTCTTTTTTGCAAATATTTCTTGATGTATATTTTGGTATTTATATATCCAAATGTATCAAGTGAATTTCCTGTTTTGCCGCAACAACAAAAAGCTTGTTATAACAGGAATTTTGTAAGAAGTTTTTTTCTGCTTTTGGGTCTTTAACATTGCCTCGACCATTAACAATATAAAAGTTTTGACACAGAAGCTGTGAAAATTCTGCCAGCACATACGTTTCTTCGTCAATTATACAACTAGGGTATTTTTGTATGAAATTTGAATTTAATTTCCGTGTCCCATTCTAGGCTTCTAAATTTTTTGCAGCATTCTTGTTTGGAACTTTTTGGATATTGTATGTCATAGATGCCCACTTCAAGCACATTTGTGCTGAGAGCTTCACACATATTTTTATTCTCTTCCATTTATTCTTCGCTGAGAGAGCGATGAGTGCACAAATGCACTGAAAAAAATTGTACATATTATGTATGAAAACAATTTTGAATCTTTCCAGTTAAACATTGTTTTTATTATAAAATTGTACTAGATTTTCAACACATTAGATATAAATAACTGGACAAGGGAAAAAATTTCAACAATACATGTTTATAATTAAACCTTCCAAATAATATAAGGTTATTACTTACATTATATTTTGTTATATTAAATATAAAAATAACATTATTTATTTCCTTACTTTTTAAATTTAGCAATGAAGTTTCAATAAATATTATTTGTGTTATTTTCCGATTGTTTAGTATTTATTTTTTAACTACTAAAGTTGATGACATATTTTATTTAATTCACCCATTTTTTTATTTATTGCATTTTTTACTAACACAACTACATGTGTTGTGTTAGTATGCGTGGGCTTCTATGTTGTATGTTATCAACTCTGCATTAGCTTTAATTTTTCGCACCAAATAGCCAAAGCATTGAGCTAACTGGGCTCCTTCTCTACCAGATGTGTTTGGAGTTCTTTTCAATATTATTTTAATTTTCTGGCCTTCCCAATAACATGTGCACCTTTTTTTCTTTCCGAACCGGGTTTCCTATCAATGGTCAAATACTCTTGATATTGTTTAATAACATTAGAAACAGTTTGACGGCAGAAATCTAATTCTGTAGCCATTTATTTGTAGGACCTATTTGGATTTTTTGAAATTTTGTAATAATTTGTAGCACGTACATCTTTTTTGTCACTCATTTTGAGGAAAATCACGACAAATCAACATGGTTGTTATTAAAAATAATAACTGACGTATTTTTCCATGATAACTAGATCAAAAAAAAAAAAAAAATTTAATACTAGTTCCGAAAAAAGTTATGAAGCAAAACGTGTGTTAAGATTTTTTCGATCGCATTCCTTAGAATACATCTTTTATTTCTTAACAAAAATTCAAACAAGGAGTAAAATTTTAAGATTTAATTTGCTCGATTTAAAAAATCTACTCGATTAATCAAGTAATTTAAAAACTGCATTTTCGAGTTATTTGATTAATCGAATAATGAAAAAGTCGAGTAAAATGAATACTCTAGTGTCTGTAACGTAAATTATGGATTATCAAAGTTGAAACTTTTAAGAATATTTTAATTTTATTCAAAATTTCTGTAAAGAAGATAACTTTAAGTTCATATATCTCAGTAAATACTACAGATATTGACACGAGCTTTTTGGTATGTAATAATAAATATATCCAAATTATTTTTTATAATTTGCTAGGTTAAAAAATCAAAACTGAAAATATTGCTCTTTATTTAAAAGAAATCTTTGTATTAAAAAATATATTTTTGGAAAATTCTATTTTTAATGGACAGGAACTAAAAAGTTCCAACGAGTTCCAATAAAAAAAAAAAAAAAACTTTTGCTATATGAGGGCGGATCAATAAGTCCGTGACTTTTTGAAGAAACACAGTGTTTTTTGCAAAACAAATATTTATTTTTCAACATAATCTCCTTTTAACTCAATACATTTAGTATAATGTTTCTCCAGTTTTTGTATCCTTTCCAAAAAAATAGGTTTTTTCGAGGTCCTTAAAATAGGCATTTGTTTGGTCAATAATTTCTTCGTTGGAGCTGAATCTCTTTCCACCGTGCCATTTCTTTAGGTTTGGAAAAAGAAAATAGTCACTAGGGGCTAAATCCGGAGAATATGGCGGATGAGGTACCAATTCGTAGCCCAATTCATAGAGTTTTGCCATTGAGACTGCACACGTGTGCACCCGTGCATTATCTTGATGAAAAAGAACTTTTTTTTTTAAATCCTCATTAAATCGGTCTAATAAGTTGGCATAATATTCGCCATTTATTGTTTTTCCTTTATGAAGGTAATCGATGTGGATTATCCCGCATGCATCCCAAAAAACTGTTGCCATCATCTTATTGGCCGACATCACCTTATTCACCCGGAAAAACCCATTGTTTAGACTGCTGCTTGGTCTCCGGAGTACAATAATGTATCCATGTTTCATCCACATTTACAAAACGCTGCAAAAACTCATTCGGATTGTGATTAAACAACTCCAAACAATCCTTTGAAGTTGTCACACGTTTACGTTTATGGTCAATTGAGAGCAAACGCGGCACCCATCTTTCAGACAACTTTCTTAAACCCAGCTTATAATTTAAAATCGAAACCACACTGCCATATGAAATGCCTATGGCATCAACAATCTCATACACTTTTACTCTTCGGTCGGCCAACACCATATGGTGGATTTTTTCGACATTTTCGGGTGTACTGACTTCAATTGGCCGTTTGTACTTGTGCGACCACAACGAAAGTCAGTAAACCACTTTTTTACCATTCAAATCGATGGTGCGGGTCTCCGTAGTATTTATCGAGCTTTTCCTTGGTTTGATTGACGGTTTTTATTTTTCGCAAAAAATAATGTTTAATGAGCACTCGAAATTCACTTTTTTCCATTTTTAGAAAAATACAAATGACGGCACTTGCTCAAAATTTGACAGTAGTCTATTAACAGGTGGTACTTGATGAGAAAAGTGTTACATTTCATATAACTACGAGGGAAGTTCGAAAAGTCACGGAAATATTCATCCGCCCTCGTATAAAAAAACATCTATAAAATTATTTGCGATTTTTTAATATATTATTTTATTTTAAGAATAAATTGAAAAATTTTAAGATAATTGCTGAAAATTTGTTATGCAAGTGTTATACTAAGATTGGTGTGATTAGATGTGGTAAGATCTACTTTTAAAATATCCTTTCTACCCGCCTAATTTTTATAGGAATGTTTAAAGCCTTTTCTACTAATAGAATATACAAGTTCAGACCAATATCACAAAAAATTGTATTTTTGACGTTCTAAAACTGCCAAATGTGACACTGTGCATTGGTTTAGTTTTCTTATTAAATTGATACACAAAATTAGAAATTATTAATGTAATTTTACTAAACTTTAATAGTTTCTGTCATTCCCTGTAACTCTGAAATAAATCAAAATTGTTTATAAAATTCTTCACACATTTTTTCAACTACACCTAGTTATATTGTCTACTATATTTCTATGTGGATGCCTATAAAAATATTAAGTTTTATTAATTTAGTTTTCATAAAAAAACTAACTCTTACTAAAGTAATAAATAAAAATCTATTAGAAAACTTTAGTTTCCTTGCACTTTGAAAATGGCAATTATAAATGCATAACACGCTCTTGTAATTTTCGCGTTCATTTTCTTTACACTACATATTACACTAACAATAACAACTACATGCTTATTAAAGGTAACCATATGACGAAGGAGAATATAAAACACACACTTACTTAGATGTACTTAGACACACAGACACAAAACATAAACAATGTTCACACATACAAGGAAAGTATTTCCTGGTATTAAACAATTGTTGAAGAAAACAGTTTACACTTTACTGCTTATACTAGTATGTGTGGCTATACATGTATGTATTGTATTCGTTTACAGCTACTTAGTGTTACTGTTAAACTCAGACAGGTGTTGTTAAAGTCTTTGAATTCAATACAATGTGAGAAAAATACCAAACTATAAACATTTTATACAACAATTCACTACTCTACATAAGATTTTAGAAATATGGTACTTAAACTACAATTGCTATTAACAAGTATTATTCGCATCTGAAATCTATTAGGGAGTTAGTTCTTAAAGAAAATTATAAAAATCGAACATTATATTAGAGGTTATTGTTAAAATTTTCCTTAAGACTGCTTACAATAGACGAATTAAATGTTTAATACTGATATATAGTTAATATGTTGAAAAGTAGTGAAAGTGTACAAAAACCCATTAACAAATTTAATTTGTCTTACAATTTTTTAGAGCAGATGTTAAGTGATTTTTTAGCAAAGATTATAAAGAATTATTTTATATTAATTTCTTTTGTTAAATTTTAAGAAAAATGAAAGTCTTATAAAATCTATTAGAGAAAAAAATAAATATGTGCAAAAAGGAAAATTATTTTTAATGTTTATGACTTTCTGCAAAATTTTTCACATAAAATGTTACACTAGATTTTTTTCTGTAGCCTTTTTTTAAGGTTATTTTTCAAATTGTGCTTTGTGGGCCAGCTAACGTTTTGGCAAGGAAAATATGAAAACTTTACCCTTTTACTTTATATATTTAATAGTTAAGTTTTTGCAAGGTCATAACAGAAAAAAGAAAATTAAACAAAAGATGGTCAGACGTATATTATGATTATAAAAGAAATACTAGAGGGTGTTTGTTTAAGAGAACAAAAACTATATTCGCCAATATCTTAGCAAATAAAAATCAAAAATAGGCCAGTTATTTGTTTTATAAAAAAATATGAAAAAATCCTTTTAAATTATTTTTAAATTTGATCTCTTTATTTCAATATCTCTAAAAATTTTACCCTTTTCATTTACACTCTTTTATTTTTTAGCAGCCACTTGTAGTTTTCAATTTTTTTTTTTTTTTTTTTATCAGCACAAAAAACAATCTGTTCATTTTAGCCTCCTGCTGGCTTTTTAGAGCAGGGTCATCGTTTAGTTGCTTAATATATTTTCCTTGTCTTATTTTTATTATACTCCTTTTTTCATAATATTTTTTCTTTTTTTTTTTAATTTTTTCTTGCATGAAAAAATTACATGACTGTTGATAGTTACATAATTCAATTTTTTCATTTTGACATTGTTAACAAAAGTTTTGTTATGGACAAGTTCAGGCAAATTTTTAAATATTTAATTTTAATATTTTTTAGGTAAAAATATTTATTGCGCTGCAATTAAGAGGTATATAATTAAAAGGAACTTTGTGTATTTCCATTAATTAAAAATCTTTGTCAAGAAACTCGTTTAAATATTTCTTGCTTTTAATAAATTAATTAAACTAACATTTTATAATTTCATTCGAACTTTTAAAAGCAATTGATGTGATAGAATTATGCTTAGATATTGAAAGATATAATTCTCCTGGAATGCACTAGGTTTTAAAGACTGAGTTTGAGGACTATAATTAGACACCAGCAGAACGGAATACATATTTTCGGTGCCGCTACACACTTCATCAGCATTCGTGGTGTCTTATCCATTTCGGTTTCGTTGAAACCTAAACAAAAATATTTACTAAACTGGAAATCAAAAATAAACGTTCAATATTAGGCAATAATATAACTTTTCCAATTTTCTGTTCTTTTTTTTCGAATTTGTCCAAGTATAAAAAGTCGTCATATAACGAAGAATGTGATTATAGATCTTTTTCGGTATAACTTAAATTAGAAATTAAGCTATTCGAGTTTTTAGAATTCAAACTTGAATCATTATCAGAATCTACATTTTCATCTACACCATTTAAAAATAGACGACTATATAAATCAATAGCGAATTTCTTAATTTCTATTTTTGTGGAGTATTTAAAAACATTGTCATTACATCGAAATTTTCCTGAACTTAATTAAACAGTAAGTATATTTACAGCTTTAATTCTACCCTCATTAAGCCTTATTATAAGTCGATTGCAATAATTCTTGTCGAAAAAATCTTAACACACATTTTGCCTCATAACTTTTTTCGGAATCAATATTCAAAATTTTTTTTTGATCTAGTTATCATGGAAAAATACTTCAGTTATTATTTTTAATAACAACCATGTTAATTTGTCCTTATGTTCATCAAAATAAGTGACGAAAAAGATTTACGTCCTACAAGTTATTAAAAAATTTCAAAAGATCCAAATAGGTCTTACAAATAATTGGCCACAGAATTAAATGTCGTCCGTAAAACCGTTTCTAATATTATTAAACAGTATCAGGAGAATTTGACTATTGATGTGAAACCTAGTTCGGTAAGAAAAAAAGACCACATGATATTGGGAAGGCCAGAAAATTGAAGGCATATTGAAAGGAACTCCAAACACATCTGGTGGAAAATCAGCTCAGTTTTCTCAGTGCTTCGACTATTTGGTGCGAAAATTTAAAGCTAATGGGAAAGTTAATAACATATAAAGTTGAAAAAATTCCAAACTGGAATTCTGCAAAAAAAAAATTTCAAGCCAAAAATAGGACTCGGAATTTAAAACCAAATTTCATACAAAAATACTCAAGCTGTATAATTGACGAAGAAACGTAGGTGCTGGCAGAATCTTCGCAGCTTGTGTCTCAAAAATTTTTATTGCTAATGCTCGCAGCAATGTTGGATATAAGTTTAAGATCCAAAAGCAGCAAAAATTTCTTACAAAATTCATGGTATGACAAGCTTTTTGCAGTTGCGGCAAAACAGGAAAGTCATTTGATACATTTGGATCTATAAATACCAAAATATGCATAAAGGAATATTTGCAAAAAAGACTTCTTCTTTTCTTAAGAAAGCACAACGTGTCCACATATTTTTGGACCCATTTGGTATCATGTCACTACAGTTTTAGTACCAAGAAAGGTCCATTTTCAAAATTGTCCATAGCTTAGACCAGTGGGGAGATATTGAGCTCTTGTGAAAAGTGAATTCAAGAGCAAAAAAGGTGACCCAAAATACCCAAGATTTTAACAGAAGATGTGCACACTGTTCCAAAAAAGTGACTGAAGCAACTATAAAATCTCCAAAGAAAGGGTTTTCAAAAATGGCCCACAATTTTATAATTAGTGGTTAGAACCATAAAAATTATATATTCCTTTGATCTGTACTAAATTATCAAATGATTAAAAAATAATGAAAACTCTAAGATCAACCGTTTCCAAGTTATTGAATATTATGTATGTTAAAAATTTTTCGATCTCACTGCTTAATACGAAACCGGTCGGTTTTTTAAAATTCAAAAACCGGTTTCCGATTTCGGCTTTGGAATACACTACCCTAGACGTTCTGTCGCCGAAAAAGGGGATGTAATTTTGCAATGGACGGTTTGGTGGAATTGGAAGGGAATTAACCATTAGGAGCTGCTATAACCTGGCGATCTATTCTTAATTCTGCTGTTTACAATTCGACCGCTTTAACGAAGCAATTAAGAAATATCGTTCAAAATTGGCCAACAGAAAAAGTATTGTGTTTTGTCATTGGCAATGTCAGGTTATATACATATTTGATGACCCGCCAAAAATTGACTGCACATGCCTGGGAAGTTTTGATGCACCTACCGTATAGTCCGGACTACCATTTGCTTCTAATAACCAGTGTTGCCAGTTTAGCCTTTTTTTTTCCCCCACTGTTTAATGTTTGATAAAGCAAAGAAAATGTCTGTTACTTAAGCTGTTTTTTGTATGAAATATACTGGAGTTTTTTCACAAAAATTTTATTTTCTCATATCGGGCTACATATGTAAACGATTTTTTTTTTCAGAATATTAAAGTAGACAATATGTTATATTTTTCAGACAATTTTCAGAACAAATATCCTGTAACATTTTTAGTTGCACTCCATGAAAGTTGAAAATTATTGTATTTTTGGACAATTTTCCAAAAAAATAACAAAAATACCTGGACAAAAAATAATTTAAAAATTCTTGAATAGAAATGAACTCAAATACCTGAAGTTAATGGTTCCATTTTAAATTTTTCCTTCAAAGTACTTTTTATTAAAAAAAAATTCACCGAAAGTTAATGAAAATTGAATTTTTTGCCCTTTTGCCAAAATATAAAAAAATGTTGAACTTTGACAGCTCAGTACACAAAAACAACGCAACCTAGGCTAATGATTTTTATTGTTATTTTTATTCGGTATCCAATTTTATTACCAAAAGTTAATTTTTAAAATTCAATTAAACGCCAATTTCGACTCCTTTTACCCCAACGTGCGTCGCTCGGTCATAACAGTTAATAAAAGATGATAGCCTTTTGATTCTATAAAATACAGAATCTTTCTTGGCGCTATAGAAATTTGGTTTTGTTGTAGATTTTTTTCTAATTCCATTAAAATGAACGAAAAATAATAATAATTTCAGGTTCTCATTTTGTAAGACGTAATGTTTTTATTCGCAAGAAATTTATATAAGGACTAATTATTTTTTTTTTAATTTGCATAAAAAGTAATAATACAATTTAATTGTATTTCACAAAAGTATATTTAATTTCATATATATCAGATGTCTTTAAAAGTTTTCTAAGTAATATGACACTTTTCCAAACAAAACTTTCACTTGATTTAAAAGTAAAATCTTTAATAAAAATTATTATTAGATTGAAGATGATTTGCAATGAGTTGTCTGCTCTGTTTGCAAATACTTGAACAATTTTTCCGGTTTCATTTTCTCATAAAAAATAAGTAAAATTTAAAATTGTTTACATTTACTGTAGAAGTGTTTGTGTGTAAGAATATGTCCAAGTATGGGTTAGTTTTCACAAGAATTTCCTTTTCAAAAATAGTTTATTTTTATTTTAAAAAAATTTAAGGGAGAGAAAATAAAATAAAAACTAACACCAGGAACAAATATAATCAAATATGACACCTTTGGTGAGATTAAGCAATAAATTTCTAAGGAAACGGAACTTTGGGTTACATTTATGTGGGAGAAAATGTAAAGAGGATGTTGAGGGGTAAAATAGTTATAAAGTAAAAATTTAATTTTTAATAATATTTTTGTAAAACAAACATTATTTAAAATGAATGGAAATAAAGTATTTAAAGCAAGGTTTCCATTACAGCAGAGAGTATGAATTAGCAAATTTAAATATTTAGCATGATATTTCAACTCTGCTGTTTAAATTAATTTTGGTACAAATTAAAGATATGATATTCTAAATTATTTTTCCTCTATACTATAAAATTTGTCTCTGTTATTACTTTTATCTTCTTTTAAATATAATCACCTAATTTTTCATTCAACCTGATAAGTAAATAAACATTTTTCTTTATTTTTTTCCTAAATTCTTTAAACAAAGCCGCACACTATTAAAACCTTTAAAAATGTATTTAATACCATTTTAAATCCCTGCTGGATTATCATATTTACAAATAAACAGAACAAAAAAACTTAACTGACTTTTTAACAGATACAAAGAATGGCGTAAGTATTAAAGCGTTTAAATAAATGGGTTACTAAACTTTTTTTCTACTTTTTAGCTTTTTGTGCAAAACAAAAGAGGAATGTGGATAAAAATCAACCTAAGCATTGTGGCAGCAATAATAATGAAGCAACTATAGTATGTATTGTCGCTACAACTACAAGTGTATGGCAAACTACAATAATAATACTTTGACAATAACTAAATAAAAGCGTTTGTTGCGCAAAAGAAAAATAACAATAAAAAGAAAAACAATATAAAAACACCGAAAAACAACAAAAGATTCGTAACAAAACAAAAGCTCAGCACATGTGAAAAGTACGTATTACTCACACATACAAAAGGAGACTACATACACGTATAAATGCAAACACCTGAAGTAATAGAGTGATAGATATAAGGAGAAACAAATCGAATAATTTATAAAAAAAAAAAAAAAAAAAAATTAAAGTCACTTTCTGTGTTTACTTTCTTATACCATCCTACACAGGCTTAAAAGATGTAAGTGTATAAGCTTGTTATTCTGGTTGTAATTATCATAATTTTCGAATTAAAAAAAGTTTATATTTTCTGGATCGAAATAACATTTCGATTTTCTGGAAGTCGAAATAACAACGTTTTTCGTTTGAAATGCCATTTATGAACACGGAAAAATTGCGGCAACCAAATTTATTGCCAATCGAATTTGTTCGGTTGCATGTACTATTATACAATTCTATTGTAGTAACCGAACGTAGAAGGTACGTGTAACTGATTTTTCAAAGCTATTCAACTGTGTAGACTAAATGGACTACTGATTATTGTAAATTATTTATACACATACACAATTTTTTTTTTAATTTGTATTTATTGGAAAACTAAATATTATGTAATACAATAAATTCTATTTTAAAATATAAACTTAATATAAATATAAATTTAATGCACTAAATCCAATAGAGCAAATAAATTTGTATTTAACTAGCCGAGGTAGGAATAGCTTATATTATTTGTAATATTTATTTGAAATTAACTTTTTAAGAAGTAATGTATGAAAATGGTTCCAGGTTTATAATTCATAAAAAATGCATACTAAGTGATCGATCTATATAGTATGATAACGAAAATAATATTGATATTTAGATGAATTCGCTTTAACTCATTTCCAACCACTGTTGCGTTTTCGCATCAGTAACTTTACCTATACCGTAACTAATTTACATGCTTTTGTTGAAGAAATATCAGCAGAAAAGTATAAAATGTACACCCTATGTTTCTAGTTTTTAGCCCATAACTTTTTTGTTTATTAACCGATTTTGCCCATTTCAATTCAATCCCAAACAAACCTTATATAGGACAAACATCTGTGACAAACATTCGTTTCCCTACATTCGAACCCTATCCTGCTTTCAACAGACGGACAGACGGGCCGACGCACAGACGGACGGACATAGCTAGATCGACTCAAAATATAACCAGGACTCAGAAAATATATACTTTGTGGGGTCTTAGATGATTCCTTCGACATGTTACATACGGAATGACAAAATCAATATACCTCCCATCTTTTTGATGGTGAAAAATGTCGAAAACTGATGAATGAAACCAACAAAATGATGTAATTTTTTGGTAAATTTTTTCAATTGTCTTTAAAAAAGGGATAATAAATTTTCTTCAAAGGTCATAAAATTTTCTAAAGAAAAACATAATATTTGCAATTTTTATGATTGCACATTATTATTTTTTTTTATTATATTAAAAAATTTTAAAAACCAATGTGAATAGGTAAAATTTCATAATTTTCGAAACAGCCCTTTTCTATAAAAGTGATAGTTCGTTTTGGGTTTCCAATAAAATGAGATTAAGAGGATATCAAAATATAAACAAAATAAAATCTCCAAGGATATTCAAGGTATAATAAAGGAAAAATATGAGAATATATGCGCACGGATAAATGAAAGCAAACCAATTTTTTCTTAGTCATTACCCCAATTTTCAAATCCTGCTTCAATTGGAATGCATCATATTATGAGCCACTGCATTTGGTATACTACCATGATTTACGATTTTGCAAACTAGGGAATATTCTGCAAGAATTATAGAATCGATTTACGTTACATTTGTGTTTGAAGCACAACGTGGTTAGGAAGCCTGTAAGAAGGACCGAAATGCTTTCCTGACCACCGTATTGAAATCCTAATCGAGATGATGCGCATACTGATAATCGAATGCAATGTACATTACATTCCAAATGCTTTAACGTGTAACATATTTTATTTAATATGTAATCTATTTTATACATTATATGAAATTATTTAGTCTTACACCGTAAATTATTTAACGTTTTTACGTCATTATTTAGTTGCCTTAAATTTCAATTGGAATGGTCCACCTACAATTTTTTTTTTTTTTTTGTTCACACTTAACATATTTAACATACAGTTTGTAAAATAATCACAAAATTAAATTTAAATGACAAATAAAACTCATTTTGCCATACAATTTGTGTAAACGTCTACTTCTTATATGAGCGAGACAACATACCCCTAATTGACCATTGATGCGTTTTCGCAACACCCGATATCTCGGAAACTAAAATAGCTAGGATTACAAATCTTTCGATTTTACCAAATTTTATTAATTTATCTCAACGGGATCGGGTATTGGTAAGAAATGGGTTAATTTACCATATGAACCGTAATAAATGCATATGGTTTAGATGTATATATCAGACTACATAAGTACATGTATTGAAATAGTAGACAAGAGGAATTCCTTTAAAATATGAATGGTACTGATGTACCAGACTTAATGGAATGACAGATGGGAGGTATTTAAAACAACTTTCAGATATAAAAATGTCTGTATATAAAAAATATTAAAATGTCCTGAAAATTTTCGTGATGAAACGATTTATTAAATTTATCAACCCTTATGTTGACAACCGCATACCCGGGTATGTTTTTATACCCTACACTACCATACGTGGTTGGGGTATAATGCGTTTGAGCTGATGTTTGTAACACTTTCTGAATCGATTTAACGATGACTGCCTGTCCGTCTGGTCAATTTTGAATTGATGAAATTTGGCCCGAATAATTATTTTGCTACAAGGACGAAGTCTATTGAAATTGGTTATGATTTTACCAATCACCCATACAAATGTCCTCCTGGAATAGAGGTTTAACGATCATAAATGCCTTAAATAAAGCAATATTTTAATGCAATTCGGAGAAAGGAAGTTTTGTATAAGTGTCAATCTTTGTGTAAAATTATATTTTAATTATAAGTCCTTCTTCCGAAAATCACTTTAACGTGAATACATCCCAAACAAATGTCAAACAAGTTAATATTCGACAAAAATAAGTTTATAGAATTAGGTAGCTTTTCTGTTGGATTCACGAGCTATAATATATCACATTTATTCTGACATCAACAATTTGAATATCATCACATTTATGAATACATTTTTATTTTGTAAATGATACATCAGAAATACAGGCACAGCATAATATTCCATAAATAAGGACCAAATAAAAGATATGTCGCAAGAAAGAAGTTAATGACAGGTACATTGTTAGTTCTTTTTGCCGTTAAAATTGTAACTATATTATGCATGAGTCATTAACAGGTACTTAACAAATGTACGTGAATTAGAAACCAACTGGTGCATATCAAAAGTACTATTTTATTTGAATGGGAAAAAACTAAAAAAAATCAATTCTGAAATTTTCATATAGGAATAATTTGAATGAGTGAAATCTGCAGATACTTTTCAAAGGTCAACGAATGAATTGCAGACCTAATTTAGAATTTTGAGGTTTTTAAATGCATATGGAACAAATAAAACCGATTATATTTGAATGGGAAAACTGAAATGTATTAAAAACTCTTTTAGATATTTCTTCTTGTATTTTTAGTAACAAAGATGATAACAAAAATATAAAAACCTCAAAATTCTATCATAAAAAAACACTTAAAAAAGTGTCAAAAAATTCTTATAGGAATAATTTCCAAGAAAGCCTGCAGGTACTTTACAAAGATCAATGGAAACTCAATTTAGATTGATGGCAAAGCCTGATTTTATTTTAATGGGAAAAACTCAAAGGTTAAACAAACCTCTTTTCTTATATTCTTAGCATCAGTCAATCAATTAGCAAATGCTAATAAAAATTTTAAATTCTAAAATTCCTTCCAGGAAAACATTATTTTCAAATGCCACGTGTTTTTCTTTCTATCGTAAAAATACTTCGTTACTTTTTCTGCTATATGCTTTGAAGGCTCTTCCATACTTTTTTCGATAAATTCTATAGCACTAAAATATGCTTCGTCTACGTCGTACATTTGCCACCACACTTTACGAGAACTTTCGGAACCTCCAAGGATTTTAAACATATTTTTTATTTGTCATATCTCGTCTCAATAAATAGTTTTTTAACTTCCAGGGATCTTTTGGATATGTTTATTTTACCTGATGTTAATTTTAAACACCAGTCATTTATCCATTCAGCTCTTGAGTTGGATTCATCTAGGAAATCGTCAGCTTCCTCTTGGACATTTGCCTTTTTGATTTCCTCATATTTCAATCTCATCGAAATATGTTTCTAAAAGTTTTTTATTGGTTAGCAGTTCTTCATATTTATAGAACTCTAAATCCATAATCGTATCATTTATATTAAATTTAAACAGGGACCAAATATATGAAAATTGTTTGTCATACGATAGATTTAAAAATATTTCACAGTCCTCAATTTTATGTCCACGTTTGAGGCAACATCTGCATATCTCAACATAGATGTTATTCGTAACAACATCAACTTTTTGTTGTTGCATTTCGCCTCTTGCAGGTAGAACCATTTTATTAAAAAATCTTTATTTATTTCAAAATATAGATTAATTAATATTATTCGTACTTCCTCACAGTGACTTCATGTCACTGAATGGTTATGAAGTACAAAATATTAAAAATAGTTTATGAATATTAATTTTTAGGATTGTTCATCCATAGGTTACTATCCGGTTCGAAGGACCATGTATAAAAGAAAACAATTTAAATTTTTCTGCAGTTGAATGCTATATTAGCACTGTAGGATGCTAATTTGGCACTAAAAAATTTATTTAAAATAAAATACTTAATAGCTAAAAACTAAAATCTAAAATTAAAATAGTACAATCTTTTTATACCCACCATCAAAAAGATGGGGGGTATATTGATTTTATCATTCCGTGTGTAACATGTCGAAGGAATTATCTAAGACCCCACAAAGTATATATATTCTGGGTCCTGGTTAGATTCTGAGTCGATCTAGCTATGTCCGTCCGTCTTTGGCACAAATGTTTGTCTTACATAAGGTTTGTTTGGGATTGAAAATGGGTAAAATCGGTTAATAAACAAAAAAGTTATAAGCTAAAAACTAGAAACACAGGGTGTCAATTTTATAGTTTTCTGCCGATATTTCTGCAACAAAAGCATGTAGGACAGTGAAATTTTGTATGTATAGTTCGGTGATCAATATAAATTCGGAAACAAAAAATGGGCGTGGTCCGCCCACTTTACTTCCCACATTTCCGCCCCCTTCCATATAACGCAAAATTTTAAAAAGTTGATGGTGGGTATTTAGATTCGGCCGGGCCGAATATTTGCGCTTGTTTATGTTTAAACCTTATCTTTAAATAAGACCACCTCGAAACTAATTCTTATCACGCACACAAGTGTGAAAGATAAGGGTTGGTTGTACACATGTGTGAAAGACCAACGCACATGCGTATGTCCCCAACAATGTATACAATCATAAAATTTATAAAAATAATTGAAATGTTAATTAAAATTTTAACATAACATAAAAAAATATTAAAATTTTACTTATCTAATTAAATAAAAATAATCAAATATGTTCAACTAAATTTGAACAGTTGTGAACACCGATTTGCTTCTTGGTATCTATTTGAATCATCTTAATACAAACAATATTTTAATTACAATTACAAAAATAACATAGTAATGTCAGAAGAATATTAAAATATATGTTAATTTGAAACCAATTGATTTATTGAAGTAACTAAACCTATTTGGTTATCATATTTCTATTCCAATAATCCTTTTTGCTGCTATAAACGTAGAAAGTTCTCTAAAAATATAAATTTTCAATAATTAGGATACAATTTTATTGTATTAAATTTCAATAGTAATAATTATTTTTCAACCAATTTATTTTCCGTGTGCAGGATAATCGGAAATTTTTCTGCATTTTTTCGGCTAAGACCCATTTTCTTTAGATGGATATATTTTCTGCAGCTTATAGTTGTCAGTTAAATTTGGTGAAAAATTGTAAAATTTTTAGAAAAGGTCGTTGAAACAACTATTTAAAATCATCAAAAAAATCTTCAATATGATTTTTATTTTTGTTTACTCCTTACCCACTACATTTAGCGTCAGCAAAAAACCAACCAATGTAGAAAGGAAAGTAAGAAAATAATAAAATCATGGTTTGTTTGTTGGGCTTTGTTTAAGCTTTGATATTTTTTAGTGTAGAACTTTTAATTCGCATTGAGTTTATAAAGTTTACACTCTAATATATCTTTAGTTTTTCTAAAGAAATTAGGAAAGGTTTCCTGATGAGCTGGCTTAAGCAACCGGCAAAATGCGCATAGAAACTAGCTTCCCCCCAACAAATAAATATAAAATTATGAAAAATTATGTTTTTTATGTGTTAATGAAAATTTTTGATGCTCTTTCTAATGAAAAATTAACTCTTTCTAAATTCTTTCTTTCTAACTTTCTAAATTCCTTTGAAAAAATTTCCTTAAAAAAAAAAAAAAAAATGTACATGAAAATTTTTCAAAGTAAAGGGAAGTGTTTTACAAAATTAGGCCCTAATTTTTAAATTGAAAAGAAATTAATACAAATTGCATTAGGTTTATATTTAAAAAAGAAAAAAAAATATATTAATATTTCAAATTACTTCTTAATAAAATTATTAACTAATTTTATATTTGAATTTAATTATATTACACTATGTAACAAATTGATGATCATCGCGTGGGGGCGGAATCATTCTGATTGCAATTGATAGCTCTTGATATGTGTAACAAACCCTCCAAAGGCTTTTTCGATGAGAGGCAAAATTTTTGTTTTATGACCACTTAAACTTTTCTATTTTTGCACCAAAGTAGTTTCAGATAAATACAAAAAAAAAATAATTTAAATTGTTAATATTTTTGTATTTTGTGGTAAAAATAGTTATGAATTTCTATTTTAGAAATAATCGTCAAATTAGTGGTAAAAATCGTCAAATCGTCAACAGTCTATTTTTAGATCCAAAAATCGTCAAAATGTCGATAAATCGTCAAATCAAACAGTGCTGCAGCTTACAAATTTTAAAACATAACATATAACTTGATTTTTGTTACTCTGTAATTACACTGCAATGTCAAAACATAAACATTAAAATATAAAACTTAAAGCTTAACAAAGCATTTAAACATTTATTTACATATACATATAAACATACATATACATAAATACAGCAATATAGATACATACAATCATACAATCATACAATAAAAAATGGCAACTAATGTTATGTAGTGGCATATATTTACACTCACATGAGTATGAAAATATATGTTCCATACCAGTCTATAGAGAGGTGTAGATATTCACAGAGGCTTGTAGTAAGACCTTTAACAATCTAAATAAATAAAGAAAACATGTGATGACATTTTTAAATTTTTTTTATTGTATGTAGTTGTGACAATTTTCAATGTCTCTGTATGTACTAGGGTGATCGACTCGGTTTTCCAACCGGTTTTTTCAGTCAATGTGCTGTCGGTTTTTTCAAAATGTTAAATTTTCGAAAATCGAATAGACCGATTTTTTTAACACAAAAAACCGGTTTTAAAATACCTTTTTATTTAAAAAATTATGCACTAAATATTGATATTTGATTCGAAATTTATTATTATTTTTTTAATATTTATAAAGTATGGTTTTTAATGTCTTAAAAGTATAGTTTATAATTGAATAAATAAGTAATAATTATCCTGAATGAAATTTGTTTTACCTATTGTAACACCTGTAATATTTTTGCATCTTATTCAAAAGTTTTATTTTTTTTTTTTTATTAAACGAAGAAATTGTTTTTCAAAGATTTTGTTTTAAAAAAGTTTCACCTGAAGAATCGTTTCAATAAAATTGATTCTGGCTTTTTCCATATTAACCCTTGGTTTCTATTTATGCTAAGTAAATGTTAATATAATTTTTGATGATTATTTTCTTATAATTTTTATACCCTACATGCCTATTATGCGTTTGTGCTGATGTTTGTAACACCCAAAAATATGGGTCTAAGACTTACCTTCATTTGTACCAGTCGGCTTTAAGTCGATTTAACGATATCCGTCTGTCCGTCCATGTAAAACTTGTAATCAAAATACAGGTAGCAATTTTGATTTCTTATACTAGTTCAAAAACAAAACGTGTTGAAATTGGTAATGATCGGTCCATTATTTCCCCTAGCCCGCATACAAATAACCTCCCAGAAATCATATACTTTTAAATCTGTGTTCCTAATTTCATGAAGATCGGTCCATAATTGACCACAGTACTGGTCCACAATTCCACAGGTCTAGAAAAAAAAACACCCCTCATCGAATTTTGATGCACACAATGGTGTAGGGTAATGTCGGCCTTGACCGACTATATCTTTCTATCTCGTTCTTAATGGGTTATAGTTATTTCCAAAATTAACTTCTGCAAATAAACCGGTTAACCGTTTTTTTCTGAATTTAAAAAAGTACAACCGGTTTTTTCAAAATTCCAACTATTCGAACTATTCGAAAACCAGTTTCTCCAAAAAGTCGAATAATCGATCACCCTAGTATGTACATGTTGAATGTGTGAGAACGTAAATATGCGGGTGTGTAGAAGTATGTATGTAGTTATACTTCAACTTAACTTTCATTGTTAAATACACAAAGGTAAAGTTAGATTTTACAATAACAACAGTCATATATTTTTATTCATGTTTTTTTTTTTTTTTTTTTGTCTTCCATATAAACATAACAGACAATTGCCTTTATATACAATACAATTTATATAAATGTTAAGGTTTATGTATATGTCTACCAATACATAGACATTTTAAAATTGTTAAATACATGTGTTTATTATTTTTCTATGTATGTGTATTTTTCTGTTTAGTTTGAAAATGTGTGTGTTTATATGTGTTAAGTTATATTGTAGTTTTTTTAATGATGATGATTAACATCAATGTTGTGATGTGTGTTTTTTCTTAAACATGTCACGGGCTTCTTTATTTTTTGCTTATATTGTTATAATTGTCTGGGTTTTGACTTTTATTTAGCGCCATATTCGCACTTACATACATATATACAAAGAGCATTATTTACGTTTTCTTTTTTTATAGAAATGTCAATGTTTTGAAAAGTCTCTAATGAGTTGATAGTTGTCTGTAGTGTAAATCTACTATTTTATTAAAGTGTTAAGTGTTTTAGGAACTAAAAGTTAAATATTAACAATTGCCATTATTAAATAATAAAACAGAGTTTTAAGAAAAAAAAATATATATTAAATAAACTAGGAAATTTATTATTTATCTATTGCTTGATTTTAGAGTTTATAAGACAGTATCCTAGAAAAAAAATTTGCAAAAATCAGTAACATATTTGCTTTGAATTTCCGTTTATTTTTTGTTTTATATTATAAATGTTTTTGCATTTCGTCACAACACTATGTACTAACAATTTGTTATCATTCTGTTAAACTATATGTTGTGTATTAAGTAAAATCTAAATAAATAAAATAAATTTTGGGCAAAGAATGTTGCATAGAAAATATAAAGTATTCAAACCGGAAGAACACGTTTAAAAGAAAGGAAATAAAATATTCAGTGGATCAAAAGGGAAGTATGAATCACAAACAAATTTTTGAAAAGGAAGAAATTGTAGCAGTTGGTTTTTTATAGATTTCATGAGGGAAAATGTAAAAAATATAATTTTTGGGATTTTCGGCGTTTTTAGGAAAACAAAAACCAACGTTTTTTTTTACACTTTGACTACAATTAACAAAGATTTTATTACAAATAAAATATCACGTTGAAACAAAATAGCAGTTCTTATTTTCACTCGAAAAACTATCTAAAATGTGGTGTATAGACCTTTTTATTTATATCATAAACAATTTCAAAAATTTTGAAATAACCACGAAATTTTGATGTATGGCGAAAAATGGTTTTTAGGGTTATTTTGCACTGTAGCTTCATACATCTTGTGTCAATTTAAAAGTTTTAAATTTATTTATAAAGCCGAAGAACGCAGCTTTCTTACTGACTTATTCATAATAAAAATTGTAAATTTATCAAATTTCTAATGAAAAGTTTATAAATTTAAAATTTGTATTATGAATAAGGCCTCTTATCTTTTTCGAATTTTTGAGTTTGATATAAAATTTTAAGATTTTTTTCTTTAACCCATTTCCAACCACTGTTGTGTTTTCGCATCAGTAACTTTACCTATACCGTAACTAATTTAGTTTCAAATTAATGATAATGTTTTATATATGTACATTTAGCTTGGAATCTTAACTAAATAAATTGAGGGAAAAAAGTAATTCCGACGAATTTTTACCCCCCGTAGAGTGGATCAAAAAAAGGTCTATAAAATAGGCCTTTTATAAAATTTAAAAATTCATTTGAAAAATTTTACAAAATATCTTGAATAACATTTTAACCGATAGCCAAGATATCAAGAAATATGAAACTATTCACTTATTGACCAAAAATTTAGTGAGATAGAAACACCAAGCTCCCAAAAATTGGCGTTATGAAAACACATCAATGGTCAATTAGGGTTAGTGTTATTTAGCTACATTACGCAAGGTGGCGCACTGAAGATATGGAAATTTTTAAGGTAATATAGTACGTTAAATTATGCAAAATAATTTATAAAACCATTATAGATGAACGAATATAGAATTTTTGAAGTAAGACTTCATATGCAATATAATTTTTTACTCTAGCTTTATAAAAGTTGTATTCTACATTATTTATGACTTATGTAGTAAAAAAATAAGCAATTTTCAGTATATTACAAGTGGTTGTATTTTTACAATCATTGAGAAAAAATCTAAGAAAAAGAATTTCCAAATGATCGACGCTACCTGAATATGAAGTGTATTTTGTGAAGAATGCTATTATATTGAATATGATCACAAAAATTCAAGGAGTTACCTGAAAAATGCCGAAAACTGATGAATGAAACCAATAAAATATGTAATTTATTGCAACAGTTTTTCGATTGTCTTAAAAAAGGTATAATAAATTTTTTTCAAAGGTCATAAAATTTGCTAAAGATAACACATTTGCTTTATGATAACACATTATTATTTTTAATTCAAAGTATTAAAAAATTTTAAAAATCTATGTGAATAGGTAAAATTTCATAATTTTCGAAACAGCCTTTTTCTACTCAAAGTGATAGTTCATTTTGGATTTTCAATTAAATTATATTTTGTGGATATCAAAATATAAATAAAATAAAATCTCCAAGGATATTCAAGGTGTGATAAAGAAAAAATCTGTAAATATATGTGCATGGATAAATGAAAGCAAACAAATATTTTTCTTAGTTATTTGAAAATTGGTACATTACCCCAATTTTCAAATCCTGATTCAATTAGAATGCATCATATTATGAGCCACTGCATTTGGTATATTACCAAGATTTATGATTTTATAATTTCGGGAATATTCTGCAAGAATGACAGAATCGATTTACGTTACATTTGTGTTTGAAGCACAACGTAGTTAGGCAGCCTGTACGAAGGACCAAAATGCTTTCCTGACCACCGTATTGAAAACCTTATCAAGATAATGCGCAAACTGATAATCGAATGCAATGTACATTACATTCCAAATGCTTTAACGTGTAACATATTTTATTTAAAATGTAATCTATTTTATACATTATATGAAATTATTGAGTCTTACACCGTATTTAACGTTTTTACGTCATTATTTAATTGCGTTAAATTTCAATTGGAATGGTCCACCTTCAATTTTTTTGTTCACACTTAACATATTTAGCATACAATTTGCAAAATAATCACAAAGCTAAATAAAATGACAAATAAAACTCATTTTGCCACACAATTTGTTTAAACGTCTACTTCTTATATGAGCGAAACAACATACCCCTAATTGACCATTGATGCGTTTTCGCAACATCCGATATCTCGAAAACTAAAATATCTAAGATCACAAATCTTTCGATTTTATGATCACAATCACTAAAATAGACCCCATACCAAATTTTATTAATTTATCTTAACGCGATCGGGTAGTGGTAAGAAATGGGTTAAGTTTTTTTTTTTTTTTTTTTTTTTGTTTAGAAGATGTAAAATGATATTGTGTTTAGAATAAAATGAGATATCCCTATATAAAATCGCTTAAAAACTCAAAAAGTTATTAAGCTATTAAGCTATTTTACTTTTTGAGTAAAAAACTTAAAATGTATGGAAAGTTCTAGTGAGTTCTCTGAGAAAAATTTGTGGGAATTGAGGTAATGGACCGGTCCCTCAGTACCAGTTGGGCACCAATTGACACCTAACTCCTCACCAAAGTTCCTGTTGAGAATCAGTTGACACAAACACACTCACTGTATAACAGTTTATAGTCAATTTATAAAATCATTATGAAGTGCGAAATTAGAAACAATCTGTGGCTGAGAGGTTAGTATTGAAGATTATAAAACATACAACAGATTCGGGTTCGATTCGACATTAACGAAGAATTATAAAATAATAATAAAAAAATATTTAAAAAGTAAACAATTACCGAATTTTTGTAAAATTTGTATTATATTAATTGGCAAATAAAATGCCCTTTCGGACCAGTCCTGTGACCTGTCGTAAAGGGCTAATTAGCCACCTCAATTGTAAATTGTAAGGAATAAAAATCCCACGTCTTTGTAAATTAAAGAATTCAAAATCAGTTCATGCATATTTTAGTCAATTAGGAGAGTAAGAAGAAAGCTAAACAAGTCATAAACTATATTGGATTAGATGTTGATTTCATAATTACATTAGTATATAAGCAATTTTGGTGCTCATAATAATAGATATACTTAAAAGAAAACGAGAGAAGAAGATATAGTCGGTCAAGACCGACTATATGATACCCTACACCATTGCGTATGAGCATAAAAAGTGGATTTATATTAGACCTTTGTACCAAAATTTAAAATCTGTCCACGATTGACCATAGCTCCCATATAAACCCGCTTCCGAAAATCACTTTAAAGTGCATAAATCCCATACGAAATATAGTATCAAGTTAATATTGGACACAAATAAGTTTTATTTAAGTAGAAACAACATTGCCAAAATTTATGAGAATCAGTCCATAATTTACCATAGCTCCCATATTAACCCACTTCCGGAAATCGCCCTATAATGCATAAAATCATCAAGATGTTATTATTAACGCATTACTCTGTACTTGCATGCTTTATTTTAGATTTAGTAAAACACCTTTACTAAATCTCCAGCCAGCCAACCAGCCAGCCAGACGGACGGACATCGTTAGATCGATTTAAAAAGTGATTCTGAGTCGATTGGTATACTTTAAGGTGGGTGTTGGATAACTCATTCTATGCGTTACAAACATCAGCACAAACACATAATACCCCAACTACCTATGGTGGTGTAGGGTATAAATACACTAAGGGAAAAAATTCGATTCAAAATCAACAACGGTTGTGCTCATATTGGTAATTTACGGTAACAGCTTTTTAATACCTTTCGTTAACAAATTTAATAGAAAACATAATATAATTTAACAATTTGATAACGAAATGGTTTCAACTTGGTGCCAATTAGGTATCGATTTTCAATAAGAATTGAACACGCAGTGTTTAATTTAAACACATACGGTGTAGATTCACTATTGACACAGAATGGTATAGTTTTCAACACGTATGTGATTGATATTTCTCTGGGTGTACATAAATTCAAATCTAGTTAAGTTTTTATCAAAAATTATTAGATAATTTTAAGGAAGGACTAATATCCCGTACATCCATCCTTATTTTGACCAACTTCTTGCATTCGTCTAAACCAGGGGTTCTCACAAGACCTCGCTTCCCGACCCCCTTTAAAAATCAGAAAAATGTAAAGATAAAGTAATTTTAAAAAATTATATTAATAATTTCGACATTGTTTTGCTTGAATATTAAGAGACTTTTTCGTATAATATATCTAATATTCTCTGCGTCCACAAAAGATCGAATCTCTTTTTTGAGGGACAAAAGAGTGAAAAAACATATTTTTACATAAAAATGTATGTTGAAAACAATTTTTTTTTAATATTTTTAGGGCTTCGGAGCCAACAAGTGGATAAACTTTGAAGGGACTTTCTGTTGGATGAAAGAAAAAATTATAAAGTTACTTAAGCAAATTTTCTTTATATAGCCGTAAACTTATCGATGAAATAAAAGTTTTGTGTACTGAAAACGAATTTATAAAAAGTTCTTGGCATAATATATTTTTATTTATATTTTTATAAAATAAAAGTAGAATTTCATGTGAAAAAACTATAGTTTCATCAAATTTAAGTGAACTACATATTTATCTTTTTAATTAATTGTTTTCCCTGCCATATCGTAAAGTTTTCTTTATTCTATGTCATTGGACAGTAGGGTGCCGTAGATAAAAATTTTGTAGATAGACCCCTCAAACGATGCGTAAAAATTACTTTAATATGGGAAAAATATTCAACAAAATTTTTAAAATTGATCTTCAGTTTTCTACCATCGATTGAAAGTCACGGGTCTAGAACATTTCGTCCAAATAATAGTATTAAGTTGTGTCTTGAAATGGGTATCAAACATTTCGTAATTTTTAGCCAATTATAAAAAAATATTTTAAAAAAATTTCGCAAAAATGTTGGTCCATAATCGGTATCTTAAAAAATGGATAAGAATTTTATAACTTTGTTTCCTTTATGACTAATATATGATTTTTTAAATTTTTCCAAAAAATTTGTCATCAAATGTCTTAAAAAGTCTTCTAGCGAAACAAAATCCCACGGAAAAAATTTTGAAAATATTTTTTCCATAACCAGTATAAAATTACGAATTTTTTGATACCTATTTCGATAAAAAATCTAAACTTTTTTTTTACCAAAATGTGTGGCACCCATGATACAAGCAAACTTTTACGCATCGTTTGAGAGGTCTTCCTATATCAAAATCTCGAAAAAGGCTTTCCTCGGGACACTCTATTGGACAACATTACTTTCTTCGTTTGATCATTGTTGTCTTTATCAAGCATAATATTTTCAATTAAAGGTTCCTTCATCAGAAGTTTCTAAAAAGAACTTATTTTAGAAAAAAACTACGTTTGTCTTTAGTTTGGATATAAAAAGATGTATTTTCATTTCAAAATAGTTTCATGCTTTTATTGGAATTTTCATTTGAACTTCTGAATAATATTTATATTAAAAAATTGTGTGTTTAAGAATATGTTTCAGGAACTCTTCGCGACCCCCCACGAATGTCCTTACGGACCCCTTGAGGGTCGCGGACCCCCATGTGAGAACCGTTGGTCTAAACATACTAGATATCAACATCTGACATGTTTTCAATGGAGTCCTGTACCATATTTTTTATGTTTTTCCCTATAATTCATAACAGTTTTTGATGACTTCTTTCGATAATCTTTCTTTAAAGGATTTAGATACATTTATAGATTTAGGCCGGTTAAAACATTGACGTTATTTTGGTAGAACCCATTCTTAGCTAACCTAGAACTTTGTTTAAGGCCATTATCTTGCTAAAATATGGAAGCATACCAATTTCAAATATATACTTGTACCCATAGGCATTCATTGTATCTATCAATGAAATAAATAGCACCAAATAATAAAAAATATATAAACGACTATTTAAAAAAAAACGGAAAACATTAAATAAGGTTGAAGTGATTTTATTTAATTTATTCGCTGGTAAATTAAATCAGTTCAATGTCAAAAAGTAACCAAAAATTCAATAGTGTTTTTTCCAACCTTTATGTTAAAACAGTTATTATAAAGAGAAAATATTTTGACAATTTTTGTTATAAAAGCTTAATGAAAGCTCATGCCTCCAGTCTCCACACACTTAACATTAATCATGTTTGCCACAACTTCAGCATTACGAAAAAGTTATGTATTAAAAATATATGTTTGCTCTTCATAAAAATATTCTAAAACTAAAAAGCTTTAAGGTTTGTGCTATAAAAAGCTTTAAGGTTTGTGTATCGAATATTTTAAAATACACAAATATTAGGAGTCATTCTGTTTGGTAATATGTTGATGAAAAAATATTTAGTTTGCAAAACTTTTTATTCAGAAATCTTTTCATATCAATGCAGGGTATATTTAAAGCTAAACTAAAAAATATAAATTTTATATAATGGTTCAAAATAACTTGTTGCAGGACTCAAAATTAAAATTTGTATATTAAGACTAAATAATAAAAGAAGAAGCATAAAATTATGCATTTACATTATACTTTTCTTTCGGAATTATGTGGCATCAACAAAAAAATTATTTCTTTTTTTATTTTCTATTTTTACAGTTTCATTTTCCAAATAATTTAAAACATTCTTTATTTTTTATTTCGGTATGGTGTGCTCGTTTTTTCAAAATTTATTTTCTTACAATATTATTTTACATATTCATAACAAATCATGTCATCTTATTGTCTCTAGTGATTTGTTTAGGAAAATGAGCTTAAAATAAATACAATTCAATATATTGTATATTGTCACCCTCATTCAATAAATGTGCAGATAATAAAGTGGATGATGATTTCCCCTTCACATGCAAGTATGCTATCATGTTCTTGTATTTTTGTATATGTAGCAATTTTTATTCGAAAAAAAATATTTTAAATATTACACAAATGACATAAATTATATATTTATTAACTAGTTTCTTAACGATTCGTTACCCTACATTTGGTAGGGCATTTTTGTGAATACTTGCTACTAAACTAAGAGCAAGATCACCTGGGAAACAAAATATCCATTAAAAAACATTATTAATAAATGTGAATTTTATAAAAAAAATTCTTTAAAGATTGGTTATAAACACTTTAACATGACACTGATAGCGCATTGAAGAATATATAATTTTTTTGTTTTATAATCTTTACAACAAATGTGCCAATATATATATGTATGGTTGTACTTTTTCTTTCCCTAAAATCGTATTTATGTTTTATGGCATAAAACACATGATGTTATTGCTTAAATATTTATTTTGAATAAAATTGCATTGGCTTTTTGGGTTTATGTATTGGAGTTTGAATATCATAGATGTTTAAACCCTTTAAACATAAAAAGTGTTATTCTATAAACAAAAAATATATATCAACAAATTTTCCATAGAAATTTATTAATTAATATCGACAAATTCTTCATTGAAATTTATTATTAAAATCGATAAATTTTCTATAGAGAATTATTGATTAAAATCGATCAATTTTCTATAGAAAATTTTTGATTAAAATCTATAAATTTTCTATAGAAAATTTTCGATTAAAATCGATAAATTTTCCATAGAAAATTATTGCTAAAAATCAATAAATTTTCTATAGAAAATTTTCGATTAAAATCGATACATTTTTCAAAGAAAATTTTTGACTCAAATCGATAAATTTTCTCTAAAAATTTATTAACAAAAATCGATAAATTTTCTATAGAAAATTATTGATTAAAATCGATAAGTTTTCTATAGAAAATTAATGATTAAAATCTATAAATTTTCAATAGAAAATTTTCGATTAAAATCTATAAATTTTCTATAGAAAATTTTCGATTAAAATCGATACATTTTTCAAAGAAAATTTTTGACTAAAATCGATAAATTTTCTCTAAAAATTTATTAACAAAAATCGATAAATTTTCTATAGAAAATTATTGATTAAAATCGATAAGTTTTCTATATAAAATTATTGATTAAAATCGAAAAATTTTCTATAGAAAATTATTGATTAAAATCGATAAATTTTCTACAGAAATATATTGATTAAAATCGATAAATTTTCTATAGAACATTATTGATTAAAATCGAAATAAATAAATTTTCTATACAAAATTATTGATTAAAATCGATAAAAATCAATAAATTTTCTGTAGAAAATTATTGATTAAAATCGATAAATTTTCTATAGAAAATTATTGATTAAAATCGATAAATTTTCTATAGAAAATTATTGATTAAAATCGATAAATTTTCTATAGAAAATTATTGATTAAAATCGATAAATTTTCTATAGAAAATTATTGATTAAAATTGATAAATTTTCTATAGAAAATTATTGCTAAAAATCAATAAATTTTCTGTAGAAAATTATTGATTAAAATCAATAAATTTTCTATAGAAAATTATTGATTAAAATCAATAAATTTTCTATAGAAAATTATTGATTAAAATCAATAAATTTTCTATAGAAAATTATTGATTAAAATCGATCAATTTTCTATAGAAAATTATTGACTAAAATCGATAAATTTTCTGTAGAATGTTATTGATTAAAATCGATAAATTTTCTCTTAAAAATTTATTAATAAAAATAGATAATTTTTCTCTAGAAACTTATTAATAAAAATCGAAAATTTTTCTCTAGAAAATTGTTGTTGAAATCGATAAATTTTCTTTAGAAAAATATTGGTTAAAATCGATAAATTTTCTATAGAAAACTGTTGATTAAAATCGATAAATTTTTCATAGAAAACTGAGGATTAAAAATCGATAAATTTTCTATAGAAATATATTGATTAAAATCGATAAATTTTCTATAGAACATTATTGATTAATATCGAAATAAATATATTTTCTATACAAAATTATTGATTAAAATCGATAAATTTTTTATAGAAAATTATTGATTAAAATCGATAAATTTTCCATAGAAAATTATTGCTAAAAATCAATAAATTTTCTGTAGAAAATTATTGATTAAAATCGATAAATTTTCTATAGAAAATTATTGATTAAAATCGATAAATTTTCTATAGAAAATTATTGATTAAAATCGATAAATTTTCTATAGAAAATTATTGATTAAAATCGATAAATTTTCTATAGAAAATTATTGACTAAAATCGATAAATTTTCTGTAGAGTGTTATTGATTTAAATCGATAAATTTTCTCTTAAAAATTTATTAATAAAAATAGATAATTTTTCTCTAGAAATTTATTAATAAAAATCGAAAATTTTTCTCTAGAAAATTGTTGTTGAAATCGATAAATTTTCTTTAGAAAAATATTGGTTAAAATCGATAAATTTTCTATAGAAAACTGTTGATTAAAATCGATAAATTTTTCATAGAAAACTGAGGATTAAAAATCGATAAATTTTCTATAGAAATATATTGATTAAAATCGATAAATTTTCTATAGAACATTATTGATTAATATCGAAATAAATAAATTTTCTATACAAAATTATTGATTAAAATCGATAAATTTTTTATAGAAAATTACTGATTAAAATCGATAAATTTTCCATAGAAAATTATTGCTAAAAATCAATAAATTTTCTGTAGAAAATTATTGATTAAAATCGATAAATTTTCTATAGAAAATTATTGACAAAAATCGATAAATTTTCTGTAGAGTGTTATTGATTTAAATCGATAAATTTTCTCTTAAAAATTTATTAATAAAAATAGATAATTTTTCTCTAGAAATTTATTAATAAAAATCGAAAATTTTTCTCTAGAAAATTGTTGATTGAAATCGATAAATTTTCTTTAGAAAAATATTGGTTAAAATCGATAAATTTTCTATAGAAAACTGTTGATTAAAATCGATAAATTTTTCATAGAAAACTATGGATTAAAACCGATAAATTTTCTATAGAAATATATTGATTAAAATCGATACATTTTTCTTAGAAAACTATGGATTAAAATCGATAAATTTTCTATAGAATATTATTGGGTATAAGTGTTAAATTTTCTATAGAAATTTATTAATCAAAATCGATAAATTTTCTATAGAAAATAATTGATTAATACCAATAAATAGTTTAAGCAAATTTATTGTCATCGTTATTTTTTATAAAAACTTATTGGTATCGATAAATTTTCTATACAAATTCATTGTTATCGATACATTTTTTAAGGAAATTTATTGTTTTCAATTAATTTTCTATACAAATTTATTGTTATAGATAAATTTTCTGTAAAAATTTAGTGTTATCGAAAATTTTTTTATAAGAAATATTGTTGTCGATTAATTTTAAATTTATTGTTATCGGTAAACTTTTTACAGAAATTTATTAGTATCGATACATTTTCTATAGAAATTTATTGTTATTGATAGAAAGTTATTGTTATCGATAATTTGTCTGTAGAAAAATATTGTTATAGATATTTTTTTTATAGGAATTTTTGTTATTCAGAAATTTTCTATAGAAATTCTCTATTTCTTTAAAAGTTTATTATTACTGAACATTTTTTATAGAGATTTGTTATCGATATATTTTTAATAGAAATATATTGTTATCAATAAATTTTCAATAGAAATGTATTACTATTGACAAGTTTTTTGTCGTTGCTGATAAATTTTTCATAGAAATTTATTATTTTTTTATTTTTTTTTATTTTTTTACAGAAAACTCTTTTGGGCTTTACCCTGTCTTTATGTTTTAGAAAGTGTTTAAAGTAAATACCCCTATGTGTGATACTTACGCACACTCTTTCAAATATGCATAGACACATTGGCGTTTATTCTTTTACTGCAGCTTAGTTATCTTTGACATACCCTAGCAACTTATAAATGCAAACTCTTGTATGCTTATGTCAAGCATTGGAAAAACCCATCTGTGATGCGTTTATTAAAAAAACATTTACATACGCATAGAATATTCCAACTGTTGTGCTAATGTTGGTTGAAGATAAGTGTTGGTACAAAAAATAATGGGGAAAAGAGGAAGACAATATTTAGTTATATTGGTACTTACAAATATTTGGACAATTTAAAATTTTAGCATTTATGTTAAATTACAAAACACTTTTGAGATTTTTATAGAAATTAATATTAAATTTGTATTTGATACTTAGATTTTGTTCAAATCTTTAAAAGATTTTGAAAATATTAACTTAAATATATTTTATATTAGTAAGTCACTTTTAACTACTTTCATCTTTTGTATATTTTTCATCCATAGGGGCAAAGTTTCGCTTTATTTAATATTGTACCACTGTGCGTATGATTAATATTAATTAGAGGTTAGTTTTAATAAACTTGCAATATCTCTATAACTATTAAAGGTAATTAAATAGTTGCAATGAATTCGAAAATAGTATATACAAGTGAATACGAAACGTTCCACCATAAGTTTCGCTTGCATTTTATAATATGATACTATTGTTTCTAAAATTTTTTAATTTGGTGCAAATTATTATTTTTTTTTTTTATTTACCGAACTTTGGTACTAAATCTGTAGTGCTGTAGAATAAGTTTCTTTTCCAATATTGTTTTTAAGTCCCCTTGGTGTTCTCATACAATTTTATAATTTTTGTGTCTCTTATTCAAACAGATTTATTTAGATGATTGTAAAATATGTATGTTTGTAACAAAATAAGAAATTTTCATTTTTTCTTTCTTCATGCACATACATATTTTATATACTTCTAGTAGTTGTACATATTTGTGGCCGTAGTACTTGTGCATATTGGTTCTTATTGTAGTTATTCTTTAGTCATAGATGACTCAATTTATTTAAAATCAGTTTGTCACTTTTTAAGCATCATTTGCAACACGTGAATGATGAGCTCCCATAGATTTATTTTATTTTGCCTGCTGTTTTCGTTTTCTTTTTTTTTTTCTTTATGTGATTTCCATTGCAAAGAATCTCCTATGTCGTGGTAGTAGTCAAATGTCTTGAGTGTTTGAAAGTAGTTTATTTTTTTTTTTCTGTGTAAGGATAATATTTCTTAGATGTGATTTAACATTTTTATTTGTATGTCGATATGGGTTATTTCTATCAAGAGATTTACGCTTAAAATGAGGTTAACAGATCAATTTAAAAAGAATATTTTTAATATTTAAAATTTCTCTTGTTTCTAAAAAATATAATGCCAAAGAATTTAAGGGTCACACCAAAAACAGTATTATTAATTAAGTAAATCTTTTAAAATGTTTAATATAACACAAATATTAAATAATTTAAAAATATTTTACATATTGATATAGAATATTTACAGATTTCCCCTTTATTATGTGAAACAAATTCCTAATAACATTTTTCAAATTGATTTTTCAAAAAAACTACATTTGCTAATTAAAATTTGTACATTCAAGCTAATTTTTTTCCTTTGGGCAATTTTGGAAACTTTTATACATAAAAAAAAATACTTAATTAAATAAATTAAATACGAACGTTACAATAATTTCATTGAAAAAAGGGAATCCTTCCAGCAAATTAAATTCATTTGCTACCGCATTGTTACTACTACAAATCTTGGTATGTATGAATAATTGTTTGTAAATAAAAGGAAACAGGAAATTTAATTTGCATAAAATAACAGAAAATAAATAATAAACATAAACTCTTGTACATACTTGAACTTATGTAATATATATAATATTTAGTAAAAAGAAAAAGCAACAAAATATTTATATAAATAAATACCAAAAAGCAACAAATTATTATTACAATATAATACATATGCACAAATTAATGATACACACAAACAGAAATATTCGCACACAGATGTGCAAATACATATAGACTAAAAGTACAAAAGAAATGAAAAAGTATAAGTAACATTAAAACAGAAAGAAATAAAATTCGGACCAACACAAAAGCACTGGGTAACAAAATTTCCAAATAAAAATAAGACATGGAGATTTTTTAAAACAGCAAAAGAATCTAACTTATAATATCAGTTCCAGTTCTAATTCAGTTCTAGTTCAGTTCTAGTTCATTTCTAGTTCAGTTCTAGTTCAGTTCTAGTTCAGTTCTAGTTCAGTTCTAGTTCAATTCTAGTTCAGTTCTAGTTCAGTTCTAGTTCAGTTCTAGTTCAGTTCTAGTTCAGTTCTAGTTCAGTTCTAGTTCAGTTCTAGTTCAGTTCTAGTTCAGTTCTAGTTCTGTTCTAGTTCAGTTCTAGTTCAGTTCTAGTTCTGTTCTAGTTCAGTTCTAGTTCAGTTCTAGTTCAGTTCTAGTTCAGTTCTAGTTCAGTTCTAGTTCAGTTCTAGTTCAGTTCTAGTTCAGTTCTAATTCAGTTCTAGTTCAGTTCTAGTTCAATTCTAGTTCAGTTCTAGTTCAGTTCTAGTTCAGTTCTAGTTCAGTTCTAGTTCAGTTCTAGTTCAGTTCTAGTTCAATTCTAGTTCAGTTCTAGTTCAGTTCTAGTTCAGTTCTAGTTCAGTTCTAGTTCAGTTCTAGTTCAGTTCTAGTTCAGTTCTAGTTCAGTTCTAGTTCAGTTCTAGTTCAGTTCTAGTTCAGTTCTAGTTCAGTTCTAGTTCAGTTCTAGTTCAGTTCTAGTTCAGTTCTAGTTCAGTTCTAGTTCAGTTCTAGTTCAGTTTTAGTTCAGTTCTAGTTCAGTTTTAGTTCAGTTCTAGTTCAGTTCTAGTTCAGTTCTAGTTCAATTCTAGTTCAGTTCTAGTTCAGTTCTAGTTCAGTTCTAGTTCTGTTCTAGTTCTGTTCTAGTTCAGTTCTAGTTCAGTTCTAGTTCAGTTCTAGTTCAGTTCTAGTTCAGTTCTAGTTCAGTTCTAGTTCATTTCCAGTTCAGTTCTAGCTAAGCTCTAACTCAGATCTAGTTCTGCCATATATTACTAAGTCTTAATGTTGCCCTGTGTAATCTCCCTTAAATAACAACACCAACAATCACTTATTTCCTCTATAACAACTACTAATGTTGAAAGTAAGTAATAAGTAACAAATAGTACATTATTACTTTTATTGTTGCAGTTATTTCGTTTTTCTTTAAATGAAAGTGAAATTAAATATTTCTTTTTTTTTCTGTCATTTTCACTATAGACTTTTATTTTTATATTCTTTACTTATAACTTCTCTCTTATTCTTTTGTTATTAATGTTGCTTTTAATTAAAAAATATACTATGTTTTTCGAAAAAGAAAAATTTATTTAAGTAGACGTAATTAATAAGTTTTAAATATACGAAATAATTAATATATCGATTTTTAATGTGAAATATAAGTGATCTCCAATCGTAGCACTTTTCCTATTTAAACAGACCCAACAAACCAAACGATATTATAACGATATCGAAACGATATTATTTAAGTGATAAAAATTATCACTAGTGATAATCGTTTTCGAATCCTTATAATATCATTTTTCAATAAAATTATGATATCGTTTACGATATCGTAATTTCCAAAAGTAACGATAGTAAAATCTTCTGTACCAAATTTTGTTCTGAATAATTTTACTACAAAAAAATATATATTTTGCAATTAAATACTTATGCTAAAGATAATTGTAAAGAAATATAACTGCTGAAATAAGAAAAAATCCTAAATATATAAAAAAACATAAGACAATCATCATACACGACATTCATACATATTTTATGCAAATATCATCAATTATAATATTTGCAAGGAATAACCATACATAAGGCACATATTTAAGCAATTACGTACCTCAAAAATTTGGTCAGACCATTCAAATATATTAATTAATAGTCTAAGTATTTCCATTTATTCTCAGCTTGTTTATGTTGTTGAAAATTTTTTTAATATTATTTATTTTTATTTTGAAGTTTTTCCAAATGTTTATGTTTTTTATTTTATTAGAAACAAATTTTTGGAAATTTAGATATCATAATAATATCGATTTCAGCAATACGATATGATATTATAATCGGCACCTAAGATGATATCGTTTTCGCTATCATTTTAAAATAAATTAAATTAACATTTTTTTTGTTGACATTTTTCAATTCGTTTTTAATTTTTTCTATCCAAATCAGCCATTGAATCATTCATTCGTTTCGTATGTTTATATAGTTGAATACTTTTTTATCTCTAAACGATAATCCGATTTGTTGGCCATTAAAGTTAAAATCAAAAATAAAAAAATACCTACAATTATTCAATAGTTTTCAAAAATTGAAATGCAAAAAATTCTTATTGTTTTTATTGTTATTTTCATTTATAACATTTCATATAGAACAAATAAAATTTTAATTTTTTTATTCGAATGCATTTGATGTTTAGAAATAAAAGCAATAAAAAAAACTTTGCCATATCCTGCCAATACTTGTAAGTATGAATGTGATTGTATGTCGAGTGTGTATACGAAACGTTTAGTTTTTGATTAAACTAAAGTTAATGGGTTTAATGGAAATTATTTTCAAATGGTTTGCTACTATTAGCGAATATTTACGAATGAACAGCAGCAACAAGGAAGGAAAGAACAGAACGTGAGTTGAAAAAAACATATTGTAGATGCTGTTTGCAAATTGTTTTACTCAATTTTTTAATAATTGAATAAATTGAAAAGTGGTTGAAAAGTGCAATGAACAAAAGGTATAATATAAAATATATGTGATGGAATGTTAAAGAAATGAAATAAAGGATTTTGATAAAGCAGCTGATATTTTAATATTTAAAGAAGAAAAGATAAAATTATTTAATTATTTTGAAACTTTTTCTAAGTATTTAATATATTATTTTATAATTTAATAATTACCTTTCAAAATGAAAAAAACATTTAAGATACTTTTAAAAAACACTGATTGCTAAAAACTTAGAAATTTTTAAAAACTTTAGTTAAACCGATTAGAACTTTTAACAAAAATTCGTATTGAAAAAATTTTGTTTTATTTGTTATAAAAAAATGCCTAGAAATTTTCAAAGAATAATGTATACATTATAATTTTGTATTTCTTTTCTAGAATTTTTTCCTTATTAACCTACATTTCATCTTATATACAAGGACTTTATAAAATACTAACACAAAGATTCTTATTTATCAATACATATACATTTATAGTTGCATTTGTACATACATAGGAAATAATGAATAGTTACACATACTTACTTATACATAATAAGTACTTGGCAAGTAAAAAGATTCGCATTGGCAAGTTAGTGTGTTTAAATATTCATATGTATGTATATACTTTTTTGCTATTTTGTTATTTTTAAATTTCCGTTTCTATCATGTATTGTTAAATGGAATTTTTTTTTTAAATTTTCTTATTAAAAACCCAGCAAAATATTTAAAATAGCATTTTATAATAAAGCAATATACCAATAAAAGTTATAAATTTATCTATCTATCTATCTATCTATCTATCTATCTATCTATCTATCTATCTATCTATCTATCTATCTATCTATCTATCTATCTATCTATCTATCTATCTATCTATCTATCTATCTATCTATCTATCTATCTATCTATCTATCTATCTATCTATCTATCTATCTATCTATCTATCTATCTATCTATCTATCTATCTATCTATCTATCTATCTATCTATCTATCTATCTATCTATCTATCTATCTATCTATCTATCTATCTATCTATCTATCTATCTATCTATCTATCTATCTATCTATCTATCTATCTATCTATCTATCTATCTATCTATCTATCTATCTATCTATCTATCTATCTATCTATCTATCTATCTATCTATCTATCTATCTATCTATCTATCTATCTATCTATCTATCTATCTATCTATCTATCTATCTATCTATCTATCTATCTATCTATCTATCTATCTATCTATCTATCTATCTATCTATCTATCTATCTATCTATCTATCTATCTATCTATCTATCTATCTATCTATCTATCTATCTATCTATCTATCTATCTATCTATCTATCTATCTATCTATCTATCTATCTATCTATCTATCTATCTATCTATCTATCTATCTATCTATCTATCTATCTATCTATCTATCTATCTATCTATCTATCTATCTATCTATCTATCTATCTATCTATCTATCTATCTATCTATCTATCTATCTATCTATCTATCTATCTATCTATCTATCTATCTATCTATCTATCTATCTATCTATCTATCTATCTATCTATCTATCTATCTATCTATCTATCTATCTATCTATCTATCTATCTATCTATCTATCTATCTATCTATCTATCTATCTATCTATCTATCTATCTATCTATCTATCTATCTATCTATCTATCTATCTATCTATCTATCTATCTATCTATCTATCTATCTATCTATCTATCTATCTATCTATCTATCTATCTATCTATCTATCTATCTATCTATCTATCTATCTATCTATCTATCTATCTATCTATCTATCTATCTATCTATCTATCTATCTATCTATCTATCTATCTATCTATCTATCTATCTATCTATCTATCTATCTATCTATCTATCTATCTATCTATCTATCTATCTATCTATCTATCTATCTATCTATCTATCTATCTATCTATCTATCTATCTATCTATCTATCTATCTATCTATCTATCTATCTATCTATCTATCTATCTATCTATCTATCTATCTATCTATCTATCTATCTATCTATCTATCTATCTATCTATCTATCTATCTATCTATCTATCTATCTATCTATCTATCTATCTATCTATCTATCTATCTATCTATCTATCTATCTATCTATCTATCTATCTATCTATCTATCTATCTATCTATCTATCTATCTATCTATCTATCTATCTATCTATCTATCTATCTATCTATCTATCTATCTATCTATCTATCTATCTATCTATCTATCTATCTATCTATCTATCTATCTATCTATCTATCTATCTATCTATCTATCTATCTATCTATCTATCTATCTATCTATCTATCTATCTATCTATCTATCTATCTATCTATCTATCTATCTATCTATCTATCTATCTATCTATCTATCTATCTATCTATCTATCTATCTATCTATCTATCTATCTATCTATCTATCTATCTATCTATCTATCTATCTATCTATCTATCTATCTATCTATCTATCTATCTATCTATCTATCTATCTATCTATCTATCTATCTATCTATCTATCTATCTATCTATCTATCTATCTATCTATCTATCTATCTATCTATCTATCTATCTATCTATCTATCTATCTATCTATCTATCTATCTATCTATCTATCTATCTATCTATCTATCTATCTATCTATCTATCTATCTATCTATCTATCTATCTATCTATCTATCTATCTATCTATCTATCTATCTATCTATCTATCTATCTATCTATCTATCTATCTATCTATCTATCTATCTATCTATCTATCTATCTATCTATCTATCTATCTATCTATCTATCTATCTATCTATCTATCTATCTATCTATCTATCTATCTATCTATCTATCTATCTATCTATCTATCTATCTATCTATCTATCTATCTATCTATCTATCTATCTATCTATCTATCTATCTATCTATCTATCTATCTATCTATCTATCTATCTATCTATCTATCTATCTATCTATCTATCTATCTATCTATCTATCTATCTATCTATCTATCTATCTATCTATCTATCTATCTATCTATCTATCTATCTATCTATCTATCTATCTATCTATCTATCTATCTATCTATCTATCTATCTATCTATCTATCTATCTATCTATCTATCTATCTATCTATCTATCTATCTATCTATCTATCTATCTATCTATCTATCTATCTATCTATCTATCTATCTATCTATCTATCTATCTATCTATCTATCTATCTATCTATCTATCTATCTATCTATCTATCTATCTATCTATCTATCTATCTATCTATCTATCTATCTATCTATCTATCTATCTATCTATCTATCTATCTATCTATCTATCTATCTATCTATCTATCTATCTATCTATCTATCTATCTATCTATCTATCTATCTATCTATCTATCTATCTATCTATCTATCTATCTATCTATCTATCTATCTATCTATCTATCTATCTATCTATCTATCTATCTATCTATCTATCTATCTATCTATCTATCTATCTATCTATCTATCTATCTATCTATCTATCTATCTATCTATCTATCTATCTATCTATCTATCTATCTATCTATCTATCTATCTATCTATCTATCTATCTATCTATCTATCTATCTATCTATCTATCTATCTATCTATCTATCTATCTATCTATCTATCTATCTATCTATCTATCTATCTATCTATCTATCTATCTATCTATCTATCTATCTATCTATCTATCTATCTATCTATCTATCTATCTATCTATCTATCTATCTATCTATCTATCTATCTATCTATCTATCTATCTATCTATCTATCTATCTATCTATCTATCTATCTATCTATCTATCTATCTATCTATCTATCTATCTATCTATCTATCTATCTATCTATCTATCTATCTATCTATCTATCTATCTATCTATCTATCTATCTATCTATCTATCTATCTATCTATCTATCTATCTATCTATCTATCTATCTATCTATCTATCTATCTATCTATCTATCTATCTATCTATCTATCTATCTATCTATCTATCTATCTATCTATCTATCTATCTATCTATCTATCTATCTATCTATCTATCTATCTATCTATCTATCTATCTATCTATCTATCTATCTATCTATCTATCTATCTATCTATCTATCTATCTATCTATCTATCTATCTATCTATCTATCTATCTATCTATCTATCTATCTATCTATCTATCTATCTATCTATCTATCTATCTATCTATCTATCTATCTATCTATCTATCTATCTATCTATCTATCTATCTATCTATCTATCTATCTATCTATCTATCTATCTATCTATCTATCTATCTATCTATCTATCTATCTATCTATCTATCTATCTATCTATCTATCTATCTATCTATCTATCTATCTATCTATCTATCTATCTATCTATCTATCTATCTATCTATCTATCTATCTATCTATCTATCTATCTATCTATCTATCTATCTATCTATCTATCTATCTATCTATCTATCTATCTATCTATCTATCTATCTATCTATCTATCTATCTATCTATCTATCTATCTATCTATCTATCTATCTATCTATCTATCTATCTATCTATCTATCTATCTATCTATCTATCTATCTATCTATCTATCTATCTATCTATCTATCTATCTATCTATCTATCTATCTATCTATCTATCTATCTATCTATCTATCTATCTATCTATCTATCTATCTATCTATCTATCTATCTATCTATCTATCTATCTATCTATCTATCTATCTATCTATCTATCTATCTATCTATCTATCTATCTATCTATCTATCTATCTATCTATCTATCTATCTATCTATCTATCTATCTATCTATCTATCTATCTATCTATCTATCTATCTATCTATCTATCTATCTATCTATCTATCTATCTATCTATCTATCTATCTATCTATCTATCTATCTATCTATCTATCTATCTATCTATCTATCTATCTATCTATCTATCTATCTATCTATCTATCTATCTATCTATCTATCTATCTATCTATCTATCTATCTATCTATCTATCTATCTATCTATCTATCTATCTATCTATCTATCTATCTATCTATCTATCTATCTATCTATCTATCTATCTATCTATCTATCTATCTATCTATCTATCTATCTATCTATCTATCTATCTATCTATCTATCTATCTATCTATCTATCTATCTATCTATCTATCTATCTATCTATCTATCTATCTATCTATCTATCTATCTATCTATCTATCTATCTATCTATCTATCTATCTATCTATCTATCTATCTATCTATCTATCTATCTATCTATCTATCTATCTATCTATCTATCTATCTATCTATCTATCTATCTATCTATCTATCTATCTATCTATCTATCTATCTATCTATCTATCTATCTATCTATCTATCTATCTATCTAACTATCTATCTATCTATCTATCTATCTATCTATCTATCTATCTATCTATCTATCTATTTTCTCACTCACATTTATTCTGACCACTAAAAAATCTCATGGTGTTATTTTCAATTTTCACTGGTTTTTATTTTTCCCAAATTAGAATATTTCTGTTAGTTTTTTTTTTTTCTTTCTCTTTTATAGCAAATATTCTTTTTGTTAGACTGACTACTACAACACAATTTATGTATTGAAATGATGTTTTCATATGTGTAAGTAAAAATAGTTTTACCAAAAAAACTACATTTCAAGCACAAGCTCAAACATACACATCTACACCCAATAACAAAGAAATGTAGAAATAAGCTATTTTTTTTTTTTTTTTTTGATTTTTGAAAATCTTTTTATGATTTTTAAAAAAAGATGAAATAACATTGTCAGTGTACATGAATGTTGTTGGCGAGTAACATTAGTGAACTAAATAAGATACAACAGGATATGAAAATAAATAGTTTTTTTAGTTTTCTTTGTGGACAATATTTGACTTAAAATGTCTTGAAAATTTAAATAAGAAAAAAAAAAATGTGAAATTTTAAAGGATTGAAAGAAATATAGTATAAAAGATCTTTACCGGCTTTTTGAAAAAATATTAATAATAAACTTAAGTTTATGGTAATTTGCTATTTTATTTTTTAATGTGGAATCTTTTGATAACATCAGAATTTTTATAGACTTTCGTTAGAATGAAGTATATTCTACAGAATTGGTGGTCTCTGAGAAATCACACAGTTAAATCTGAAGTATGGTAAGATAAGAACAAGAAATATCAGAAAATCTTGAATGTTATGATAAAGAGAGAGGTCGAAAAAAAAATAGTCAGTATAAAAAAAAACACAAAAATTGCAAAAATGGGCATAAACCGACCAAATTGCGTATATTACCCAGAAATATTAATAGAAACAATCAAATTAAAAGAAAATAATACGTTAAGTAAAAAAACATATGAAGGAATCTTTTCAGTTAAGCGAAGTTAATAATAAAACGAATTTTTGAGTTTTTGTTTTTAAATTAACTTAGTTATTTTATCCTCCGAAAACATCACAATTAAGAGACCAAACTTAAAAAATGTTCAATATCAAGAAAAAATAGTAATAGTAGTTTCTTTTCTATAAGTTTATTAATGAGTACAACCTCCTTTATTAATTTATACATCCTTAAAGTGAGTCAATTTTATATATATATATATATATATATATATATATATATATATATATATATATATATATATATATATATATATATATATATATATATATATATATATATATATATATATATATAAAATTGACTCACTTTAAGGATGTATAAATTAATAAAGGAGGTCATTGCTTTCTTCTTTATTCCATTTTCCTAAGTATTTGAAATTATTTCAAATAAATAAAAATATGTTTTTGACTATATTTAGACATTTATTGCATATTGTCACATTATTGCCATAAAACCAGCGGCATATCAAAAACTCATAAAAGAAATACGAAATAAAATAAATTTAACAGCTTAGAAAACTTTCCGCTGACAATATTGCAATAATGTAAGAAATAAAATAAAACTATTTTGTGAAAAAAAAGAGTTTTAGAAGGCGGAGAGTTTTAAGGAGAGATTTTGCAATTTTCTCTAAGTTTTGAAATTTAAATGAAATAAATTTTAATAATGAATAAATGCTAGATTTACTGGCCAGTCATAAGCAGAATCTTTAAAAATCTTGCTGGAGATATTTTAGATTATTTCGGCATTTTTTGTGGATTTAACTATTAGAGCTGCATTGTTTTTATTTCGGTTATTTAGAAAATCGATTATTGCTTCTGTTTGGGACATTTTTTCAAGAACCTCGTATTTAAGGGTTGTAAGATATTCCTATGCATGGTAATTGTTTTGTCTGAAAAGTAGAGTTAGTATTTTATAAATTACATTGATCATTGAATCTCAATAAATATTTTCAGTGAAAAAAAAAAAAAAAAAAATTTGTAAGTTGAATCAAAGAATTCTATAATTTTTTTTTTTTTTATGAATTAATTTTTTTACATGTTAGAAAAAATGTACGAAGAAATTATTGCGATATGACCCATGACTTTTCTTAATTAAGTTACGATTAGTTAAAATATTTTTGGCTATTAAATATAAATATAATATTTTATATATTGAATTTGTAACGTGGAAATCGTACACTCAACATTACTATTTTCACGTACATATTTTTTTCCCGACTTATTTAATGTATTATTTTATTTTCCATTGTTTTTAATAATATTAATACAAAAATATTGAAATTTAATAAATTTAGTGTATATTTGAAAATTTAGTGAAATTTAATAAATTTAGTGAAGTGGTGTAGTGGTCCAGTTGATATAATTCTCATTCAGTTTATACATAAATAAGTATAAGTATACAAAGTTTGGTTACTCGAGGCGGTTCAAACAAGACAAGAACTCGCCATATAAGTCTCGGAAATTATTTTACGTATATATATATATATATATATATATATATATATATATATATATATATATATATATATATATATATATATATATATATATATATATATATATATATATATATATATATATATATATATATATATATATATATTGAGATTTAATAAATTTAGTGTATATTTGAAAATTGAGTGAAATTTAATAAATTTAGTGAAGTGGTGTAGTGGTCCAGTTGATATAATTCTCATTCAGTTTATACATAAATAAGTAAATAAATATATATATATATATATATATATATATATATATATATATATATATATATATATATATATATATATATATATATATATATATATATATATATATATATATATATATATATATATATATATATATATATACGTAAAATAATTTCCGAGACTTATATGGCGAGTTCTTGTCTTGTTTGAACCGCCTCGAGTAACCAAACTTTGTATACTTATACTTATTTATGTATAAACTGAATGAGAATTATATCAACTGGACCACTACACCACTTCACTAAATTTATTAAATTTCACTAAATTTTCAAATATACACTAAATTTATTAAATTTCAATATTTTAGTATTAATATTATTAAAAACAATGGAAAATAAAATAATACATTAAATAAGTCGGGAAAAAAATATGTACGTGAAAATAGTAATGTTGAGTGTACGATTTCCACGTTACAAATTCAATATATAAAATATTATATTTATATTTAATAGCCAAAAATATTTTAACTAATCGTAACTTAATTAAGAAAAGTCATGGGTCATATCGCAATAATTTCTTCGTACATTTTTTCTAACATGTAAAAAAATTAATTCATAAAAAAAAAAAAAATTATAGAATTCTTTGATTCAACTTACAAATTTTTTTTTTTTTTTTTTTTCACTGAAAATATTTATTGAGATTCAATGATCAATGTAATTTATAAAATACTAACTCTACTTTTCAGACAAAACAATTACCATGCATAGGAATATCTTACAACCCTTAAATACGAGGTTCTTGAAAAAATGTCCCAAACAGAAGCAATAATCGATTTTCTAAATAACCGAAATAAAAACAATGCAGCTCTAATAGTTAAATCCACAAAAAATGCCGAAATAATCTAAAATATCTCCAGCAAGATTTTTAAAGATTCTGCTTATGACTGGCCAGTAAATCTAGCATTTATTCATTATTAAAATTTATTTCATTTAAATTTCAAAACTTAGAGAAAATTGCAAAATCTCTCCTTAAAACTCTCCGCCTTCTAAAACTCTTTTTTTTCACAAAATAGTTTTATTTTATTTCTTACATTATTGCAATATTGTCAGCGGAAAGTTTTCTAAGCTGTTAAATTTATTTTATTTCGTATTTCTTTTATGAGTTTTTGATATGCCGCTGGTTTTATGGCAATAATGTGACAATATGCAATAAATGTCTAAATATAGTCAAAAACATATTTTTATTTATTTGAAATAATTTCAAATACTTAGGAAAATGGAATAAAGAAGAAAGCAATGACAAAAATAAAAAATAAAACCAATAAATATATTTACATTAGTAAGTATTAGCAGAGACCGAATTTTAATACTAAAAAAACAATCTTTTTATTTTTAATTCAATCGAAAAACAATCTTTAATGTTCAAAAAATAATAAAAATCCCTCATGATTTTTTTATTTTCATCAATAGTTTAATTTTTTTTCATCATGATTGAAATAAAAAAATATAAATATCTTTTGTCATATTTATTACAAAAGTTTAAAATCCCAGCAAAAACTTTGCTTGCTTGTAATGAGTTAAGAAGCTAATATAATGGCTCTTCACAACTTACACATTAGCTGAATAACTCATTATTTTAACATGGTGATGACATTAGAGACAACTACTTACCCTTTATTATTACAAGAAGGCATTTTAGGATGTCATTACCCAGTTGTCATTGCAAGAACTAATTATTTTGAGGCTATTCAATAGGTCATTAATTTTAAATTATTACTGAAGTCATTATTAGCCAAATGTATAGTAGCTGGTTACATTATCAGTTACAAATAATTATTGTGATAATAAAGCATTTATTTTTACTTTTTTAAAATTAATTTTATTAACGATAAGAACACAAAATACAATAAATACGTACGTTCCACAAATTTGTTGGGTCTACTAATGACAGATTTTTCAATTTTTGTATTTTAAAACCAGAAATATTTTGAGAAACATTAGGAAACATACCAGGGTTTATTTTCGCAGAATAACAAAATATTTTTTCCAGCAATTCGCTTTAATAAACATGTGCATTTAGGAATACTCTCAAAAACGATTTCGGTCCATCTATATTTTTATATTTATTATTTTGAAATGATTTTGTAAAAACTGATAAACTCAGTGTTGATTAGCATTGCGTTTTAATTTTAACAGATGATTAAGTGTTGAAAATAAGCTAAAAATAATGAATAAGTGTTATCAAATGAATATTGACAATAAGTTTTGTGAAAAATTTCTTACCCAAGGTTTAAAGACGTTCTGTAATAATGTATCATTAAAGGTTATAGCTCTTGGTTTAAAATTAGCATAACATCCGGAGTAAATCGAACTGTTGTCCACTTAATTGATTAAATAGATTTAAAATTAAGTCCATGTGAGGGATATTGTTAATGATTTTATGTACTTACCTCTTCTAGATTGTTTTTCTGTCTGGGAATGGTATTCCGTTTATAATTATATGCCATGCTATTGAAATCGAAAGAGTGTTGCAATCTAAGAACTAACTAACTTTAAAACATGCTTGAGTTTTATCTTAATTTAGTAGAGGAACATATACTTACAAGGGAAATTGCTATTTTGAATAATAGGCCCCAATTTACAAATGTTTTATGTCTATTTTCAAGATTTATATATATTTTTACAAACAAAAATTGCTAAATAAAATTTTGATTTAAAAGTTATTTTTCAAATGTCAACAAAATATACATACAGTGACTCAAAGCTTATTTTATGTAGAACATATTTTCATGTTTAAAGTTCCATAGCTATTCAGTAGGTAGAAACTTTGAAAACAATATGGTATATTTATCATAGCATTAATGGACATTATAAGATACCTTTAAATTCTTAAGGATATTTTGTTGCAGAGTGCGGAGAATCAGGGCATATTATTTTTGATATTACCAAGATAACGATCCGAAGTACAAATTTAGTATTGTGCGAAATTTGCAAATTTATAAATGCCCAAATTTAACAACATTCCCTAAACAATCACCAGATCTCAATATTATTGTAAATGTGTGGTCCATATTGGATACTTACATAATAAAATAGGAATTAGGCCCTAAAAATGCAGTAGGAACACATTTTGCTTAATGTCACACAAAAAATATATAAATATTAAGTAATATTTTCAAAAATCTGATCTCCAGTAATTGATTACATATCATGTTCAAAGTAAGTACTTACTGATCTACTTTCATGTAATATAGACAGTATGTTGTTTTCATTGAAAAGTAACTACATGCCATTACCAAGTTTTTGCTGGGATTATTTTGAACTTTTTTCATATGATGGAAAAAATTCTACAAAAAAACAATTTCATTAAATAAAAAAAATATTTTTGAAACAAAACAAAAGTATGAATAAAAAAAAAAAAACAATCATTTAAAATTTTTTTCGAACTGATATTTATTTTTAAAGATATTTATCGTTAAAGATATTTATTTTTTCATCATTGATGGATATTTATTTAAAAAATAAAAATCCTTCACATATTTTTTCAACAAATGAAAAAACATTTTGAACACTAAAGATATTTATTTTGATTGAAAAATAAAAATAAAATGTTTTCGGGTGATTGAGTATTAGTGTTAACTTGTGAACATTTAAATATTTTTATTAAATTTAACAGAAAAATAATAATAAAAGTTTTCAAAATTTTAATTTTTCTCTAACAACTATTTTTGTTGAAGTATTTTTAAAGTTTTTAGTCTACTTTTTTCCAAGTTTTGTTCATTATAATCTTTACTAAAGTTAAGTAAAGTTTTTTTTTTTTTTTTTTTTTTTTTTTTTGTAACAGAAGTATAAAATGAACACATGTAATATTGATATTTATATTATACCAGCAGTCAGACAGTCATTCTAAATTAACTGTCTGATTTTTTTGTCTGACTGCCCATTCGTATTTCATCTTGTTGTGCAAATATGCGCACATATTTATTGGTTGGAGGAAAAACCAGAAAGGTAAAAATAAATATTTAACTTTCAAAATCCTTTTCTCTTACAATCCTTTTTCCTCACCCAACATTTTTTTACGTATATAACAAACTTAGCAACAAATCATCTTTTTGTTAATCTTGTTGAAAGTTTTCTTTTTTTCATATTTTTTTTTTCTACTCATTTTTTAAATAAATTCCTTGTATAATATTTTTTCATGTTTGTCCAATATTTCTTGTTCATCTTTAGTTTTCTACCTCTCTCTCTTCAATCTTTCTAATATAATTCAATAGTCTTCTAGAGAAAAACATTGTTTTTCTTGTTTATCTAAGTATTTTTCTTTCTTGATAATAAGAAAACAACATTATTTTCATTTCCGTTTAGTTTATATTTTTCCAGTACTTTTTTTTAATAATCTTTCTGATAGCAAAAAAAAAGTAACAATGTTTTGGAATTTATTTTTATTGTTCAATTGTAATAACCATATATTGTTACTGTATATTATTTTATTTTTATTGTATAATTTTGAATTGTTATATGATGAAGTTGAAAATCAAACAATAAAGCAAACAACAAATAAACATTAAAAGAATTATTTGCAATAAATTAGTGTTATGAAAGCCAATGCGTATGAGTGATATTTAATACATAGAGAAATGGGTAGGTAAAATAAATATTAATCATACGTAATGTAGAACAATATAATTGTGTATATTGTGGGTTTTAAGAAATTGTTAAAAATAAACAACAGAACAATGGGAGAGACATTTTTTTAAAAAACTTTTAATTTATTCGTGCAGTATAATAATAATAATAATTTGGAATAATTATCCAAAATTAATTAATTTAAAAATTCCTGGACAATTTTGTGGTAAAAGTTGTTGTTGGACTTTATTTTGTTATTTGTACAAGGGACAAAAATTAAAGTTGAAATATTTGTGAAATTTGATATTTGAAAGCTAGTGAAAAACGGAATCTTTAATACATGTTTTACATGCAATAAAACGCCAGCAGTAAAGTTTTCAAAAATTTCATTCGACAGAATCAAAAATTTTAGGAAATAAATATGTATCTTCCAATCAGCTGCTAAAAATTACATAAGCGTAGTAGAGGAGTGTACAATTTTAAATTTGAAAATTATAGTTCCCTATACATATTTTTAAGTTAAAGATACTAAAAGTATTTTAGTATTTAGTATTTATAAAGTTTTCGTACTTAAAAAGGACAAAATTAAGGAGAGAATATTTATAGAATCAAATCTTAAATAGTAAATAATAAACCTATTGATAATTTCAATATTAAATGATGTAGAATAAAAAACATAAACTCGGACACATAAAACTTAAAAAAAATGCATCGTAGTTATAGATAGATAAAGGCAAGCGAAATAAGTTTCAGTTACATTGCACAATAGAGCAAAATTTAAGGTTTTTGGAAATAAATCTGTAACTTCTATTCGTCTGGTTTGAAGGGGAACCCAATAGGGTGATCGATTATTCGACTTTTTTGAGAAACCGGATTTCGAATAGTTCAAATAGTTGGTATTTTAAAAAAACCGGTTGCACTTTTTGAAATTCAGAAAAAACCGGTTAACCGGCTTTTTGCTGAAGTTAATATTTATATCAAAAGACTACATTTCTTTAAAAAAATCAATTCTTATAATTAAGTAAAAATTTATTAAATACAAGCGTAAAAGCCTAATAATGTCAGGAAAAATAATAAAATAATGAAAATATGCACAAACAAATCCGAAAATTAAAAGAAAAAAATATGGACAACATTTAGACACCTTCCTCTCCCTAATCGAAGTCAAGTATTTGAAGCCGTTCAAATTTATTGGAATTATATTGATTAAAGTTTTAAATTCGTAAACCTTTCAAAATAAAAAAATCGTCGTAAATGCGCTCCCTGGCCGAAATACAGAATCAGTTTTTTTATAGGATTTGGAGAGCAAACAATAAGTATAGCAACTCAAAAGTTCTTAATACAAAAACAGACTTTTTGGTCCCTGATAGAAACATCTGGCACTATTAGAATTTGTTGAACAAATAGTTTTATAAGTATGCCGATTTTTAGTTTCTTACGTCGTCTGGGAGCTTCAGAAAGCTCTGGAGAGGAAACAATGCTTAGGAAAGATATATTTAAATCCATATATATAGATCCACTTATTTTCGCTCCCTGATAGGGATTTCAAAATCTGGCTCTATTAGAATTTGTAGGACGAATAGGGTTATAATTAAGCTGAATTTTAATTTTCTATGTCTTCTGGGAGCTTTAGAAAGCTCTGGAAAGAGAAAAAATTCTTAGAAAAAGACACATAAATCCTCTTATATCCGCTCCCTGATAAAAACTTCAAAATATGGCTCCATTAGGATTTGTTGGACAAAAAGTTTTATAATTAAGCCAAATTTTAATTTTCTGCGTCGTTTGGTAGCTTCAGAAAGCTCTGGAAAGAGAAAAAATGCTAAGCAAATTATATATCTAGATGACTAGAAGATATTTATGTTTAAAAATCGTAGAAAAAATCGTTTAAATTTTAGTTAGCATAAACAGAAACCATGGCTTAATATGGAAGCCTGTCTCAATTTAAACGATTCTGCAGGTGAAACTTTTTTAACACAACACCTTTAAAAAATAAAGGAAATATTGGATCAAAAAAATTAAATGGGGTCATACAGGGTAATTATTAATTATTTATTTGTTTAATATTACAGAATAAATTCCAATTTAGACTTAAACTATATTTTAAAAGAAAGAAGAAATCAGTCTTTATGAATATTTAAAAAATTATTCCTAAATTTTCAAACATCACTATCACTATTTAGTACAAGTTTTCTGAAATAAAATGCTATTTTTAAAACCGGTTTTTTGTGTTTAAAAAACCGGTCTATTCGACATTCGAAAAATGAACATTTTGAAAAAACCGACAGCACATTGACTGAAAAAACCGGTTTTAAAACCGGTTGGAAAACCGCGTCGATCAGCCTAGAACCCAACAGATCCCTCAGAGGGGGAGTTTAGGAAGCCTAAAGCCTAAAACTTTGACATACAAAAAATTGTAATCGCTTGTAAATTCTCGTCCGATTTAAAATATTTTTATATATTATTATAGGCCATCATGATATCTGAAAAAAACATGCGTGTGTGTATTATTTTTCTATCATAGCTTTCGAGTTATTGCTTTTGAAATTTAAAGTACCCCAATTTTTAAAGTTCTTCATCCAGATTTTTTAAATATATCCCAGTATTTTCGACCGATTTTATTAGTTTTTTTGTTTGGTTTATTACGAAGGCGGATCAATATTTGCGTTACTTTTCGAACTTCCCTCGTAGTTATATGAAATACAACACTGTTCTCATCAAGTACCACCTGTTAATAGACTACTCTTAAATTTTGAGCAAGTGTCGTCATTTACTTTGCGTTTAACAGCTGTTCAAAACATACAACCTCGTGTATTTTTCTAAAAATAGAAAAAAGTGAATTTCGAATGCTCATTAAACATTATTTTTGGCGAAAAAAACCGTAAATCAAACCAAGGAAAAGCTCAATGAATACTATGGGGACTCTGCACTATCGATTTCTATGGTAAAAATTTGGTTTACTAACTTTCGTTGTGGTCGCACAAATACAAATGATTTGTGATGGGTGCCACGTTTGTTTTCAATTGACCATAAACGTAAACTTGTGACAACTTCAAAGGATTGTTTGGAGTTGTTTAACCGCAATCTGAATGAGTTTTTGCTGCGTTTTGTAACTGTGGATGAAACATGGATCTATTACTGTACTCCGGAGATCAAGCAGCAGTGTAAACAATGGTTTTCTCCGAGTGAATAAGGTGATGTCGGCCAATAAGGTGATGGCAACAGTTTTTTGGGATGCACGCGGGATAATCCACATCGATTACCTTCAAAAGGTAAAAACAATAAATGACGAATATTATGCCAACTTATTAGACCGATTTAATGAGGATTTAAAAAGAAAACGACCCCATATGACCAAGAGAAAAGTTCTGTGCAGTCTCAGTGGCAAAACTCTATGAATTGGGCTACGAATTGATACCTCATCCGCCATATTCTCCGGATTTAGCCCCTAGTGACTACTTCCTATTTCCAAACCTAAAGAAATGGCTCGATGGAAAGAGATTCAGCTCCAACGACGAATTTATTGACCAAACTAATGCCTATTTTAAGACCTCGAAAAATTCTATTTTTTGGAAGGGATACAAAAACTGTAGAAACGTTGGACTAAGTGTATTGAGTTAAAAGGAGATTATGTTGAAAAATATATTTTTGTTTTGCAAAAAAAAGTGTGTTTCTTCAAAAATTCACTGACTTATTGATCCGCCCTCGTAAAGAACAAAATTATCTATTGAATAAGGAAAACCAGAATTCAATATTTTTACCGAGATCAAAAAGAAAATTTAGATTTGAAAAGTTTTTACGATTTTGTTTGTTTTTTCACTTAAAAAAACATACAATAATTTTATATTTTTCTGAAAGTTATTTTCACGGAGATGAAAACAACCCCAATAACACAAGCGATCAAAGTGCACACCTTCTCGAATTTAACACATTTTATATGAAAGTTTTGATTTTAGTTTATATTTTCTAAAATACCAAAGTACGAATCTGCAAACAGAATACACTTTAGGAATCTATAGCATATTGTTAAAAGTTGTTAATCAAAATATACGGAACTGCGGAAAATTATGGATTTTATAGCCAAAAATGTAAGAAAATCCCATTTTCGGCGCCTTTTAGGAATTGTGGGATTTCTTTCACAAAAATCTAAAAGTTTTTACACTCTTTCATTTTATACAATAAAGTCTAGAATCACCGAAAGATATCTTTACTAAGAAAGTTTTTATTACATATAAAATATTTATAGTTTCTCAAAAAAAAAAAAAAAAAAAAAAAAAAAAAAAAACAATTTTTTACAAAAGAATTTACTTTAATTTAAAAAATATGAAAAAGAATGAACTCAATTTTGTTCAGCTAAATTATATTCTCTAGTTGATATAGTTGTATGGAAAAAAAATGTCACTTTAAAGTTTAATAAGTTACGGAAAATTTCAAAAATATTGTACTATTGTGGATGTGTAAAAGCCACAACAAAATAAATAATTTGTTCCCGTAGCAAATATTCGAATGTGTTTTTGTAATAATCATCTCACAAATCACTTATATATTAGAGGCTTAACAAAAAATATGTAAGTAGTAGATTAGTGGATCTGGAAAAGTTATTGTCTTTCTCCGATTTCGATGATATAATACCCTTTAAACTTTTTAATGAGAAACAGAAACAACATTTCAACATTTTTAAAGTACATAAAATAAAGTTTCGAGTTTTTCTATTTATTTAGAGTAAGATATAAAAGAAAAAAATATATATATCTTTCGCAGACATTTTTGTTTTCATTGGTCCTGGGTAATTATTGAACATACAAAAAAAATATATGTCATCCACTCCACGACATAACGCCCAAAAAACTACTTTTTATGTCTTCGGATTTTGCTAATATTTTGCATAATCATACCTTATGGAGCCATTAATTTGTTATTTGTTGAATAATTCCTATTTGTCACAGACTAAATACTGATATAATAGTAATAAATATATTTGTCTTCAATATTAACCTTTATGTTGATAACCGCATACCCGGGTATGTTTTTAATTTTTAAATTATCATATTCTGAGTTTTGGTTGTCATATTAACTTGAAAATTTATATGTCACAGCCATGTTCAAGAAGTCATAAAAAAGCTAAAGGCCATTGGTTTGTTCTCCTTTTTGTTGAATAGTCATCAAGATATTTATCCATATTGTCCACTTCTCCTTTGCTTCTGCTGTAATCTTATATCATTCGTGGTTTCCTTTTTAGACCATCAGTTTCAACTTTATTATGTGATGTAGAAAGCAATACAACCGACTTGTTCCTTTTTGGAACGTATGAACGCATGGTTATGTTATTAGTGAAGCCAAAGATTGATATTTCCACTAATCTTCTACTTGGATTAGAAAACTGAGGTGGTACAAATGTTCTCCTTTTATTAACAATTCCCCAAATTGACAAATTGTAGTCCAAAATCAAATTAGAGGCCAAATTGTAGCTACTGAAGAAGTTATTACCCACCTTGGATTCTTTCTCGGATAGAAAGTAATAGCATCACACAATCACTAAACCTTTATGCCAGCTGGCTTTGAAGGTATATACTGAGTGAATCCCGTACCTCCACGTTAAGGGTATAATTTTTTCTCAGCGGCGTCTTCCTCTCCTGCTATAAGTTGTCCTGAAGATTCCTATTCAGCATCAACATAATATCTTTGAATGTGAAACTCAAGCAAACAATAGTATTCCTAGATAAGCTTCAAACTCCCATATAGTAATAGTTTTCCATATTTGAAGAGGTTCTGTTATATTTTTTTCTTGTTATTATATCTTTCTGATATCAATAATTTGAATGTCTGCTTAATACTAAGATCACAAGTTGTTCTAGTTGGTCCGGTATTTGAACATTGGTATGTGGTTGTTTATCTGACCGAATTATACCATTTCTTCCAGTATATGTGGTCATTGAGGCTTCAATTACATATTCATCCATTTCTACATCCGAATCAGTGTCATATGTAGTATCATATTCTGGTGCTCTGCAACTAAATTATCCACATTTCTCATCATCTTTATCCACTGATAAATGTTCAAATGTTATTTGAATTGGAATCCGAATTTGGAATTTGAATGCAAGTGGAACAATTAAAACCATTAAACTTCGATTGATGGGAAACTCTGATTTTATTTGAATGGGAAAAACTTAAAATTTTTGCATCACTCTATCAGCTTTAGATCAAAATGGTTATATTTTTAGCAAATGATAACAAAAATTGAAAATTCTAAAATTCCTTACAGGAAAATATTGTTATCAAATGGAACGTGTTTAATTTTTTATGAAATAGTAGATTTTTGTCCCAGAAAGAATCGAAGGGGTAGACATTTTCCAAAAAGGCATCCTCAAATTGCACACTTTTCAGATTTTTTTTTTTTTTTTTTGACTTCGTTAATAAATTCGCGAATTATTTAAAATTCAAACAACATACACTGAAAAAAGTAATTTTAATGAATGAAGTACATTAAATGAAATTCATTAAATTTTTTCCAAAAAATTATTAACTTAATGTAGAAATTCATTGCTTCAATGAAAATATTCAATGAAATTATTAACGCTATTATGAACATTACATTGAAAACATTCACTAAATTTATTTCTTATTACAATAGGTAAATTAGTTAATTGATTTAATGTATTAGTTAGTTGAATTAATTTATTCAATGTACTAATACATTGATTTAATTAAGAAGAAGCATTACACAATGAACATAAGCATTGAACCAATGATAAATTTCATTAAATTATATTAAAATAAATGATTTCTAATGGGAAATAAAGTAAACTGAAAACAAATACAACTCAGTTTTCTTTTATCTTTTAACAAGAAATGACGCGTTTTAAACAAAAGCTAAAATTAAAAAATGAGTGTTATATTAAAAACGAAAATAATTAAAAACTAAATAAGATAAATCGAATTATTAAAATACATAAATATAATTTATTCGCAAAGGAGAAGTCGAGCAGCATAATTGAATACACCAAATTAAATTAATTACCCAAAAGAAGGAATTTGGAGACTTGCCTTCATAACACGTAAGTTTAATAATGTTTATGATTTTAAACAGTTTTTAAATATTACATTTCATTTATATTTATGTAGATACAAACACTAAGATGCAGAAGAATGTGTAATTAGCCTTAAATACCAGGGTTTCAAAAGATATTGCGATTTCAAAATCAAGAGGATTCGATTCGTAAGTATACATAAATATATGAAATATTTTAATTGAATTCTTAATAAAAATATATTACAGACTGATCAAAATTTGAATGCTATATCTGGTGATTGTCAAAATAAGGAAATTTCCAAAACCAAAAAGATTTAAAGGTAACTAGTTCAAATATTTTAAGCAATTGAACGAATTTTAAAAATTTTATTTATAAACTTTCTTTGTTAAGGATAATGCTGTAGTTATATTAATGTGGCATCTAAATGGATATTCCATACCATCATTGAGCAATATAGAGGACAACAGGAATTACTATATTATTATAAATGACAAAGCAAACACGATAACATCTGTAACATGCATTTTTTTATTTAAATTTTTTAGTGAAATGTAATAATTTTATTTTTATATTTATATTTATTTATTTTTTTTTTTATTTATTTATATATTATAGTAGTAAAAACATACATATTAATTTAAATAAAAATCGCTCAATTTACAGAAATGAAATACCTTAATTCTAAAACATCAAAAATTACACTGAGGAAAGCTTAGATTGATAAGTAAATAAACAATAAATTTGACGAAGGAAAATACTACTAATTAAAAACCTTCAAAATAAGAAGAAAAGAGAAAAAAAAATATTTATATTTAATTTTTGCTTATGTTAACTCAATATCATATACTTTAATCATTTAATATAAAATAAAATAGAAACAAGAAATACAGAACACGCCTATTATTATAATACATTTTTAATGTATTGTTTCATTGGGACAAAATATGAGTTCATTGAAACCAATGTACTGTTCACTGAAATTATTTATTTTATTTAATGAATGATTCAATGTAAGAATAAATTTAATCAATGAACTTGTACATTGAATAATAATATTAATGTATGACAATTCATTGTTTCAATAAACCTGTACATAGGGTCAAAATTAGTGCACAAATTCATTGTAACAATGAACTTTTTAATTGTATTTATGTACCTTTTTGGTTCAGTGTATATGATATTGAAATGACTTCATAGGTTCAGATGACACTTCGTAAATTTTTTCATAAATCTCACGTGAAATGAACGATATATTTGATATATCGTTCATATGTATACATAAATTATTTACCAATATAATAAATTTCATTGGTAAATATTCCAATCAGTTAATTTATATATTATTTTAATATCCCATTATTTTTAGTCCATAAGATATACATTTTACAACAAAAAATATTGTTCAAACAAAATCCTTTAATACACAAAATATTTTCCACATCTTAAACATAAAAATCTCTTACTATGCTTTTTTACCAGAAAGCAAATTTATTACTTCCCTTTTGTATTTGTTTATAAAAAATACCATTTTTTTTATTCTTTTATTTTACTCTTTTGTCTTTGCTACATTGTTTACCTTTACAGCTTTTTATATCCTGGCCGTGATATTTCTGCTGTTGTAGTTTTAGTTGAAGAGTTTTGTTCTTGAAAACTTTACATTTCATGCACAAGATATTTACAATATATAAAACACAATTTTACTGGCACCTTTTAATGATTTGTTTATCAACAAACTCAACTCAGCATATGTACAAAAAAAAAAAAAAAAAAAAACAATAACAACTACTATAACACTATAACACATATATGCAGATATAAAAATATATTTTATATAAAACAACTAGCATAACTACATATTAACCAAAAATAACCAGAAATGAAAAACATTTCAAAATATTTCAACATACACCTGAGTTCTCCCAAAAAAATATAATAATAAAATAGCTCTTCATACATTATTGCTCAGGCAACAATGTGGTTGGAACAGAAAAGAAAAAATATAGTGCAAGGATATGGAAAAATTGTAGAAAAATTGCATTATGGGATCTGTGATAAAAATAATGGAAAAGAAAGGGTCTAAATAAGTGTGTGTGCAGATGTAAGCTTAAATCTCTTTCTTACCTGCATTTATGTATATGATTCTGTATGTGTATATTTATACTATTTTATATGTTTGTTTATCTCTGGATTTCCGTTTCCTGTTATAGTTTATTGTGTATATTTTCTCTAGAGTGTGAATGTGAGTGAGTGTATGTGTATGAACAATTTTGCATATATATATGTACATATGCGATTATATGCATGGTAATAAAACTCTTTATTTAACACTATCATACATAAATACACATATATACATATACACATGTATATGTATAAACCCTGTATGATGTATGCATGTATTGACATGCAAATATTTATTGATACATAGGGAAAATTTGTAGCATTTTAAAAGGCCCTTTTATTATAACAAAATGGTACAAAATTATCTGATTAATTGTGATTCCTTATTAAAAAAATTATACCTTGAGTATATAGTTTCTACAGAATGTACCCCAATTACAACCAAATTTATTGTGCTTTTATCATTCTCTATAGTCTATGGGTTTCCATAATAACTCATGTTCCAGACCCTTTCAGAAGTTTTCAGTTTTTCTGTACACTCCCATACAAATCTAATTTAATTCTTTAATAATATAAATGCATAATGAATAAACAAATATTTGCAGAATCACCAAGAAAATACTAAGGAGACAATATATTTTATTTAAGGTATTGTCCATCTAAATCTACAATTTTCCCATCCATCCGCAAAAGAGGACAAACGTTCTTTTACTTTTGAGGCAAGGAACGAACTAATCCAAATTTGTAAACATTGTTCTGAAGTGAAGCATATATTATCTGCCGCATTCTGTGGTGCATAAAAAAATAGTACGGGCATTGTTTGGGCTACACTATGTGTGGGGTACTTACCAACTTACCAATCGCTTTTTTTTTTGCAAACAGTTACGTAACATTAGCGTTGCCTTGATGGAAAAAGTTATGAATGCAAATAGACGCATATTCTAGCATATTCTATTCTATTCGGTACGGGTGCCTCGTGATCACTTCACCCCATTTTAGTATTCCTTTCATGAATTGTTCATTTTCCCGCGAACCCCCATACTAATCTGAGCTCTTTAATAATACCAATGCAAAATTATTTAAAAAATGTTATCGGGGTCTCCAAGAAAACATATCGGTTAATACATTAATTCCAATAGTTTTTTTTTTTTAAATCCCAACCACTTTTTTGGTCCCGCAACATGACGCCGAGCTTGGTCATGTGGGAGACATTGGCTCATGTCTGATTGATATTCTGGGTCCTTTTTGTTCAAAGCACTTTCCATTTTGATCATTTGTATTCATCATCGGTTTCTTGTAATCGTTTCATCTTGTTTTAGCAATGCATAATAGATCCGATTAAATACAGAGCGTTAGTTGGGTTACATAGTTTCGATTTTCCTGTTTTTGGCTTTCGATTATCATAGTAGTGCCCCCTATTTATCATCCGTAAAAATTTGATGCTTTTGAATAAATTCAACTGCCTTTAAAACCAAGAAATTGTTTCTTTATCTACTCCTAGTTATTATGTAAGCATTTCTTACCTTTTAATTGTTAATTATCAAACATTTTTCGCTAATCGAAATAATCACTTTTAAATCAAACCTACAAGTTGTTTCAAGTAAAGCATCAAAATACGTTGGCTTTTCATATCGCTTTACTTAAAAACAAAATAATAAAAAAGTAAAACCTCTTAATAAAGCTTTTATTTCTAGGGAAATACTAAAGAGTATTAGACAATATACATACACAATAACTTAGTGACTTTATTAGATATTTTAATACCTCAATTGGTTCTTTGATCGGCTTCAAACTCTTATTTTAAGGAGTGAGATCGAAAAATTCTTAACACACTTTTTTCGGAATCAATATTCAAAATTTTTTTTGATCTAGTTATCATGGAAAAATACTTCAGTTATTATTTTTAATAACAACCATGTTAATTTGTTCTTGTTTTCATCAAAGTGACGAAAAAGATTTATGTCCTACAAGTTATTAAAAAACTTAAATCCAAATAGGTCTAACAAATAATTGGCCACAGAATTAAATGTCGTAAGTAAAACCGTTTCTAATGTTATTAAACAGTATCAGGAGAATTTGACTATTGATGTGTAACCTAGTTCGGTAAGAAAAAAGGACCACATGATATTGGGAAGGCCAGAAAATTGAAGGCATATTTAAAGGAACTCCAAACACATCTGGTAGAGAATCAGCTCAATTTTCTCAGTGTTTCGACTATTTGGTGTGAAAATTTAAAGCTAATGGGAAAGTTGATAATATAGTATAAGTACAAAAAAATTCCAAACTGGAATTCTGCAAAAAAAAAAAAATACAAGCAAAAAATAGGACTCGGAATTTAAAACCAAATTTCATACAAAAATACTCAATCTGTATAATTGACGAAGAAACGTAGGTGTTGGCAGAATCTTCGCAGCTTGTGTCTCAAACATGTTTATTGCTAATGCTCGAAGCAATATTGGAGATAAGTTTAAGATCCAAAAGCAGCAAAAATTTCTTACAAAATTCATGGTATGACAAGCTTTTTGCAGTTGCAGCAAAACAGGAAAGTCATTTGATACATTCGGATCTATATATACCAAAATAGCATAAAGGAATATTTGCAAAAAAGACTTCTTCTTTTCTTAAGAAAGCACAACGTGTTCACATATTTTTGGTCCCATTTGGTATCATGTCACTACGGTAAGAAAGCTCTGGAGTGGTACCAAATCAATAACATAGTTTTAGTACCAAGAGTGATCAATTTTCAAAATTGTCCATAGCTTAGACTAGTGGAAAGATATTGAGCTCTTGTGAAAAATGAATTCAAGAGCACAAAAAAGGTGTCCCAAAATACCGAAGATTTTAACAGAAGATGTGCACACTGTTCCAAAAAAGTGACTGAAGCAACTATCAAATCTCCAAAGAAAGGGTTTTCAAAAATGGTCCACAATCTTATAATTAGTGGTTAGAACCATAAAAGTTATATATTTCTGTGGTAAATTATCAAATGATGAAAAAAATAATAAAAACTCTAAGATCAACCGTTTCCAAGTTATTGAATATTATGTATGTTAAGAATTTTTCGATCTCACTCCTTATATCTTATTCTGACAAAAAGCAAACGAATTTATACCCTATTTTAGACTACTTCGTGGAGGGGTCTGTGGACCCTCATATGGGAAACCGTGGCGTAGTGAATGACATACCTGTGATCCTATTAAATACAAAGCAAATCCTAGGCGCCACGGTTATTCTGCTTTGGTATCAGATTTCCTGGTTGGCTGGACTTGCAATATGCAATTTTTTGCATTTTAGATTATCAGAGTAAGTCCACAGCTTTTCCGACATTCAAAATCGCTTTTCATTATTTATTTCCTTTAGTTCATATGGAACCTAATTTTCTTAATTTTGAATGAATCCTAGAGCTTTTAAGACCTGGAATAGTTCCTTAATTTACCTCCAAAGACTATGACAAATTTATGGCATTTAGCAAGAGACTTTATCAAGCAAAGCCTCCCATTCTACATCGTTAAACTTATTCGCATATTGAAAATTTCACTTCTAAATCGTCTAAGCCAAGCACAACAAGTTTTCTTATCTAAAGAACATCATTAAAGTAGCAGAAGTCTAAATGGCCGCTCTCTATTCCCGTACTTATTTCGCAATGAGTGAAAATTGTCAACTTTTTTTGGACCTCTTCGCCTTTTATTAATTAATATCATATGTCTAAGTCGGTAGAGGCTTCCACGATACGCTCCACAATTTATAAAAAAGTTGCAGATATAGCATATCACAAGCAATCTTAGAGATATCTAAAGTCCTCAGAAAATACGCCCTATACAATGTTTATCAAGGTTATTATTCCAACGTTTATCCCGTCCAATATGATCATGCCCTACATTACCAGACTTTCTAAGCCTAAACACTGATTTGGAATCGAAATGTTTTTGAGCTCCAGATCGGTTAAAGAAGAATTACTTATTCTGTCGGTATTTGTGTCATAGATGCGTCTTTGTACTGACAGCAACCATTAATGATAATCTTTTCATTTTATTACATTGTAGAATCTATTAGAATGCGTAAAAAAGTCGACAGAACAGTTAAATTAAATGAGTATTTTCTGACGTTTTAGCGAACCTGCTTGTCATGAATACTCGGAAAACAAATACTTTTTTAAATGCAAGAAGTTAGTTTATCTATATCAGATCAGTTATTTACTTAAACTATCTTAACAGATTCAATTTACTAACTACCAATTTATTTATTATTTTGCTCTCATTTTACTTTTAGTATATTAATAATATATGTATTAGGAATATTTCTTGCAACAAATTTACACAATGGTATTATATGTGACGTATACTTAATATTTACAGTAAAAGCTCCCTTAACGAACAGCTCCCATAGCCGGACAGCTTCGGTAGGCGGACATTTTTTTTGGTTCCATTGTTAAGGTGGGTCATTTTTAGAATAAATAAATCTCCGCCACGCGGACGCTCTCTTAGACGGGCACCTGTTTTTAAAGAAAACATTCCTCGTATCTGGACAAAAATCATAAACCGTAAAAAAAGTGTACGTAATATTATGTAATGAGATCATTATTATAATTTTTGTCCGCGTTTGTATTTATATTTCATCTTTGCTTACATTTTTTAAAGTTTAACTTAACTTTTTGCTAGTTTTAAGCCAAATCTAGTTTTTTATTTTAACTTCGACTTTTACACTCGATTAAAAACTATTCATACTAGAACAGATAAAATGAAAACAGGATCGTTAAAAACAGATTTTGTCCCAGTTATCTAAGTTCTGAAAACAGTCTCGATGATAGGTCTATAAATTTTTGAATAACACAATGGTGACAGATTCCTACACATCTTGAGAACTTTTTTTGACCAAAGGGCAAAGAAATTCTGCAAAATAAGCAGAGTGACGTTGTCATCAATCATTAAAAAAAAGCAGTGTGGTGCTGCTAAGGATCGAGGCCAGGTGACCAACATCATTTTACCAAGTTAATCATGTCGTTTTTAAATGGAGTAACATGCCAACCTAAGGAGTGAGATCGAAAAATTCATAACATACATAATATTCAATAACTTGGAAACGGTTGATCCTAGAGTTTTCATTATTTTCTTAATCATTTGATAATTTAGCACAGATCACAGAAATATATAATTTTTATGGTTCTAATCACTAATTATAAAATTGTGGACCATTTTTGAAAACCCTTTCTTTGGAGATTTGATAGTTGCTTCAGTCACTTTTTTGGAACAGTGTGCACATCTGCTCAATATCTTTCCACTAGTCTAAGCTATGGACAATTTTGAAAATTGACCTCTCTTGGTACTAAAACTATGTTATTGATTTGGTACCACTCCAGAGCTTTCTTACCGTAGTGACATGATACCAAATGGGTCCAAAAATATGTAAACACGTTGTGCTTTCTTAAGAAAAGAAGAAGTCTTTTTTGAAATATTCCTTTATGCATATTTTGGTATTTATAGATCCGAATGTATCAAATGACTTTCCTATTTTGCCGCAACTGCAAAAAGCTTGTCATACCATGAATTTTGTAAGAAATTTTTGCTGCTTTTGGGTCTTAAACTTATATCCAACATTGCTGCGAGCATTAGCAATAAAAATTTTTGAGACACAAGCTGCGAAGATTCTGCCAGCACCTACGTTTCTTCGTCGATTATAGAGCTTGAGTATTTTTGTATGAAATTTGGTTTTAAATTCCGAGTCCTATTTTTGGCTTGTATTTTTTTTTTTTTTTTGCAGAATTCCAGTTTGGAATTTTTTGAACCTCATATGTTATCGACTTCCCATTAGCTTTAAATTTTCGCGCCAAATAGTCGAAACACTGAGAAAACTGAGCTGATTTTCTACCAGATGTGTTTGGAGTTCCTTTCAATATGCCTTCAATTTTCTGGCCTTCCTAATATCATGTAGTCCTTTTTTCTTACCGAAATAGGTTTCACATCAATAGTCGAATTCTCCTGATACTGTTTAATAGCATTAGAAACAGTTTTACGGACGACATTTAATTCTGTGGCCAATTATTTGTAAGACCTATTTAGATTTTTTGAAATTTTTTAATAACTTGTAAATCGTAAATCTTTTTCGTCTTATTTTGATGAAAATAAGGACAAATTAATATGGTTGTTATTAAAAATAATAACTGAAGTATTTTTCCATGATAACTAGATCAAAAAAAAAAAAATTTTAATATTGATTCCGAAAAAAGTTATGAAGCAAAATGTGTGTTAAGAATTTTGCGATCTCACTCCTTATGTAGATACCTTGTTGTCAAACTTATTCCCAACATGATTTTTATTTTAAAAATTCCTAGAGAAATTATTATTAAACAATCCGTTGAAAGAGTTTGACCCTTAGCCAGATAAGTGATTTTTTTGCGTTTGAAAAAAACCTTAATTTAGAAAGTAATTCAAAGAAAAATGGAGAAAGGTGAACTGAAATCAGTCAGCTTTTAAATAAAGTCATAAATTCCATAAAATAAAATTCATAGAATCATAATTTATTGTAAGTAATGTCTAAATGAAAATGCAAAACGTCGTTTAGCGTAGAAGCAAAAGAAAAAAGAAACCAAAATTGTTAGTTATTTGCTTTAATATTAAGCCATTAATTAAAATTTTTTTAAATGTTTCCTTAATTCAAAAATAAATCATAAAACACCTTGCAAATAAAATTTAAAATATAAATGTAACAAATTGTATGACTGTTTCATTTATGATGATATTATTACGATCTTTTGACTTTTGTCAATATTGATGTCGTTTTTAAAGATATAAACATGAAATTTTTTGTATAGATGTAGTTTGATCAGTACATTATAATCCAGTAAATAAAAACAACTTTTTATTTTTCAGTGATTATAACCTTTTGCATTTTAATATGTGTATATCTATAAGTTAATTCACTATAATCAATCTTTAAAGTTGAAATAAAAATATATAGTATTGAATTACCCCTTGTATAAAAAATTATGTACCATATCCCATAGGCGGACATCTCCCGTTAACGGACAATATCAGCGTTATGATCGCTGTCCGCTTATGTGAGATCTCACTGCATTTTTTTTTTTATTATTTTTTATTTTTTATTTTATTATTATTATTTTATTTTTTATTTTTAAGTAGATATTGAAAAGTTTTCAATATAAAAGAGTAAATTTAATCACAGAAAAAGGATAAAATTAAATTTGACTTGTATTTATCACGAAGCCTTGCATCACAAATATCTCATAAGAGATTAGTTCTAACTGCTGTACCGTTCTGAAAAAAGAGACATCTCTGCCATATTTAACGTTAAAATAAAGACAATTTAAGATATCATGTTACCAAAAGTGACTAATAGATCCATCAAGTCTTACAAACCAATTCCTTTAGTCTTAATAAAATAATATCTATAAGTAAGTATATTTATGTAAATATTCAAGAATTTCAATAGTTTTAAAAAAAGTCTTTACATATGAAAACTGTCTTTGTAGAATATATGTTTTTCACAAATAATATTACAACATTTTTTAATTATATTTTTGTAAAGTTCAAACCCCCAAATCCGTTCCCTTCAATTCGCATATACATATTTACACAATCATCTACATATTTTTATACATTTAAATAGATTTACATTTTCAGGTGAATTCATATACATACTGATATCTACATATACATAACAGCAGCTACAAATAAATACACAGAATCAATTGTAGTCAAAAGTGTGAACTTTCACTTTTTTCCCTCACGCTCGTTTTCACCAACTTAAATTAAGTAAATATTAACTGTGTGTTAAACATTTCCATGTATGTATGATATACATATATTTTACAAATGTAATTTGCTTTACATGTATGTATATACATATATATGTGTGTTTAATTGTATATTTGGAATATAAATCAGTGAATGTGTGTGAATGTATAATTTACCGTAACAGATCAGTTTTTATTTACTTAAAGTCATAAGTTGCGTAGGTCATGTTTGTTTAACAGCAATAATAGCAGTAGTCGTGAAAAATATGTAAAAGAAAAAATAATATTTCTGCCCTTTCAACATGATTTCAACGTTTATTTAATTTTTTTCGAAGGGCATTTACTTAATGTTTGTGAATAAATGAGGTATTTTTGTTTTTAAAGAGAGAAATTTTTAAAATTTAATGGTGGTAAAATATTTTCGTCATTTAAAGAAAAACATATTTACAAACTTAAATGAACTGAACTGGAGAAGAACTAGAACTGAACTAGAACTAAACTAGAACTGAACTAGAACTGATCTAGAACTGAACTAGAACTGAACTAGAACTGAACTATAGAACTGAACTAGAACCGAATTAGAACTGAACTAGAACTGAACTAGAACTGAACTAGAACTGAACTAGTACTGAACTAGAACTGAACTAGAACTGAACTAGAACTGAACTAGAACTGAACTAGAACTGAACTAGAACTGAACTAGAACTGAAATAGAACTGAACTAGAACTGAACTAGAACTGAACTAGAACTGAACTAGAACTGATCTAGAACTGAACTAGAACTGAACTAGAACTGAACTAGAAATGAACTATAACTGAACTAGAAATGAACTAGAACTGAACTAGAACTGAACTAGAACTGAACTAGAACTGAACTAGAACTGAACTAGAACTGAACTAGAACTGAACTAGAACTGAACTAGAACTGAACTAGAACTGAACTAGAACTAAACTAGAACTGGACTAGAACTTTTTTTTTTTTTTTTTGTTATTAAGAAATTTTTATTAACAAATTTTAAATTCACAGGATTTTCTTAGGACTAATCCCGCGAAACCATTCGGCTTATCTGCAGGATATATTAAAAAAAATACATTATATTATATTAATTTTCTTCATTGCGAATAAATATAAAATGATTATAATAATTTTTTTCTTGTATATATATTTTGTTGGTTTAAGATGTTTAGTATGGTTGGTAGTATGACACTTAAGCTGTTCTTTCCATAGTTGTTTCTAAAGCGATCTACCTGATACCTTCCTTCAGCACGACGTCTTGTGTTGTATGTGTGATCTGTTGGCATAAGGAATCTCGAGTCGTTATAGAATTCATTTATGAGTGTGATGTTATAAATACTTGAGATATTCAACACCTGAAGTTTGGAGGCTAAGCTCGTTGTATTTACGTTTTCATTTGTGTTTATGCGTGTGTTTCTGTTGAAATTAATGTTGTTGACGTGTGTGTTGTTGTAGATGTGTGTGTTGGTGTTGTTGACGTGAGTGTTGTTATTGTTAACGTGGGTGTTGGTGTTGTTGACGTGAGTGTTGTTGTAGATATGTGTATTGTTGTTGACGTGTGTGTTGTTGTAGATATGTGTGTTAGTGTTGTTGTTGACGTGTGTGTTGGCGTTGTTGACGTGAGTGTTGTTGTAGATGTGTGTGTTGGTGATGTTGACTTGAATGTTGTTGACGTGAGTGTCGTTGTTAATGTGTGTGTTGGTGTTGTTGACGTAACTGTTGTTGTTGACACGAGTGTTGCTGTTGTTGACGTGAGTGTTGTTGTTAACGTGAGTGTTGTTGTTAACATGTGCGTTGTTGTTGCTGACGTGTGTATTGGTGTTGTTCACGTGAGTGTTGGTGACGATGGTGTTGTTGTCGACATGTGTGTTATTGCTCACGCGTGTATTGTTGTTTGTGTTTCCATATACCATATTGAAATGTATTTGTTGATTGTTGTGTTGTTGGTTTTTTAAAAGAATTTTCAGGATTTGGTTCTGAGTTTGTTGTAAACTACTGCAATATGTCGAACTTCCCCAAGCTGTAATACCATGCCTTATATAAGATTCGGCTAGCGAAGGATAGGCCTGCTTGAGAACTGTGTAAGGGGTACAGTTGCTCAAATGAAACAGACTATATTCAGCTTTCCTTAGTTTTTTCCTTAAATACTGTATATGCGTAAACCATTTGAAATTTTCATCTACGTGAACATCGAGGTATTTGAACGATTTCACTACTACATGTGCGTTGTTGTTGCATGTGTCTGTTTTAGAGGGGTTTGTGTTGTGTAGGCAATGTACATTGTGGAATATTAGCTTAATTTCATGATTTAAAAGATGAGGTGGCTTTATGTGCAACAATTTAGTTTTTGATGCGTTGATAATTAGGCCGTTATCATGACACCATTTCGAAATTATATTTATATCATCTTGCATAAATCTGATTGTGCTTTCGATGTTTTTATTGCATATCACGAGAGCTGTGTCATCTGCATAGGCGTATGTTATACAATTTTTTACTACATTTAACATATTATTGGCATATATTAGATAAGGGATTGGACCAAGTTTTGAACCTTGGGGTACACCATTATTACCTGATAAAGTTTTTTCACTTAGACTGTTGCCAATTTTTACCCTATATGCCCGAAGTTCTAAGTAATTTCTAAACCATTCTAGACAAATTCTTCGTATCCCATACCTTTCTAAAATGTCCAACAGATATTTGTGTTCCAGAGTATCAAACGCTTTGCTAAAATCAATGAATAATACTAAACAGTGGTTGTGTTCGCTAAGGCTTTTGTTGATGTTATTTGAAAAGTTTCCCAAAAGTTTGTTTATATTTTTACCCTTTTGAAAACCGTATTGGCTAGAATTGATTATTTTATACTTTTTGATGTATTCATTAAGTCTTCTAACTATTATTTTCTCCAATACTTTTTCAATAATCGGGAGTATGGCTATTGGTCTGTAGTTATTTACATAATTTTTAGCTCCGTTTTTATAAATCAACTAGAACTTACATGGGACTTTCACTACATAAAACTTTGTATCTAAAAAACTTTTTAATTTTAACATAAACCATTTATTCCACCTTGTCGCACCCCTTTCACTTCAGTTTACTAATAATTTTATTATCAAAAATAACCTACTTTCTTTTCTATAAATTTGTTTTTATTTTCCAAATATATTTTGGTAGGGCTACACTACCACCTTTAATTCATTCATCCATTCACTTTGTATCCACCGGAAATACTTTGTGAAATATATATTTTTTATTAACGCTGGTAGAAAAATGTATTCAAAGCATTTGTTAAAACAAAAAGCAATTTGTGAATAAACGGTTAAAAAAATCCATGTTAATGAAAATGGAAAACTAAAATAAAAGAATGCAATAAATATTTTTTTATTTTGCAAAAAAGCTAAAAAAAAGTAGAATACTATACCACTAACAGTGTTGAATTAAATTATGTTCTCTTGGTAGTATTACTTTGGCGTTATTCGTTTTTTTTTTTTTTTTTTTTTGTGGGCTTTATTTACGGGCTGAGCTCCATTGTGTTTAATTCAGTTCAGTTTTTTTTAGTGCAACTTTTGTTATCTACGCAAAGTAAATACTCGCTATGTTTTTTTAAAGAAAAATATAGTTAAATTAATTCCACAAAAACAATTTTGTAAGTATATTCACTTTTTTTGTAGGTGCTAGGCTGTATCATGTTATGGTTTTAAATATGATATTGAAGGCACGCTGAAAAATATTTATTAAATAATTATTTTCACTGGTAAATTAATGTTTTCAACATTAATATTTTTTAAATTTGGGCTTGGTAAAGTTTTTCGTAATTATTTCATTCTTATTGAATTATTTTTCTTATATTTAATCTTGGTATGAATAAAAAACATACTTAAATTTGGTTAAAACTATTCTTTAATTATTTAATTATTTTATGTCTAACTAGAGCATGTAAGAAAGCTGTAGTGTATACAATGGTGTGATACCTAAAAACATTGCATGCATACATATATGTATATTGATATTGCATGCTGTTGAGCGGGAAAAAATAAATTAAAGATAACTTCCAGATAATTTTAGTATTCGACAAATCGTTCTCAAGTTATACTATCACACTAGACTAGACTTTTTTATAAAAAATATGGGAAAAAATCTGAAAGTCCACATAATCTGAAAGCAATTTTTTTTTTGCCGACCAAAATTATTATAAAAATATAAGGTTGTTTGTTTATGTATCAATCGTTAATCGATTTTCTTGAAATTTGACACACTAACAGTACCAGTACCGGTAGAAGTTAATGGATATGTTGTATCTCAATTGGATACCAAATGTTATGCCTACACACAGAAAAAAAATTATTTGGAAAATAGTTGTAGTTATTAAAATTGTTAAAGGAAAACCAACAATTTGTTATAATTATTAAAAACTTATGACTCCGACTGGTCATTTTTATTTACAAATATTAAAATGTTATCATAATTAAATAATTGGGGTATTCACACGGTCGTCATAAAGTCTTATATCATAAAATAATAACACGAAAAAATATGACTGCTGTGAGCAGCCCTCATAAGTTAGTGTGCTATTTCAAATTTGAGTCAGCTGATAAATGAAAAATACAATTATAAAAAAAATTACAAATATTTTTAATGAAAATGCCAAAAACAAGTCAAAAATCTGAAATAATAGTCGGTTTGTGCGAAAAATACATATTGGACATTGTTATGGCTGATTAAAGTAAATAAGATAAAATTAATTACTAGTTTACATTTAAATAAATCTTTTTCAAGATGATGATGACGATGAAGAACAAATAAATGAAATGTTCTTAACAAACGTCGCTTGTTTGCTCACTAACCGCAGAAGCATCCACCTTGGAGTTCCAAAATCCAATAAGACTTTATTATAGCTGGTACGCATATTTCGTACCTTAGATCGGATATGCTTCCAATGCACTTCCACCTTTGTCTCTGCCGAAAAACGCTTATAGTAAGCCTGCGCTATTGGCTTCTACAAATAATAGCATTAGTTCGCTCTTTATTTAATTTAAAAATAATACAAACCTCTAACTCACGATTTGCCATCAAATATTCTACTAGAGACTTTTCTTCATCCACATTCCATTTCTTTGTGGGGTTGGTGCGCACACGTTTACATTTTGCTTGAATAAAAACATCTTTTAATTTAAATAAACTAAATAAATAATAAAATAAAGTCTTACCTGAGAATCTTCTAAAAAATCAATTTTTATAAAAATTATAAAATCTTTTCTTGGCACAAAAGAAATTCTTTAAAAACATAAACAGCTGTTGTCGATGACTAAGCCGGCAATATTTTCTGACGGCGGTTATTTTAAATATGTTTGGTGGCTGCTAGTCAGCTAAAGTATACAAACAAAATTTTCTTCCTTTTATTTTTTAAATGTCTAAATTTTTTTTGATTTAACTTTATAAAATTGAATAACTTTTATAAATAAATTAATAAAATGTAATTAATCTTGAGGTTGTAGAACTATGCACAAATTTATAGCATGTTTACGTACATATTGCGAATATTTAATGGCGGTAACTTCTAAATATTTTCACCGGCTCGATGAAGAGTTTTTCCCTTTCGACTTAGATTTACACTGTTTAGTTATGACAAAACAATAAACACATCATAAAAGGACTTTTTTCTTTGAAGCACAACAACAATTTTTTAAAACTATCATAAAACTTTAGTATTTTATGACAATAAGACTATAATTGTTTCCTATAATTATTTAATTAGTTTATATAATCAATTTACCATTTATTTATATAAGCATTATAAATTCGGTAAACCCAAGCATGTAAAATTCTCTTTTTTAACCTAAATATTGGTATTGGTAACCAAAAAAATAATAGTTATAATAAATTTCAATCTGTAAGCAATTTTTCAGTTGCAATAATTACAATTCTAGTACAAAAATTCGGTCATTATAACGAAACCCAAATTCGGTGTTCACAACCGTCTAAAAGAATCTTACTAAAAGAATTTGAATTTGAATGTCATTTAAAAAAATAAAATAATACGAAAAAGACTAAAAATATTTTATTTAATAAAAAATTACAAAAATACAAAATTCGAAACATAATTTAAGCAAATCAAGATACTGTGAGTGTCAAAATAAGTAAACAGCTCATTCCTTTTTAAACGAAGCCTTGTGAGAAGTATATAAATAATGATATAAAAAAGTGATATGCCAAAATTCTTCGGTAATTAGGTAGAAATTGAACTCATAAAAACAATTTGCAAAAATAAATTTGAATAACGATAAAATTGAATTTTTAACAAAATATACCAATTTTTACGCGTCAAAAAAAGTAAACAGTTGCACTTTTCTTTTATAAAAAGGTCAGTAAATTGTAAAAGTGGGAAAAGATCTCATATGTTTTTTAGTTTAGGTTTCAGGAAAGGACCAAATTATAATCTTAAATATGTTTCTTGCTTTAAAACGAGGTAAAAAGTGCTTGTTTAACAATAGAAAAACAAACTTCCCCAATAAACCATAGAACGATATGATAGCGGAAACGATAACATATTAGATGCCGATTATAATATTATATTGTATTGCAGAAAACGATATTATTATGATATTGAAACTTCGAAATATTTCTTTCCAAAAAAATAAAAAAAATTAACATTTCGAAAAAACTTCAAATAAAAATACAAAAATTAAAAATTTTTCAACAAACAAAAAAGCATTATTATTCCCTAAGGAATAATCATGCTTGCAAACAGTGTTGCCAGTTTAGCCTTTTTAAGGCTAAATCTATACTTTTTATTTTGCTTTTAGCCTCAAAATTTTCATTTTAGCTTCTAGCTTTTTTCTAGCCTTTTTTGATTTTTAATATAGCCTTAAAAAGGCTAAAAGCTTACTAAATTTATTTTAAGAGAATCATATATTTAAGCATTTTTGTATATTAATTCGCAGAAAAAATCGAAATTATTTATATTTAGCGAAAATTTTCGCCTGCGGCACATCGTTCCACAAAAATATTATGATTATTTTTTAACAAACTTTATTATCCGTAGATACTATTTAGGTTATATTTATAAATTCTCTAAAATATCTTTAAGAAATACCAAAAACTAATAAGAACAAAAAAATAAATGCGTTTTTTAATAAAACAATATATTAGCTTTTTTCTGTCTTTATTTTTTGGGACATTTAGCCTTTTCTGACCTTTTTTAAAGTCTAATTTAGCTTCCTTTTTTCTCAAGTCCTGGCAACACTGCTTGCAAATATTATTGATAATATTTGCATAAAATATGTCATGTATGATGATTTTTATGTTTTATTTTTTTTTTTTTTTTTATTTAGGATTTTAATCTTATTTTAGCTGATTATGATACTTTATAAATATATTAGAATATTTAAATGAATATAAACATAATTTTTGGTATTAAATGGCGTTCAGAAAAAAATTTGGTTCATGACGATTTTACTATCGTTATTAACGTAACAAAAACGATATCATTATTTTTTGGAAAAACGATATCATACACTTTAGTCCGTAAAAACTATCGTTTTAGATTCGAAAACGATTATCACTAGTAATAATTTTTATCACCTATATAATATCGTTTCGATATTGTTATAATATCGTTTGGTTTATTGGGTCAATTCAAACTCTAAAATAATATCAGATTTATAAGAAAAAGGAAAAAATCCTTGCGTGAAATTGCAAAAATGGTTTCAAGGAATTATTGCGGAATAATATATAAATATACCAAACATCATACAGCAGATTATTTTCCTCGGGCAAGATGGTTAAATCATTTAGGACACAAAGAAAAAAGCTATAGTTTGCGAAATCAAAGAAAGTCCTTCTTTTAGTACCTTAAAAAAGCTGAAAAAGTAACATTAATTTCCTCTTATTATTTTAGAGCTACTACCACTTTAGGAACACTACACAAAAAAGGCTTCCATATGGAACGCATTTGTTCCATAGACAAAAATCAAAATAAAAACATTTTTCAAATTGAGTTGAAATATACGTTTTTGGAAAAGTAGCAATATAGATCATATAATTAAAAAATATTTTTTTGGAATAACTTATTTTTGTGGCCACTAGAGGGCGCTAAATTCAGAGAATTTAAAGCCAATATTAATTAACCAAAAAGCTGGTTTTAAACTATTTTAGGAAAAAAATTGTCAAAAATTCTTTTTTTGATGCAATGCGTCGAAGTTTCGTTTTTTTAATACCTCAGAATATTGGTAAATTAAAACTATTATTATCTTTTAAATATAGTGTTTCGAATATGTATATATTATTGCTCAAATTTACACATATTTTTTACTTAAAACCTAAAAATTCCTTAAATTTGATGATGGATATAAAAAAATTACAAAAAAATTATACAATTTTTTTTACGGTTTATGTAAGTTTTTACAGTTATTTAATATATTAAAAAATAGTTAGAGCCTATTTTTTGTTATAACTTTAAAAAAAGTTTAATTGAAAAAGTTTCTTATTTTCCGTTTTTACTAAAATTTTAAAGTGTTCTCAATGTTGTTTATTTAGCTAAATTAAAATAAAATAATTATAAAAATTATTCCGAAGTTTTAGAAACATCTAAGGAATAAAAAAATATATTTTTTGAACCTAAAACATTACGTTAAAAATCCTCCAGATGGTGCTCATTTTTGGAGCATTTTTAAATTTTATTACAAAAATTACATAAGTTCAATGGAGTATTAAGAAAAATTATAAAAAATTATACAATTTTTTTTACTTGATTCTAAAATTTAGTATTGTTTTTTAATATATAAAAGAAGAATTGCGTCCTATTTTTTGCCACAACTAAAAAAAATAATAATTCAAAAAATTTATAAATTTCCTTTTATTACACAAAAGTCAAAAAATTATTTATGTTGAAATATTTAGAGTTGTTAAATCGACATTGCTTTAAAATTTAATAAAATATTGAAACTTAAAAAAATAAAAATTTTGGACCGGAAATCGGGCGAAATTAGGCAAATTAATGATTTACTGAACATAAAATGTGGGTGCAGAAATTAAAATAATATTTAAAAATTATAAGGCTTGGGGGAGGTAGGTATGTCCTTGCTCCTATTAAAAAGAATATTGTCTGATCCATAAAAAACCCATTTCCAATAGCTATCGTAAACTTTGATAATGTTTTGACCAGCATTTTGGAAGAAAATGCGTTTACACATTTCAGAATATATTGGAGGTAGGCGTGTTCTTGCTCCGATTTTTTTAAAACTTTGTATATATTTACTTTGGGTCTAAAGATATATAAATGTGCCAAGTTTCAATTTTCTGCAGCACCTCCTTCTATTTGTAGAAAATTAAAAACGGTATGTTAGCCAGAAATGCGTTTTTCTCATTTCAGGATATATGGGAGATAGGCGTGCTTTTGTTCCGATTTAAATAAAAATTGGCAGAATCATAAATAATCTATATTTAACTGCAATTACAAAATTTGGTGGAATTTTGACTAGTATTCACGCAGTAAATCCATTTTTTTAGTTTCAGGATATATTGGTGGTGGGCGTGTCCTTGCTTCGATTAAAAAATAAATTAGAAGACATGTAAACAATCTATTTCTAATGGCTGCCACACATTTTGGTAAAGTTCAGATCAGTATTTTAGAAAAAAATTAGTTTTTTAAGTTCCGGATATATTGGAGGTAGGCGTGTTCTTGCGCCAATTTTTTCAAAACTTCGTATTTATGCATTCTAGGTTTAAAGTAATATATGTACCAAGTTTCAATTTGCTACGACAACTCCTTCTATTTTTGTCCCATCGTTGTATGGGATCAAAGCACTGTGCCACGTAAGGACACTATATATCGTAAGCCAACCAAACTAAATGTTTGAATCTCGCCCAAAAGTATTAAAATTAGTGCTAAACCTCCAGGAAAAATTCAGGAAACCGTTTTACTCAAATGACGAAAGTAAATTTAAATATTTGGTGCCAAAAAAAAAAAAAAAAACACGAAAAATATTGCAAAGATGGAATTAAGGCATTAATGTCACATATGTGGTTGCGATAGTTGAACATAATCGAGACTCGGTAATGGTCTGAGGATGTCAGTAATTTCATATTTATAGAATCGACAATGAAATAGAAGATCATAAGATCATTTTAAACATAATATGGATACTAGTGTGCGAAAATTTTGTTTATTGCACAACTACTTAATCCAAATTGACAAAGATCCCAAGCATTTTTCCAAAATTGTGAGAGAATGGTTGCTTTATCTTACTCCCAAACCTATTTGTAATGTTCTGAAATCCCCAGACTTTAATCCAATCGGGCATCTGTTGGATCGTATTGGCAAAAAATTAGAAAAAGTACCATTATTTGCAGTGATCATCTCTAGCTGGCATTACAGAAAGAGTAACAGAAAATATCACCAAATTTAGCCAAAAAACTTGTCGACTCGTTGCCCAGGATATTAAAGAATAAAATAAAGCTAAATGGAAAATATACAAAGTATTAAATACAATTTTATTTTGCATTTAATTATAAAACTGTTTACTTTTTTATTTGAAGCGTAAAAAGATATTGATTCACAAAAAGTGCATTATTTTATAATGTGCTGCTGTTTTATAATTTTTTTGTAATGAAATCCATATTTAGTTAATTACCAAACAAATGTGCATTTATCTTTTCTATATAGCATTTTTAATCTAAATATCAAATAACTTTATTTTTAAGAATACTTGCTGTTTACTTTTTTTTACGCTCACAGTATATTAAATCAAGATCATACATAAATCAGGTAAGTGATAAATACAAACAATTATATATTTTTTTTTTTTTTTTTGGGATTCACGCGGGATAATCCACATGGATTACCTTCAAAAGGGAAAAGCAATAAATGGCGAATATTATGCCAACTTATTAGATCGATTTAATGAGGATTTAAAAAGAAAACGACCCCATATGGCAAAGAAAACAATTCTTTTTCATCAAGATAATGCACGGGTGCATACGTGTGCAGTCTCAATGGCAAAACTCTATGAATTGGGCTATGAATTGGTACATCATCCCCCATATTCTCCGGATTTAGCCCCTAGTGACTACTTCCTATTTCCAAGCCTAAAGAAATGGCTCGGTGAAAAGAGATTCAGCTCCAATGATGAAATTATTGACCAAACAAATGTCTCTTTTAAGGACCTAGAAAAATCCTATTTTTTGGAAGGTATACAAAAACTGGAGAAACGTTGGACTAAGTGTATTGAGTTAAAAGGAGATTATGCGGAAAAATAAATTTTTGTTTTGCAAAAAACACTGTGTTTCATTCAAAAATTCATGGACTTATTGATCCGCCCTCGTAGAACTATAATGCGAATAAAAAATTTTTAATGGTAAATTCAACATTTCCTTTTTTTGCTAAAACTTCTTTTTAAAAGTGAAAACATTAAAAATGTTTCATTTTATCATATTTATCTTAAAGCTGGCAAAGCCACGAGTAAACACGCTACGTATCAGCACAAATCTTGATTGCATTCACAGTTAAGTTAGGATATCCAGGCATACCTACAGTTAAGTAGAGATACACTAGTGTATAGTCTTAAATAAAAAAATAGGTGGATTAGCTGGAATTTAACGTGCTAAATAAGAATCATATTTTACTTTTTTTTTTTCTTTATCACTTATTGATTTTTTTTTATGGGTATAACTACTATGACCCCGCCTTTAGACAGTCACAGTTGTATACAACTCCAATATATAGCGACTTAAATTGTCTTTGAACCGAATTCACATAATTTTTTGTTTAGTTAATATTTCTGTAGTTATTTTCTAATGGTGAACATTTTGATCTATAACTCTGAAATTCTTGATCGAATAAAAAATATTGTTAACATACCTTGAAGACAATTTTCGTATGCATCTTTTGGTGTATCTTTTATCTTTTTAAACGGTTATTGAATTATAGTCTAAAGTTGACAAACTGTTCTCAAATTTTATAGTGTGACCGCTTTATAGGGTGATGATATTAGTCATGCCCATAAAAAAATCAGTTCGTGATAGAAAAATGACGAATACAGACTCTCGTTTAACTCGTGAAAATCCACCTAGTCCACCTATGTTTGTTTCAAGAAAAAAATAAAAAAAAAAAATTAACATGGGTATTTCTACTTAACTGTGAATAAAATCGAGATTTGTGTATCAATTTTGAAGATACATGCCTTATTTTATTCGCAACATAACCGGCTTTAAAATTTGATGTTTCTATTTGTTAAAAGAAATTTTAGTAAAAAAAAAAATTTAAATTTAGCATGAAAAATATTTTATTGGACACTTACTTATTTCAAAATAATTTCGAAACTATTAAGCACATAAAAAGATTATGTTGGGATAATTTGAAGGCATTTTTAGTAAGCATCTTTTGGTGTATCACTTATGTCAATCGTACACACCATTCTAGAGTTATGAGGAAATGCTTGTAGTTACGTGAGATTTTACATGAATAACCTTAAATTTCGGATTTCTAAGTTATTTTGTAAGATCTACTAAATACCATAAAAAAATGTTCCTACTTTTAAAATAAATTTTGGAAATAAAAGACACTGAAAGTAAGTTTCAAAAAATTTAGAAATTTATTGAAATTCCTCCCAATATTATTATTTCCTTTCTTTTTTTTTTTCATCACACACTTAACAGTTTGTGTCAAGTTAAATATTTATTTTACGAGTTATCTGAACTTATGTGAAAACTATTTTATTTTAAAAATTTTAAAATTTGCATGTTACATTTAATAATTGCAAAGTACTTTTATTATCTCATTTGGAATGTAACAAATTCAATTTCTATTTAAATGCACACTTACACGACTAAAAACTTCATTTGCAATAATTTCCTTTTAAAATATCCTGAATCCTGTTGCTAAACCTCTGTTAACCCAGTATAAATAAACAAATGAAACTAATACTAAGAAAGATAACAAACCACCTTAAACCGCACATTAATGCAATACTCTCACTTGTGCAACAAATAACTCCTTTAAAATAAACAACAAAAGGAAACCTACAAAAAAATAAGTTAAAAAATTCTAATAATGTTTATTTTTTCACTCACATATAAAGGTGAGTGTGTGTATTAGAATACTATATAAGAGAGTATGTGCTTGATTATAGACTTCAATGACAAAAAAAAAAAAAACTAGAACTTAACCTATATTATGTGAGTTTAAATAAAAAAAAAGCAAATATAAATAAATAATATAAAAAAGGATGAAGTACAGATTGGTAATAAAAAAAAATCAGATATAAAATACAAATTTAATTTTACTCTTTAGACTTTTTGTTCTCTTAATTTCCTTATTTTAAGCTCTTAAATAATATAAATAAAATTTCCCAGTATTTTTGTTAAAGAATGCATAAGGCCAACCATTTCCTTACACAAAAATTATTTCAGTTTAGTTACAGACTTGCGTACTTTATGAAGCCACAATATTTTGGATGACGGATAAAATCTGTTGGCTGGGCACGTTAAAACATAATAAAAAATCAAAATAAAAACATGTGTTTAACACCATCATAAATTTGGGAAATAAATCATCAAAATAATTTTCAAAAAATCAAAAGAAAAAAATAAAAGATTGATATTAAAATCTAACCTAAAATAAAACTAACAAAATTAAATAACAGAAAAAATAAAAGATCCAAAGTAAATTATTTCTTAAAAAAGGATATCAAATATCCTTGCAAAGCCTTTAAAAAAATTCCTAAAGATATTTTAACAAGTCTATAAATACTTAATAACAAAACAAAGTACTTATTTCCTTTATAATATTCTAACGGTATAACTTTCTATTACTTTTACCGTTAGTCACTTTGTGCGCCATTTCTTTTGATTACTCAATAAGTCTCTATTAAATTCTAAACTTCCAAAAGTCTTAACAAAGTGCTTCTAAGTGCGTTTTGTTGTGTTTAAAAGTTAAAGAAAGGAATAATTCAAATCAATTTAAAAGAAAATAAAATTCAATCAAATAAAATCATTTCAGTAGTCATTTCAATGGCTTCTGTCAACATCTATTAGCAAAAAGAAAGAAAAAAATATATCCTTAAAAGGCAAATTGTGTGTTTTTAAAGCTTAAAAAGAAATTCAAATCATTTGAAAAAAAATAATAAATAAGAAAATATAATATAAAGAAAATTTTCTTTTCCATTAAAATTAAATTAAAATCATTAGCTTAATTTAATCAAATTTGCATAAAGTAAATTATTGTGTGTATTGAAAATAATTCTGTGAAAATAAAAAATAGTCTAAAGCCGTTAGAAAGAAGTGAAGTGTTAATTGAAATAAAAAAAAAAAAAAAAATCAAATAAAATTTAATCAAAAAGTGCAAAAATAGCTATTAAAAAAAAAAATTCAAAGAAAATTTATTCAAAGTTCTATAGGACTATTTAGTGAATTAAAAGCAATACTTTATAGGAATACACCTATTTACATACCTACATATTTGGATTAATTGTTAAATCTTTAAAAAGAGGTTTGTAGAAAATTATTTTTATCACGTAAGCCTTATTTTTGTATTGTTTAAATATAAGAAAAAAGTTTTTCTAAGAAAAAATTAACCATATTTCTTTTTTTAATATTTACATAAGTTATAATTAGGGAGCGGATTTTTATGCATTTATTTTTTGAAAATATGCGCTTAAAACTGCATTTAAAAATATACCAAAAATTTAAAAAATATGCATTTACTTTTTTAATATTTTTTAAATAAAAGGAACAATTTTTTTTTTATATCACAGAAAAGAGTAAAATTTTGTTTTGATTATCAAAATGATTTATTCAATTGAAAAATGTTTAAATTTGCACCTCTCACCAAAATGATTATATCAATTACCAAAAATTGTAAAAACTGGAAAACAAAAATTTTATTTCCAATTAAACACTTAAGAATTCAAATAAAAAAATAATTTGAAAAATTATAAACTTTAAACAATGTGTTAATTGCATGAATCAAAAACTTAAATAAAAATAAAATTAATATTTGAATTAAATCAATCAAGTAGATGATTGAATGAATTAAAGTGTTAATTGAAAAAAAAATATATATATATATATATCGTCCATTCCATGAGTCATCTGGGACAATAAAATCTACTATTTTTAATATTTTTTTAAATTTCATAAATTTTTTCATACAAAAATTTAAATTTTTCAAAAAATTTTGTTTTTTAACTTTTTTTGGTTATACTCTTTTAGTAATATGTGCTTTAAATGTTTATAACTCCTTAAGTAGACGTCGGATTTTATTGATTTAAAAAGTAGTATAAAGTTTATTACTATAAATATTGTAAATTATATTGTATGAATCAAATATAATTTGTTTGCTAATGATGCACTCACGAAAAGAATGCAATTTTCGGATGAATTTTTAAGAAATTTCTACCCTTTTGATTTTAAATATTTTTGCTCAATATTGAAGACAAATATATATATTATATAAAACATTAGCACTTAATCTGGGACAAATAGGTCTTCTACCGCAAATAACAAATTGTGAAATATAATGATTAAAATTAATTTTAAAATAAGCTCACAAAAATTAAAAAATACAAAAATAAAAAAAAAAAAAATAATAAAAAATTTTGTATGAAAAAATTTGAAGAAATATTTTAAGAATTTTTTTTAAAATAGTGAACCATTTCGTCCCAGAACAATTTATATTGCAATTTTTAGCAAACATATTAATGTTTTTTATATCAGAAGAAGAAAAAAAATTGAGAAGGTATAAATTTTTCAAAAATGCATTTTAAAATTGCATTATGAATGCATTTTTAAATGATAGTATTATTTTTAAATTACTACATTTATAGTGGACATATTCTTCTTAAATACGCAATTTAAATCATTAAAATCCATTAACAACTTTTAGAGATATTGGTGTTTAAAGTTAGACACTTTTGCGATTTTTTTGACTTTTCGAAAAATCAAAATAGCGAATAAATTCGCGAATTTTTCAAAATTCAAAAAAATAAAAATAGAGGTATTTAAATTGCTCCATAGGGTATGCGTATACCAAATATTATTAAAATCAGAAGACATACAAAATATTCTTGGGCGTTCTTTCATGGAATAGACGATATATATCTTCTTTGCACATATTTTGTTGAAATGTCATTGTTTTACATTATTATTACTTTTTTTTTTTTTTTTTGGAAGGAAATTTTATAAGTTTTTTGGAATTTATCTTCTGAATCATCTGTGGTGGCTTCTTGGTATTAAAAGTGTTTCTGAAACTGTTCTTTTTATACATATAAAAATAATCCATTTGTTTGCCGATTTTTCCAATAAGATAAAAAAAAAAAATGGAAAATTCCTGTCATAAAACATTTGTTGTGTAGTTTCTGGAAATATTGAAAAAAGACTGACATGAAAAAATGAATATGAAACAATATTGATGGCATATTTATAACTTATTGGACCGTATTAACTTCACTTGGGTCACGTTTTTTATAATTAGACATTTATCTATAATTAGACCTTTAGCTACCAAAATTCTTCAGAAGACTCTTCATCGCAACACTTCTCAACTTTTCAGAGACATTTATTCCACTCGACCCGCTATTTTATAATTTGGCTTTTTATATGTTTTCTTCTATCAGCTACCAAAATTCTTGAAAGCATTCTTCATCGTAACACCTACGAAATTAATATTACATATACATATGAACGTACATATTACATACAATTAAACACATACAAACCTATACCCAGCAAACATGGCAATACGAAAAATGTTTCGCCAAACGTATTGCCTAGATGAAAAATATTATTGCGGTAATAATCGAATTCGTATTGCGGAAGAAACTTCTTTCGGGTGAAAAAGTGTCTCTAAGCAATACGATAGCAATTCTTCCAGATGATTATCTGGCAATATTGCCAGATAACCATATGGAAGACAAATGGAAGATATCGCTAAGATGATATTAGGAAGATAAAAAAAAAAGATTTTCAAAGAACCTAAACAGAAAAAAACAAAATTATACATTTTAAATTATAATTTCTAATGTATTTGCATAAACCATAAAGAATTTAATCTATTTACATGGTATAAATGTAAAATTTTTTTGATTCTTTGTGTAACGGTGCTTTGTAAGGAACTGATTAACACAATTTAGATTTTTCTTCATATACCCTTTAATAAAAAGAAAATATTTGAAAATTTTGTAAATGAAGAAAAACGATAACTTAATTTAACTTGAGGATTTCTTTAATACTTGTATAAGCCAAAAGAAGAACGAAATAAATAAATAAATATACACAATTCTAAATTCCTATTATCTTAACAAAATTTTATAAAATAACCTTACAAACATTTGGAAGATATCTTCCTAGAAGATATTTACGCCATATCTTCTTTTTATTATATGGAAGAAAATCATCAAAGCAATATTTTTATAATATTATATTTTTATCAGTTTAGAGAAAATTAGGAACAAACACAAAAAATAGATAAAATTTTTATTTTTTGGTCATTTATAAAATAAAATTTATCATCAAATTATCGCTCTTTTTTCAGTAAGGGGATTATCTCCTCCGCAATAAATTGACGATATCTCATTGAAATCATTTAGAAGAAATTAACGCAATACATACTTTTATTTTTCAGTCACATTTTTTCATTTATCGAAAAATTATTTAGAAATTAAAAAAATATTAGAAATTAATAGCCTGTTTCTCTATGTCGAACGAAAATCTAAGCGAACGAAAGCAAGTCGAACGAATTCGAATCAATTTGGGTTTCTGTATTTCCTACGCTTTCGTTCGCATGGAGTTACGTCTTTTCGTATTGTTGTTGTTTTATTTTTCTTTAATAGTAACTTTTTTTTGTAAATATATTAAAAATACTACTAAATTGTTTAAACATAGATACAACTAAGTAAATAAACAAGAAAAAATAAAATAATTTAAAAAAATTAAAAAACAAAAATTTTCTTTGATTTTTTTTAGAAATTGTTTTTTAGGCACAAATTCGTGATTTATGGATACCAAATACATCAAAATGAATAATAAACATGATTAAGGAACATTTGCAATGTCTTTCTGAGAATTTTTCTTATTTTTCTTTAAAAAAATCAACCAGTCGAAAGCAAAATAGCAAGTGACTGATTTTGACATTTTTGTTCTTATCGTTCGAAATACAGAAACCCAATTTTATATGAAAACACTTACGTTTTCTTTCGACTTGTCGTTCGACTCATTGTTCGCATAGAAGTGAGTTAGAGAAACCCAAATCAGTTTTCGTTCGCTTAGAAGGCGAAAGAAAGCTTTCGTTCGACATAGAGAAACAGGCTATAAATGTCTCTTAGAAAAAAAATATATATCGACCATTCCAGGAAAGAACGCCCGAAAAAGGGTATTTTTTTACTTGATGGCTTTCAATTTCGATAAAAATTTGTATATATAAACTCCATTAAGCCTTTTATCAATTTCAGTTTTCAGTTTTGTGAAATTGCAAAAACTCGCGATTTAATTTCGCTTTTTCATTTTCTCAAAAACCAAAAAAAAAATTATAAAGTATGTAACTTTGAATAGCAATATCTCTGGAAAAACTTTGTGAATTTTAATGATTTAAACGGCCTTTAAATTTCGCATATCGCGGCTTTACGACGAACGTTTTAAAAATAAAAAAGATTTTTTAAAAATGCATTTTAATGCAATTGCATTTTTCAAATGCATTTTTCTTTAAATATGCTATTAAAATTTTTTAATTTTTTAACATAAATGAAAAGCTTGAAATCTTTACATTAAAATAAAAGTGTCAAATTTTTGGGACGCGAAAATCTTATATGCATAATACAATTTTTATAAAAACATGTTTCAAATTTTTCATATAAAAATAAATTTTTTTCTTGTTTTTGGAATTTTCTTTAAAATTTGTATAAAAGTTAACAAAATATTAAAAGTATGCGATTTTAAATATTCATATCTCTTGAAGTTATTGATGGATTTCTGTAATTTAAAAAGTATTTATAAGGCCATTGCATATTTTTTGTGTAATTTAGTCAACATTTCGAAAACCACCTCTTCGATCCATAATATTTTAAAAATATAAATGCAGTATTTAGATGCATTTTTGTTAGTTGCGAATTTATTAATTTTTAATTTTTCAAAAGTGTGTTTAAAAATGCTTTGTTTGTTATAATTTAAAACAATAATTAGTCTGATACATATAATTTTACTATTTTTAACGAATTTTTAAAAATAACACAATACATTTTTATTTAACAAAATACGTAAAGCTACTCATAATACCAGAAAAATATAATTTTTATATGAAAAAATTTAAATGAGTTAAAGAAATGGGGAAATTATGCACAGTACATATGTGCGTCCCAAAAATTTGAGATTTTTATTTTAATGTAAATATTCCAAACTTTTCAATTATGTTAAAAAATTAACAAATTTGAATAGCATATTTCAAGAAAAATGCATTTAAAAAATGCAATTGCATTAAAATGCATTTTTAAAAAGTATTTTTTATTTGTAAAATATTCATGTTAAAGCTGATATAATTACAATTCAAACGCCGTTTAAATCATTAATTTCCGCAAAGCCTTCCCAGAAATATTTGTATTTAAAGTTGTACACTTTCGTGATTTTTTAGGTTTTTTCGAAAGTAAAAAAGCGAAATAAAATCGCGAATTTTCTGAAATTAGCAAATCTGAAAACGTATTTATCTATAGACACCCATAGACTTTATACGTGTAAAATTTTATAAAAATCGGAGAAAACTCGGTATATTTTTGGGCGTTCTTTCATGGAATGGACGATGTATATATATATATTTCATGTGAGCGTGCAAATTTTACAGGCCTTATGATGTGACGAAATATATGCATGATTTACAAGATGGTAAAGCATTGTAATCATATTATTTTTAGATTTCTTTAGCAATTTGTTATTTATAATTTTTTAGCAATAATATTATTATCACATCTTCCAGAAGATTATCTGACATTATCGTCTTTTTTTCACCTAGATGATTATCTAGCAATATTGCTTATTGTTTATCCAGACGTATCGGTTCTAACAAAACTAATAAACAGTAGCTTAGAAAGTGCTATCGTGCCAGATCTTCTGAAAACATCCAATATAAGACCTATTTATAAAAGTGGAGCTACAGCAGAATACAACAATTATAGGCCTATTGCAATACATCCCGTGATCGAAAAAATACTTGAAGAAGTCGTTGTCAGAAGGTTAACTGAATTTTTAAATAAATATAAAATTATAAATAATAATCAATATGGCTTCCAAAAGGGTAAGATTATTAATAAATTACTCGGTAACTTCGCACATCACATTAATTCCCGCTTAAGCAGTAATCACCACTGTCTAGTGTTATATATTGATTTCAGCAAAGCGTTTGACACGCTTTCACACCAAAAACTAATTGAAACATTAGAAAGAGTAGGAATTAGAGGTAACGCACTTAAATGGTTCCAAAACTACCTTAATATGAGATCATATCAAGTCAAAGTTAGCAATATTCTGAGCAATGAAACAACATCAAATTATGGAGTACCTCAAGGATCAAAGTTATGACCAATTTTATATATCATCTATGCCAATGATATGATCAGATGTTTAAACGAAAGCGAAACATTTGCTTATGCAGATGATACTGCAATCGTTGTGGCAAACAAAAATATAAATTCGGCTACTCAAATGATGCAAAAACAGCTAGATATAGCAACTTAATGGTGCCACGACAATGGTTTAATAATCAACGCCACAAAAACGAAAATAATGCACATTAAACCAAGGCATCTGGCAGACTCACAAATTGAAATAAAATTTCATAACCAAGAATGTCTTCATCAAAAAGTATTAAATGCTAATAACCACAATGAAACATGTACCACCAATATCGAACTGGTAAAAACTTATAAATACTTGGGTGTCTATGTCGATTCTAATTTTAAGTGGAAAACTCTAGTGGATGACGTAATAATGAAGCTTCGAAAATCATCATACATGTTGTACCACCTGAGCAATTGTGCAACGTACGGTGTACTAATACAGGCATACTTTTCACTTGCTGAAGCTTATATCAGACATGTAATTGCTGCCTGGGAAGGTGCCACGTACTGTAACGCGTTGCAGAAGTCACAAAATCAAATTCTGAAGCTACTTTGGAAAAATTACCGTTATTCAACAAACTCAACTACACACAACACAACAAACGCAATTATACAAAACCCAACAAACATAACTACAAACAATTCAACAAACACAATCACATACAACCCAACAAATGTAAATATGTCAACAAATTTACGTCACATCTACAACACTTTCACCTATCACAACCACCAAAACAACACATCAAACACCAACACAATACAAAACAACACAACTTTGTTTCCAACCAGCAGCACAACGCAAGATACCTAAACAACATCAACATCGCGAAAGAGCTGAAAATATTAAATATAAAAAGCATTTTTTCCGCCACCATTGCAAATGATTTCTTCATCAGCAATAACTTCTTGAAAGAAATAGATCATGCCTATAACACACGACGCAGAGCACAAAAGCGATTCAAGATCGAGCGATTCTCCAACGAATATGGAAAAAACACACTATCCGTCACTTTACCGGCAATACTGAACAAATTCCCTGTAAACATTATGAGTACAAAAAATGAGTACAAAAGAAAAAAACTCATAAAAAACTTTTCAATCAGTTCGCAATGAACTCTCAAATAAATTATTATTTATCTTTATTATTATCCTGCTGTCGAGCCAAAAGGCTTAGCGAATTAGAATTTAAAATAGAATTTAAAATATAATCTTGTTAATATTGAAATTTTTATAATATTGTTAAATTTAAATAGTTATTATAAATAAAGAATTAAGTTCTATTTAAAAAAAAAAAAAAAAAATTCTTATTGCTTAGATGTATTGCCAGTGACGCACAATCTCTCCCGATGGGGGAAACTTCCGCAATACGAATATGCATATTGCCGCAATAAATTTTTTCTTCTAAGCAATACGATTTCGAATCATTTTCGTATTACTTTGCTTGTAGGGAAACAAATTAAAAATGACAAATGACAATAAATAAAAGTTTTCTTTTTTATTTTTTATTTTGTATTGCGAAAATTACTCGGAAGCAACAAAAATATGAAAATACAAAATATAACTTGATCATTTCTTCTTAGATGATAAATTAGGGATATTGCCACATTATCAGCCAAGAAGATATCTTCCATTTGTTTGCAGGGTACATGACTTTTTTTTCCCATCATAAATATAATGCTCTCGCTATTTTCGCGTCCTTTCATGTCACGAAGATACTAACAACAGAAAATTTTTCCAAAATTTCGATTAAAGTATACAAATCTGATGTTGGTATTTTACATTTTTTTTTTATATTTGGTTTAAAAATTTATATTAAAAAATAAAACGTCAAAATTAATCAGGTATGTGATGAAAATCGATTTCGAACCAAAAACTATTGAAAAACGAAAAAAGTTGTGATACGCATATATTTTTCGATTTCATTTCCGTTTTATTGTAAAAACGAACTCGATTTCATTTTCCATTTTGTTCTATGAAAATCACAATAAATTAATTTGTGATAAAAAACGAAACTAACATGATTTTATCGATTTCAAATCGAAACAACTTTGGTACTCGTTTTAAAATCGATTTCATTTAAAAGTGTTATTAATAGCCTGTTTCTCTATGTCGAACGAAAGCTTTCTTTCGCCTTCTAAGCGAACGAAAACTGATTTGGGTTTCTCTAACTCACTTCTATGCGAACAATGAGTCGAACGACAAGTCGAAAGAAAACGTAAGTGTTTTCATATAAAATTGGGTTTCTGTATTTCGAACGATAAGAACAAAAATGTCAAAATCAGTCACTTGCTATTTTGCTTTCGACTGGTTGAATTTTTTAAAGAAAAATAGGAAAAATTCTCAGAAGGACATTGCAAATGTTCCTTAATCATGTTTATTATTCATTTTGATGTATTTGGTATCCATTAATTACGATTTTGTGTCTAAAAAACAATTTCTAAAAAAAATCAAAGAAAATTTTTGTTTTTTAATTTTTTTAAATTATTTTATTTTTTCTTGTTTATTTACTTAGTTGTATCTATGTTTAAACAATTTAGTAGTATTTTTAATATATTTACGAAAAAATGTTACTCTTAAAGAAAAATAAAACAACAACAATACGAAAAGACGTAACTCCATGCGAACGAAAGCGTAGGAAATACAGAAACCCAAATTGATTCGAATTCGTTCGACTTGCTTTCGTTCGCTTAGATTTTCGTTCGACATAGAGAAACAGGCTATAAGAGTTCGTGTTAATGCCATTAATTTTATTTCAACATAAAAAATTATATTCTTACAAGAAAACTATATACAAATACCAAAAAGTAATTTAGATTTGTGTGAAAGCTTTAGACAAATTTAGGGATTCTGTAAATCTCAATATTTAAAATTTTAATTATGCCTAGCTGGTCATGTCTCATATACAAGTGTTTTGTACCTAGTGTTGGTACATATAATAAAGCGATGATCGTATCGACCACAGCTTATTCCTGAAAAGTCGGACCTTTTAAAAACATGTTACATTCCTTTTATTATACTGTAAATTCACATACGGTTTTACAAATTAAAATCTTAAAGTTGCAGGATGTAGTTACCATAAAAGAGAAATCTGCTTAACACTACTAGAAAATAATTGCGTTCGCCAAATTTCTAAAATTTGAAAACCGCTCATCAGTACTGTTTAAGAGAACTTAAAAATAAATCTTCACCAGTAAAAGATTTGGTGTTGATTTTTAAATTTTAATTATCCGGACATCAATTATCGAAAGTACAACTGACTTGTATCACCATAAATTGTATCCCTTATTAAAGTTTTACTTTTATGAGCACAATGATTATCTTGTGTATTTCTCGGAATCAAGAGTTGTCTCTTCTGTGGCAGCCTCATCCAGAAACTTTCAGACTATTTGTCCATTATTTTTTTGTGATTATATTTAAATATATTAAAAAGTAAATATAATTTTATTTATTCATGTATTTTTAATTTATAAAAAACAAATTTGATCTACATGTTTCTTTGATTTGACAAGAAACATGTAGAACAGAAACAAAAATTGAAAAATGAAATCGATCGAAATTCATCACAACCCAATCGATTTGAAAACTCGATTTACTTTTGAAATCGATCGAATTTCATCACATACCTGAATGTGTTTTTTTTTTTTTTTTTCTATGTGAAAATTGATTGTATTAATTATTTCGTAAATTGAATTTTAATATAAAACCAAACAAAAAATTTAGGTAATAATTTGTTTTTATACAAGAAAAAATATTATTCCATCTTAAGCTAAGAAATGCAATACATTTTGTATTTTTAGAAGTTAAAGCCAAGATTTAAAAGATCAATACTTATTATTAGGGGGCGGATTTATATGCATTTATTTTTGGAAGTTATTCTATAAGAAGAAACAAAAATCAGTCCATTTTAAGATAAGAAATGCTATATTTTAAAAGATCAATACTAATTATTTGTACTTTCTTAATACAACCTTAGTTAGATAGATTTTTATTTATATACACAAACATATTTTTTACTAAGTTGTGAAATGTAAATGAAAATGATCTTTCAACGTCAACAGAAGTGATAGGAGTGTACCCAGGAAAAACTTAGCTTCTATTTTTAAAATCAACTGCTTCCTGTATGCATTACATTGTAGCCTTATTCGCCACTCGCAGCATTACCTAATACTACTTCAATAACTGGTATTTAGTAAATATGAAAGTAATTTGATTTTTAAGTGGATGAGTTGTCTAGAGCGCCTAACTAAAAAAACGTGTTTTTAAAATCAATGAGAGTTCAACTCCCACTTAAAGTAAACGCATTTTTTTATAAATTGTGTTTATTTATTTCCCTATATGAAAACCACTTTTTAGCATACAAAAATATAAGTCGATTGTGGTGTAGCGACAAAGACGGCAGACTAACAAACACAACCAAACAACTCTTTTGGAATCCAAAAAAAAAAAAACTTATTTAATTTTGGACATCTCCAACAAAATTCATCAGTTATAGCACCAAAAATGGAAGCAGTTTTTCATACCGATTTCGCTTACAAATCACGTTATTTAGTAGGCGAAGTTTTTGCTGGATATTTGAATAATTGTAGTTCAGAAGAAGAGTATTCTTCTAAACACGAAACATCATCTGAACGTAAAGTAATTGATTCTGATTTTTTTTTTTTTTTTTTTCATTTTCTCAAATTATTTATTTTTTTAAATAACAGCTTGCAACTTTAATTTTATTTTTTCCTTCACTCCTTATAAGAGAAATAAGCTAATATTTTTTCGAAAACTTTACTTTTTTGTGAAAATTAAAAAGACAAAAATCCATTAAAGATTTGTAATGGAAGACTTTTATTATTTTATATTGATTAATAGCAGTATAAGTGTGAAACGTAGACATAATAAATATAAAAGATTGATGATATAAACATCAATTATTATTTAAGACTTGCACAATTTATTTAAGTGCGTGTAGCATGACATCAAAAAGAATAGACTTTCTTAGACCATACAAACAATGACCATAACCATTTTTTCCTATTAAAAGATAATTAATGTACTAGACTAAATAATTATAACAAAAAAAAAAAAAAAAAAAAAAAGAAATACATTTACTTATTATAAAGAAATTAACTACAATTACTTTATACAAATACATATAAAACACTTTTGCTATTAATTCTAAATAGAAAAAAAAACCTACAAAATTGTCTGTCAAATAAAAGCAAAACGCTAGTTAAATTTATGAATTATATAACAATTGTTAAACGTTAAATAAATTAAATAAATTATAAAAAAAAAATTTCAAGGTTGCTTAATAATAGTAAATAAATAAAAAAATGTTGAGAAAAAAATAGAAAAAGAAATAAAACGATACTAAAATGAAATGAATTGTTTTTATCATCAACAAACACGCACGCAATTTGATTGAATACAAAGGGCAGAAGGTGGTTACCAACAAACAAACGAACAAACAAACAAAAATTTGAATAAAAGAAACAAAATGTTACAAAAGGAAATTACATGACGTTAAAACAAGTTACAAAGGAATGTATTAAAAAAAACTCATACACAACAATAAAAACATAAAATAAAAATAATAAAAATGAGAAAATCAATAAAAAAGTTAAGTCGAAATCTTATAGCCATCGTGATTTTTTGTTTTTATTACAAATTGTTAAATTTTATAACTTTTTTCACGAATTTACTTTAAATGCTGTAAAGCGAAATTTAACTACAATTTTATTTATTATACCCTACGGAGGCCAAAATTTAAGGTCTACAGAGTAACAAGTTCAATAAAATATTTTTTACTAATGACTAAATCAAATAGAAATACCAATCAACAAAATATTTAGCAGCCCAAAACAGTGCAATTTTTTCCTGATTCCCAATATATTATCTCAGCTAAATAATATTTATCTTAAGTTAATGAAATTTTCTCTTCTAAGCTGTAGCTTATAACATGTCCGTCTTGACCATCCATATCTTTTCTGTTTTTACAGCCGCTTATTTACTCATTTTATCAACCACCTGTGCGTATACTTTATGCCTGAATACACAATTTTTATATTTTTTATTTGTTTGTTTTTGTTTTGATTTTAAGTGTACGTTTTTCAACTTTGTTATTTAATACTTTGCCACATCATGAGGCAATATAAAAATAAAATAATATTAACAACAAAAACAACAAATTATTAAGTTGTTCATGCCACCACTTATAAAAAGCCCTTCCGCTACAAACACTAAATATTTATTTCAGAAAAATATACATTTATTCGTCTGAAAATTATGACTTATACGCTCTAGGTGAAAAAATTCTTTAAGGTCGAATGAATTTCTGGGTATTTGAATATGGCTTACAGTACAAAAATTATTTATCTTTTATAACATTTAATTTGTAGTTTTAGTGCTTTAAAGTGGAAACAATAATAGCATTAAAAGAAACAGTATTGAGTATGAAATTCAAGTAGAAAAATTGAGGGAACAAATGTATTTACGTGTGTTTGTATATATTTTAAGTAAATAAGTATTCAAATGTAAATTTAAATATTTAAATTGTAAACAATTTTAATATAGATTTCGAAAACACCCAGGAAAAATTGTATTAGTTCTACAACTAGTTCCAGAACGCATGAAAATAGCCTGTACTTGTTCTACTTTGGCGTTACGACCAATGATTTCTGTTTGAAATTGTCACCTCCAGAACTTGTTCTGTGGAAGTGTTACGTAGCCAGTACCCATTCTATGGAACGGTTCTAGAACTAGCTCTTTAATCAATGATTTTTGTTCGAAATTGTCACATTAAGAACTAGTTCTATAGAAGCGTAAGAGAACGGTTTCAGAACCTTTTTTATTCTAATGAGCTATTTCTTAAAGGGCACTTTTAAGATCAATTTAATTTGGTAAATAAATTTTTTAAATTTTTAAATTTTTTATACAAGTTTTTTAAACCGTTCTAGGAAGTTATTCGAGAACTAGTAATTTCTTTTTAGAAGTGATGTAGAAGTCATACAGAATTTGTTCTTAAGCACTAGTTCTCTAAAGCATTCATTAAAACGAATTGAGAATAGCAATAAAGTTCTACTCCATTTGTGTCAGAATTGGTTGTAATACCACTAGTTCTTAGGATGTTATTAAAGAATCTGAAGTGGTTCTGACTATACCAGTTCTAGAACTATTGATTTTAGAACATATTCTAAAATTTTTCCTGGGCAGGTAAAATTGAAATATATATATATATATATATAATATATATATATATATATATATATATATATATATATATATATATATATATATATATATATATATATATATTTTTTTTTTTTTTTTTTTGTACCTGACCTGTGGCCAATTGTGGATCGATTCATTTACTAAATGTATAATAAAATATACGAATACAGAATAATGCATTGATACTAATATTAAATAAATTAATGCACTTTTGGGTGATTCTCGAAAATGGGCTTTATACGGGATCTACGGTAAATTATAGTCTGATCTTCACTAAATTTGGCACTATAGTTTATACTTATATAAAACTAACTTTTGTCGAATATTAACTTTATACTAACATTTGAATTAGATTAATAATCGTAAAAATTATATTTCAGAAGAGAGATTTATGAGAGCTATAATCAATTATAGACCGACCTTTATGAAATTTGGTACAGAGCTTCTTTGTCAATAAAGGTAAAGGTATATTTCATTTTTCTTTTTCACATTCTGTTTTGTTAATTTATCACTTCTTTATTCCCATGTAAGCCCAGCTTAAAAGTTTCAGTTTCATTATTTAAGAATAGTTCTCATTGGTCCAGTTTTTTTGACTTTCAATTGCTGGTAGGGAACTGAAGATCAATTTTAAAATTCCTTTTAATATTTTTCCCGTATCAAGCTAATTTTTACGCATCGTTTGAGGGGTCTTCCTACAAAATTTTTGTCTACGGGACACTCTAATATATATAAGTGCACAGCAGTTTCAACGTGTTCTTTTAAATAATTTTGTGTTGCTTTTGAAAGGATTAATATATTTCAATGAAATTTAACACAGTTATTACTGAGGTATTTTCCAACTGTTTTAGAGGAGCACAAAATTTCTAGCTAGTCTGTGGACGGAAAGAGAACCTCCGAAACTGGTCAACTCCTTTCATTATTTATTATATAATATCCGAAGTTACCCATTTCGTAGGTCTTTTTTCCTGCTCACAGAGCAGCTAGAAACTTGTGCTCCTCCAAAATAGTTGGAAAATATGCTAAAAAATCCTAGAGGCAATATTAAGCCCTCCAAAAAACCTAAAAAAACGAGGCTAAAAATGAGGTAAACATTCTTTAGTTACTGAAGGTAAACGGTTCTTTAGTTACTGAATTATTAGAATTAAAAAAAAAAGCGTTTTGGAACACGCTTCTAATAGTTTTTGCACTTTGTACGCCTTTAGGCTAGATTTCTTTTTAACTTTTCTGACAAAAAAAGTACTGAAAAAGTCATGATTTTAACATTTTGTTGACATTGGATGGAAGTACTTAGTGGCGAAAAAGAGCTGCAGAAGTTCGTTTTTTAACCCATGATTGTCAATAGTAGGATGTTATTCTTTTATACTTCCTGTTCATTGCTTTTGAAGTACTTCTCTTAAAACTATATTTATACATTTTTATTTTTTTTTAATAAAAATTATGTTTCTGCCCTATTAAATAATAATAAATAGCTTCAAAATTTGTAAAATTTAAACTTTGTTAGAAATTATTCCCTTTTTTTATTTCCATTTTTTGGAAGTATTTATTAAGAACTTCCAAAAAAAAATATGCACATTGTTCCACTTTTCAAGTTGTGAAGATGTTCTTTTTTTGGAAGAACTTCATCGTTTTTTACTGGGCAGCAATTAACTTTTGTTTTATATGACCGATGTGAGGTATTATTATTTTTTTTTAATTTTCTGGAATTTAAATACCACACAGAAAGCATAGCCGTTTTTCTGTATTTTCCAAGTCCGCCTACCATAGAGGAGAAAATATATAAAAACTCTTAAAAGACCATACGAAAATACTTTCATTACAGTGGTTTTCAAAACTCAGAGCTAAGAAATAAAATAAAAAATGGGAGAAAAAGATATGGTCGGTCAAGCCCGACCATATAATACCCTACACCATTGTGTACATTATAATTCGGGGAGTGGTCTTTTATTAGACCTGGAGCCAAATTTGGACCGATACTCATATTAAGTGTAAAATAAAACATACGAATACAGACTATTGCGTCAATGCTAGATTTATATAAATTTATTGACTTTCGGGTGATTCCCGAAAGAGGACCTTATATGGGACCTAAGGTAAATTATGGACCAATCTTTGTTAAATTTGGCACTATCATTTATGTTTATATAAAACTTATTTGTATCGAATATTAACATTTTATGGGATTTATGCCCGTTAAAGTGATTTTCTAAAAATGGGTTTATATAGGACCTATAGTTAATTATGGACCGATCTTTCAAAAAATCAGCACACTTACTTAAACTTATATGAAACTTATACGTGCCAAATTGCATTAAAATATTGATATATTTAAGGGATTTATGATTGTTAAATCCTTTTCCGGGAGGACATTTGTATGGAGGCTAGGTGAAATAATGGACCGATCATATTCAATAGGCTTCGTCCCTAGACTGTAAAAAATCTGTGTGCCAAATTTCATTAATTTTTGTTCAGAACTGCGAGCTGTAGTTTGATTTTAAGGTTTAAATGGACGGACAGATGTTCAGACGGACAGACGGACGGAGATCGTTAAATTGACTCAGAAAGTGAATCCAACAAATTTTTGGATGTTACAAACATCAGCACAAATGCATAATACCCTCCCCATCTATGGCGGTGTGGGGTATAATTAAAAAAGTCGCAAGCGAAATTAAATCATTCCTAATTGTAAAAGTGCATGATATAACTCACCTCTTTTTTCTACTTTTATTATTTGAACAAAAAAAAAAAAAAAAAATATTTATTTATAATTATTTTACAACAATTCTTATTATTGCAAAAATAATGATTTATTCACAAATTTAGTTAACTCCCTTTTTATTATTAATTAAACTTCTGTATTCTTGTACGAGGTCTTCACCCGGACTCCAGAATTTGAAATCCCTATTTAACCAATATAATACTGAACGCAAGGATTCACAAGTATTGAAAATAATTTTTCATTAGTGATTATTTAGAAGAATAAAAAAACTGGTGTTTCACAGTGGTTACTTCCTTTTTATAATATTTTCCCATTTTAATATTTTCATTTATATTAACCATATATCAAAATATTAAATTGTTAGTATTATAATATTCACCTAAAAAATGTTAAGCAGCAATATATTTTTTATTTTTTTTAGTTTAATTATAATTTTAATTTATTATAATTAAGCTTATTAAATTTCTTATTTTCATTAAAAAAAAAACCTAATATTTTACAAGCAAATTAAAATATTATTTATTTAATACAACTGCCCATAAATTATAATATTTGTTTTTCTCTATTTTTTTACAGATTCCCAGCAACACAAAATCAAAGCAAAAAAAAAAAAATCAACATAATAATAAATATTTAATCAGCCAATAATTTAATTAAAAAAATATATATAAAAATAAAGATAAATATAATTTTATCAATAAATTTTTAATAAAAATTTAAATTTAATAGCTTTGAATAAAAAAAAAGTATTACACAATTGGAAAAAATCCATGCAATTAAGTAAATATAAAAATATAAAAAGTGAAAGCAAAATAAAAAATCAGTTAAGTAAATAAATTGTTACAATTACAAAGGATTACATAGCAAAAAGTGCTAAATAAATATTTATTGAAAAAGTTAAAATATAGAAAAAAAATATATATATATAGAAAATAAAAATAGAATTTATATAGAAATTTATTACAAAAATTATAAATATAAATAGAAATTTATTTTAAGTTTGATTAAAAAAGTAAAAATAATTGTGGAAAATTGCTAAAGAAAAAGGTAAATAAATGAAGAGGAAGGGAGATAATAAATTATTTTTATAATAAAAATTTCATTGAAAATTAAAGTGATATTTTAATGAAATTTTAATCTGTAGTAGAAAAAAACAATGCAGAGAATTATTGAAATAAAAGTTAGAGGGCAATGAACATTGAAATGAGAAGTCCTGGAGAAAAAGTAGGTACACAGTTTTACCATGGATGATCTCTAGTTTTATATTTGTTTCCATTTTTTGACGAGTTTCAAAAACTTTATTTTCTTTTTTTTTTTATTAATTTATTTTTCGAAGAGAGACAGATAGAATGACATACTATATTATCTATGTAAATTAGAGTAGTTAAAATTATTGAGCAAAAACAAAACATATGCAAAAATCTAAGAAAATTTCCCCAAGGAACTTGAAGTCTAAAATTAATACCTAGCTCCCACCGAGAGACAAAACGATATCAGTTTAAAGTATTTTAAAAAAAAAACTGAAACGAGAAACTCCTCTTAGGGATTCTAATATAGAAAAAAGACTGAAATGGTGCGCATTGCTGACCAAATTACGGGAAAATAAAAAATAAAATTATTTCCCAATTTAAAATTAGTTTTTTACCAACACTGAAAAAATCATAGGTATTATAAACAAAATTTGGAAGGAATTTTGATCTCCTAGAGGGCAATTTATTGCATTTTGGTAACTTTTTATATCACTCAGCAGGAGAGTTGCAATAGTGCTGTTAATCCTTTGAAGATTACATTTTTGCTAGACGCCTTTTGACCAAAACAAAATACTTATCCATCTTAATATACATATATCGACCGGCAATACAAATAAATTATTAAAAAACATAAATTTAAATAATAAATATGGAGTCTCTCAATATCAAATTTATGGTTCTTCAAATTCATTTTAGTTGTGATTTTATCGCTGTATAAAGTTCACTTTCCTAAGGAATTACTTATAGGAAAATTATGAAAATGAAAGTTAAGATTTTTTAAATATACTCGATAAAAGGAATTCCATCATATTTTTGTTTCATTTTTACAAGAATAATTTGAAACTATATTTATTATCAGTTTGAGCCGAAATTTATTTAAATCGAATTTCATGTATTTGAAAAAAAAAAATCTGAAAAAGTATACCAAATTTTATTAAAAATTGTATTTTTATTTTTTTATAAACAAATGATTAAAAGTTTCCCACCTTTTTTATTTTAAATTTGTCGTTGATTCGTTGAAATGTATCAGCGTTATCCTTGAGTGACTTTAGTAGCCAAATTGCTCTTTTTCATCTAGCTGGCCACTTTTCTGTCCCCTTTTTTGATATGGAACTTAATGGCATCGTTTTAAGACTATAAGCTTAATGGCGAAATATCACGACACAATTTATATGTTTTATTCCAATGAAGAAATTGATTATTTTGAGATAGTTACACAGAAAAAATTATTACCATATATTTTTCAATTAACACAGTTGTTTAATTTTGCATCAAAATTGAATAAATATATTCAAATAAAACTAAAATAAGGATAAAATGTAAGTACAATTTTATTTCTAATTTAAATTCTTAATTCATTCAATCATCCACTTAATTGATTTAATTCATTTTTTAAATTGAAATTTTTTTCTGTTTTTTATTTTTTAAATTTTTAGTAATTGATATAATTATTTTGGTGGGAGGTGCAAATTTAAAAAAGCTGTTAATTAAATTAATTATTTACTAATATATTGATATTGAATTATTTACTAAAATTATTGATTTAATTTTTTCTGTGTACACAAAAACTCCAGCGAATTTATATATAAACTGAAACTGTCCAGCAAAAACTTGATAATGGCATATAGTTGATGTAGTTACTTTTCAATGACAACAACATACCATCTACATTATATAGAAGTAGTTTAGTGACTACTAATTTATAAAATTCGCGTATGAATTAATTTTTAATCTAAAAAAGTTTTTAAAATTAATATTTAATTTTTCCTTATTGTAAAGTTTTTTAAATTAAAATTTATAAAATCTCACCACGTTTAAAACTAAAGAAAAGAACACACTTTTCATATCCTAAAAATTATATTACTTTTTAGTAAACTAAAACGCAATTATTTATTCTTGTTTTAACTTACAATGACTTTTGTAATACTTTAAAATCAATGAGTTATTGAACTTAAATGTAATTAGTTCTTGTTATGACAACTAAATAATGACATGAGGTAAGTAGTTACTTCTTATGTCATCACAGCTTTATTAAATTTGCACCTTTCAACAAAATGATTATATAAATTACTTAAAACTGTAAAAAATTTAAAACAGAAACAAATTTCCAATTAAAAGTTGATGATTGAATGAATTAAAAATTTAAATTATAAATAAAATCTTATTTAAAGTTGATTCTTATTTTAGTTTTATTTAAATACATTTATTAAATTTTTATGCAAAATTAATCAACTGTGTTAACTGAAAAATATATGGTTTGCAAAAATTTGTTAAAATAAACTGAAAAACTCTAAAAAAAAATGTCCGCTCATTAAAAAAAAACAGTAATAATAAAATAAACTAACTAATTAATATTATCATTTAGATGATGGGAGCAAAATCAAACAAAATTTAATTAATATAATAAATTTCGTAACTGAAGTCCATTTTTATTTTTTCTGTATAATGATAAAGTTTAGGAACAATTACAGTCGAACACGGTTATAACGAACACCGGTTATAACGAACTATGGCTATAGCGAACACTTTACTTCTGTCCCAGTGATTTTGGCAACATTTTCCATACAAATAACTACGTTTATAACGAACACGTTTATAGCAAACTTTTTTTATAACGAACACATTTTTATGGTCCCAAGAAGAATTTTTTATACAAAAAACTACGTTTATAACGAACTCCCACAAATAAAATTATACATTTAAAAAAAAAAAAATATTATTCCTGATATATTAATCATTAATATTCAAAAATCATAAACACCGCCTATTTTTAACGGATATAAATGCATTTTAATTCCAAATATTATTATTGAATTAAAATACACTGCCGCTCATCTGAATACGACATAAATGTTATTCAGACTTTCCGATTTGTCTCTCAAAATTCATAATAGTATTTAAAGTTTTTACAGTTTCAGTTTGATGTTAACAAATATGTCCTTCATTTAGAGTAAACAAAGAATTTTTAAATATTGCTTTTATAAATTTATTGAAGGTAATTTTAATTTCTTAAGAAAAAATATGATTTTTTTAGCTCACCAAAATACGAAATTTTTCTATCTATTTTATTGTGTAACAAAGTAACAACTGAAAAGTATGTTTTTAATGATTTTAATAAAAATTAAACTAGTTTGTTTTGAATTCCTACAAAATGGGATGAAATTATGGAAAAAATATGAAAGGAGGTACGTATACTGTTCTTTCGGTTGCAGATAAAAGAGCAATTATCAGAAATGCTTTAAACTTTCAAGACTCTGCTGCATTAATTAAAGAAAAAACTAGCGTTAAAGCAAGCTTAGCAACAGTAAAGCGTGTACTACAAAAAGCTACTAATCTTAAAGGACAAAAAAATTAAATGAAACCACCCCTTTATCTATCTCGAAAAGAAACAATACTACTTTTTAGCCGGCATCATGATATGGGAAAAACAATGGCACAGAGTAGTATTTTCCGATGAAAAAAAAAAAATTCAATTTAGAAGGACCAGATGGCTACAATTATTTTTTCCACGATTTGCGAAAAGAAGAAATTTATTTGGAGCGTCATCATAGCTGTGCTGGAGGTGTGATGGTAGGGGTTCAGTTTCCTACTATTGAACAAAAACAATTTTTATATGTGTCGTAATCAAGTGAGCGGCAGTGTACGTGTATTTTGTTAACAAATATTTTTTTTTAATTTTACGGACATAACGAACTACGTTTATAACGAACTAAATATGTCGGTCCCTTCGAGTTCGTTATAACCGTGTTCGACTGTATTTAATACATTAAATGTTCGATGAAAATTATAACCTAATTTTTTACATATATTTTTACTTGACCTCAAGTCTTTTTTCTTACACGGGAATTGGGAAGACTGTAGTTCGAGTGAAGACGTCGTACGAAAATACAATATTAAAAAAATAATTATTGAATATTCACGAACTTAATACACCCAAAACAGAATTCCTTTTAAAAAACAGAATTCCTTTTAAACTAATTCTCTACCACTTACAACATATCTCCTATTTGAAACATTATTATATGGTGGGGTATAAATTTAAATCAAGGACCCAAAATAATTGTTATCATAATTTTCGAAATCGAAAAAATTGTCACTTTTTAAGAGTTATTACAAAAAGTTGATTTTTAATAATTATTGAAAAATATATAAATATAAGTTACTCACAACTATTATTTTTTAACTAATATTTTAAAAATTAATTAAAATAATTATTGATGAATAAATAAAATATAAATTTCAAATAATTATTATTCTTCGTTATATATTTAATAACAATTATAATAAAAATTTTTTATAATAATTAATCGCGAATATCATTGCAATTTCATCATCTCAATCCTCAGATGATATTACAAATCTAATTGAACATAGGTATACTGTTTTTATCAAATTTCAAAGAAAAAATACCCAAATAAAATATGCATGAATTTAAAAATTATACATAATTTTAACTATTATGGATTATATTTTTCAATAACTATTAAAAATGATTTTTAAATAAAAAATTAAAAAATAACTATTATAAATAATATATTGTCCATTCCATGAAAGAACGCCCAAAAATATACCAAGTGTCCTCCGATTTTTATAAAATTTTATACGTATAAGGTCTATGGGTGTCTATATAGATTTCCGTTTTCACATTCGCTAAATTCAGAAAATTCGCTTTTTTATTTCACTTTTTCACTTTCGAAAAAATCTAAAAAATCTTGAAAGTGTACAACTTTAAATACAAATAATTCTGGGAACGCTTTACGGAAATTTATTACTTAAACGGCGTTTGAATTGTAATTATATCAGCTTAAACATGAGCATTTCACAAATAAAAAATACTTTTTAAAAATGCATTTTAATGCAATTGCATTTTTTAAATGCATTTTTCTTTAAATATGCTATTAATTTTTTTGTTTGATTTTTTTCCGTATTTGGATAGCATGGAATCTTTACATTAGAATAAAAATCTCAAATTTTTGGGACGCACACATGTACTGTGCATAATTTCCCCTTTTCTTCAACTAGTTTAAATTTTTTCAATTAAAAATTATATTTTTCTGGTATTATGGGTATCTTTACGTATTTTGTTAAAAAAAATTGATTGTGTTATTTTTTAAAAAATCCTTAAAAATAGTAAAATTTTATGTATCAGACTATTTATTGCTTTAAGTTATAATAAACAATGCATTTTTAAATACACTTTTGAAAAATTAAAATTTAATAAATTCGCAATTAACAAAAATGCATCTAAAAACTGCATTTATATTTTTAAAATATTATGGATCGAAGACGTGGTTTTTGAAATGCTGACTAAATTACACAAAAAATATACAATGGCCTTTTAAATACTTTTTAAATTACAGAAATCCATCAATAACTTCAAGAGATATGAATATTTAAAATTGCATACTTTTTATATTTTGTTAACTTTTATAACAATTTTAAAGAAAATTTCAAAAACAAGAAAAAATTTTAATTTTATATGAAAAATTTGAAACATGTTTTTATAAAAATTGCATTATACATATAAGATTTTCGCGTCCCAAAAATTTGACACTTTTATTTTAATGTAAAGATTTCAAACTTTTCATTTTTGTTAAAAAATTAAAAAATTTTAATAGCATATTTAAAGAAAAGTGCATTTGAAAAATGCAATTGCATTAAAATGCATTTTTAAAAAATCTTTTTTATTTTTAAAATGTTCGTCGTAAAGCCGCCATATGCGAAATTTTAAGGCCGTTTAAATCATTAAAATTCACAAAGTCTTTCCAGAGATATTGCTATTCAAAGTTACATACTTTTGAAATTTTTTTGGTTTTTGAGAAAATTAAAAAGCGAAATTAAATCGCGAGTTTTTGCAATTTCACAAAACTGAAAACTGAAATTGATAAAAGGCTTAATGGAGTTTATGTATACAAATTTTTATCGCGATTGAAAGCCATCAAGTAAAAAAATATACTTTTTCGGGCGTTCTTTCCTGGAATGGTCGATATATAATTTTTCTCAATCATAATTACACAGAAAAAATTATTACCGTCTTTTTTACAATTAACTCACTTGTTTAATTTTCCATCAAAATTTAATAAATATGTTCAAGAAAAAATAAAATAAAAAATAAATTTTGGTATGATTTTTTTCCTTTAAACATTTTTAATTCATTCAATCATCTACTTGATTGATTTAATTAATTATTAATTGGGAATTTTTTTCTGTTTTGTATTTTTTATAGTTTTTAGTAATTGATATAATCATTTTGGTGAGAGGTGCAAATTTAAACAAGTTTATAATTGAATGAATTATTTTCATATATATGTGTTAATTGGTGACTTTTTTCTGTGTATTATTATTTCGATAAAAATATATTAATTGAAAGCAAATAATTATTAATAAGGAAAAAAAAAAAATAAAAATTGCATATAATAGTTACAATTTAAGAAATTCGACATAAAAATTGTAATAATTAAGACCTTGATTTAAATTTTTTAATATTTCCAATTTTTACATTAAATTTTAATTTTTATTTTAATTAATATATACATATCTACATTTTAAATTAAAATAAGTAGTAACTTAAATCACCAATATATTTTTATATAGGATTTTTATTTTTTTTTTTTTTTTTTCTAGATTTTTATATTTAACCGGTGAGTTTCGCTACTTCTTAAGATGCGATAACTTATATTTACTTTATATGGTAGCTACTCTTTCATCTCGACCTTTTCGTCCTATTCGAAATTTAATATGAAGATTATTTATAAAAATTTTTAAAACTTTCAGTAATGCTAAAGTTAGTATTTGCATTATATGGGGGCTACCCGTCCCGCTGGACCTATGCGTTCTACTTTCAATAATCAATACAATACGTAATAAGTAAGTTGTTTCTACAAAATATGAGAGATCAAACTGCAATAGTAATTTAAACATGCCATAAAGGTGTTTTTATACTATAATACCTTGTATTAATACAAATAATTTTTTCAAATGCTTTTGTTCTGCGACTTTTTCATAATTCCGTTATTTACAAAATTACCGTTATTTTTAGTTTAGTAAAGAAAATCACAATTTTGACCTTTAAATTTCCAGAATTTGACCAAATGATGTTTGGCAGCCATGTACAAAATCCTTTGGCGAATATTTTTGCTGAACATATGAACTCATAATATTTGCAAATACAGGGTGTTTTGACGCAATTTTAATAAAGAAATAATTTTGCGTCATCTAGCGGCAGTAATTTGTACTAACTAAACAGAGCTTTGTTTTGAAAATCGGTTGAAAAATAACCGGAAATCAGTAAAAAAATGTTCTAAACAAAACAAGCGCGATTATTGTATAGGAGATGGGTGATAAAGTGGGCGAACCACGCCTATTTTTGTTTCCGTGTTTACATTTCTCCATAAAGTATTTGTACAAAATTTCTTTGACCTTTCACTTTATTTGGGAGGTGGGCGGTAAAGTGGGCGGACCACGCCCATTTTTTGTTTCCAAGTTTATATCGACCCATGAAAATGTTGTTATAGTGCTTTTATTTAAGATAGATATAGCAGAAAAGTATGAAATTAAGCTGCAACGGACATCCTGTGTTTTTAGTATTTTGCTCATAACTTTTTTTGTTTATTTAACTCATTTTCAATATAAAAGAAATCTTATACCAGATAAATATTTAGACCAAATTTCGTCCCCCTTCGTGGTGCCTTTCGAGCCCTATCCTGCTTTCAACAGACGGACATAGCTAGATCGACTCAGAATCTAAACAGGACCCAGAAAACATATACTTTATTGGGTTTTAAATTAAAAATAGTGTGTATGGTCTAAATTACTACTGTATAATTCATTTCAGTAACATAAACTCCCGTTTTTTTAAATATGCACTATATTTTTTAAATGAATGAGTAAAATTTTCCGAAAATAAATTTTATTGTTTTTTGTACGGCACAAATTGGACTGAATGTTATGCCTTGAAAGTCAACATAGTTGTTGATGACAATAATATCTAAAATTCTGCGCTGGTGCTTGAAGATTATATTCATACTTCAAAAGTTATATATGAGTGAAGGTGAAAAAACTATTTTTTTTCCATTTTTTAGATTTTTTTTTAACATTTTCCAAATTTTCTTGTAAACGAAAAATGCGATCGTCAATCACCACCGCAGAATTTTAGATATTATTGTCATCAACAACTATGTGGACTTTCAAGGTATAACATTCAGTCCAATTTGTGCCGCGTTAAATGTAAGCAGTAGTATTTTCTTACTTCCATATTTTGTTGTTGCCATTTTGTTTTTGTTTGTGTATTATTACAACAATATCCGAAAATGAAAGACTACTACCCAGACTAACTATCCAACTAATAAAAACATTGAATTTGTAGCTGTTAATATAAATAATGTGTTAAATTCATAAAAAGTAAACAAAATACAAGTTTTAGGACTAGTGAGGGACACCCTAATTAGATATTAAGATAGCTGACTCCACCCCCGAAGCATTAAAAATCATTCGGCATTCATAGCTTGAAAATGAAAAAGTACTTTTTTTTGGCATATTGTTAATTATGGTGTAAATACTTTCAATACTTTGAACCTTGAAATCTTGAAATTTTTAAAACGTCTCTTAATGCAAATTTCGGCAAACTTTTTAATTTGTAGTTTTATTTTTATTAAATTTTGTTCAGTTTTTTCTTTTTAGTTTTTTGAAAAATATTTTAATAAAGAATATAAAAAATATGACATTTAATAACACTTTTCTTAATACAATTTTTTATATATACAATAGAAAATGAAACTCTGGTATTAATACCAAGTATAATAGTGTAAACCTACTTTTAAGAATTCTTGCTTTGTATATATAGAGTAAGTTATTCTTACAAAATGTTAAAACTTTTGCTTTTTCTTATTAGGCTTATTCCTAATGAAGTTTTATATTATAAATATTTTATAAACAGAAATATCCATCTTATTTAATGAAACGCTACAATGCACTTTGAGAAGATGTTCTTATAAATTGATTTTATTTTTAAGAAATTGTTATAGAAAAATATTCAAAGTGAATTGAAGCATTTCACAAAATTATTAAAATTATTGAAAATTTTTATTAACACTTTGGTTATAAATAAATTAAATTTTAATTATTTCTTTTATAAATAGTATCTATTCATTAAATAAATAAACACAAAGGAAATCAAAAAAGAAAAAATGCTTAGTTATTAAAGCGAGTCTAAATATTTTAAATCCTGCAAATTAATCAAATTTATCGTTATCGCTTTTTAAATTTAACTTAACAAAAAATAATAATTAAACAACATACAATAAATGAAGCAACAAATTAATAAATAAATCTTAACCTTAAAGGAAAATCTTTATAAATTATTAATCAAATTACAGTAAATTTAATAATTTCAATCAAAAAACCGCAAAAATTTACAACTGTCATTAATTGTTGATGAAAATTTCTAAGAAAAAGTAATTAAAATCATATCAAGCCTAAAAGTGTGCCATAAAAAATACTAAATTCAAGAAAATAATAGTAAAATAATAATAAAAATTAACATACATATATTAAAACAAGTTAACAACACTCAGCAAAACTATATAACTTATATATTCTCTTAAAAGAAACTCTAAACCGAGAAGAATGAGAAAAATTTTTAATTAAAAAGTGTTTTTGTCATTTATATTAAAAAATAATAACATAATAAAATAAAAACAATAGCAACAACCACATTAATATAAAAATAAATAAGAATAACAAAATGATATTAAATATTAACACTCGAATGGATTAACTTTAACAACAACATCAGCAGCAACAACAATAATAATACATATTATCAAAAAACAATAACACTTATCATCCTATAAAAGTATTAACATCAACAACAGTTACCAGCAAAAAAAAAAAAAAAAGTACAGACAATATCAAAGCTTATATTATTCCTTACACACTCACACTTTTACATAAATATACTCTTGTTTATATGTATTTTACAACAAAAGTGACAATCTATTAACATAAACACTTATAAAAGCTATACAAACTCGTGTGTAAAATATAAACAAGAATACGAAACGAAATAAGTGAATAAAAATATAAAAGAAAAAATTATGAAAAATAATAAAGCATAAGCTGCATGAATGAATATTGGTTTATTACCATATACATATAGTGAGCACACTTTATATGTATATGTGAGTGTGTGCTAGAGTGAAGGATTGAATATACATTATCTACATACAAACGTGTATAATAAATGTAAATCGCGAGTATTATTAATGTTATGAGGATGTATAAAAATATTAAAAGAATTCATATTCATTAAATGAAGGAGATTCTATTTTTGGGTAAGTGTTTTAATGTAGAAATAAATGTATAGTATTACTTTAATATGAATATTTAATAGCAATTGCATTTTATATTTCATATTTCAATGAAATTGATTACAGACATTGGGTATTGAATAAATTTCTCAAATCTTAAACTTTTAGACCAAAAATAAAGTGCTTTGGAAAAGAAAAAAGATAACTTATTAAACCATTAATACCCATGGCGATCTAAACAAGTTAGAGACTTGAAATTTTAAACAACATGTTACCTGTGACATATAAACCCACTGACGCACGTTGGGATAAAATGTGTCGAAAGTGGCGCTTAATTGAATTTTAAAATTTAAAATTTTGTAATAAAGTTGGGTACCGAATATAAATAGACAAAATTATATATCAATATCAATTAAAATCTTGAAGTTAGGTTGTGTTGTTTTCTTATAAGGAGCTGTCAAAGTTAAGATTTTTTTTTTAATTTTGAAAAATAGACAAAAATTCAATTTTAATCAGATTTCAGTGAATTAATTTAAAATAAAAAGTCTTAAGGTAAAAATTTAAAATGAAGCCATCAACTACAGATGTTTAAGTGTACTTTTCTTCAAGTATTTGTAAATTATATTTTGTCCTAATATTTTTGTTATTTTTTTGAAAATTGTCCTAAAATATACCAATTTTCATCTTTCATGGAATGCAGCTTAAAATGTTACACGATGTTTGTTCTGAAAATTTTCTGAAAAATAGTTTATGAAAAAAAATAATAATAATAATAATTTGCGCTTATATAGCCCGATTTGAGAAAATATTTTTTTTTTTTTTTCAAAAAAAAACTCCAGTAGATTTCATACAAAAAACAGCTTAAGTGCAGACATTTTCTTTGCTTTATCAAACATTAAACAGTGAGAAAGAATCGAAATAAATCTGTAACTAATCGGCTAGTTGGATTTGCATGAAATTTCATATTGGTATAGCAGATAACAGTAAATCCAATATAAGCATCGAGAGCGGAACTATGGGAGTCCAAAATAGGATACTAGTGTCATGGAAATTGTGAAACCTCTAGACAATTTTTGCTCCTTACCCGATTTCCAAGATTTATATATTATTCTAAAGTCCTTGAAAAATCCTTTAGAAAACATGCTTGCATATAGTAATTATCTTATATATTTTTCGATTAATATATATTTGAAATTTCAAAAATAAAAATTTTCCAAGATCTTGGTTAAGATTTTTCCATATATAGCAAAATATTTTCAACCGATTTTATTACATTTTATGTAGTTGATTAAAAAACAAAATTATCTATCGAACAAAGGAAGCTTTGAGTCGTTGTCTTTAATGAGTCAAAAGTTAAACGGCTTTGAATTGCAAAGTTTGCAAAAATTAATAAACATACGGACATTAGAATTCTTAAAAAAAAAAAAATCTTAAAATTCTAAAGATATTTTGTTTCTACTTCTTGATTAATATGAAAACCAAATGAAAATATTTAAATTTTGATAACACCTTTCCCTTAATTAAGTGGCATTTTCGACCCATATAACCCAAATGTATAGACGGACGGACGGACATTGCCATGCTGCCAAAAAAAAATTCTAGAATTCCAAAAATGTATTTTTATACTAACTAATAAATAGTAAAAATTTAACGTGGACATCAAAAATTAGATATCACGTTTTCCAGAATTAAGCGTCATTTGGGTCCCATTTAACCCAAATGTATAGACGGACGGACAGACATTACCATTCAGCCAAAAAACATCTTATAATTCAAAAAATGCAGTTTTTTACTTACTAATAAATAGAAAAATTAAATATGATCATTAAAGTGTCGATATCACCTTTTCCTGAGTTATGCATAATTTTCGACCTATTTAATTCTAATGTATAGACGGACGGACAGACTTTACCGTTTTGCTAAAAAAAATCTTAAAATTCTAAAATTTAATTTTTTTAACTAATAATCAATAAAAAAATAAAACGTGATCATTAAAATATTGATACCACCTTTCCCTGAACTAAGCGCCATTCGACCCCTTTTACCCCAATGTGCAACGTACTGTTAGTTTAAAAGTTTTTAAAAGTTTTGGACCTGTTTTTTGTTTGTTTTGATCTTATGTAAAATTTTTTTTTTAAATTAAATTAAAAAAGACAAGATGATTTTTTTTAAGCCCAATTACATAACTATACCAAACTATATAATTCTATCCATCTAGTTGTTTTGCGATCAGCCCACTTTACAAAATGCGCAAAATTAGCAGGTTTGTTTTCAAAATTTGGTACTTGTGAATTGGTTGATACCAGGATGTAACTCCTTGAATTAAATTGTCATCGTTCCCTTATTATGTTCCTATGTTTTTTTTTTTATTGATTTTTCATTTTAAAACTCTTTTGTGAAGTAATGTTTTGGTAAAATACCAAAACTGAATTTTTGAAAAGCTTTAAAGGAATTAAATTGTTTTAAGTTTAACTGCAATTTATAATAAATTTTACTATAAAAGTTTATTTAAAGATTTAGTAATTTTTGAAGACATTCTTATTGAGAATACTGCAAATTATTATTAATTTTTTATTGAGTCAAATTTGTAGAACATATTGGATTTTATTTACAATAAATTATTAGAGCTTTCCATACATTTTGCTCCAAAAAATATGCAACAATTTATTTAAGTAAATTTTAGTTTGTTTTAAACAAAATACACTGATCGACAAAATAATCATCCCCAAAGAACTAATAGTAGAACTACATGGATTTTGATGTGCTAAATATGAATCTGCTTTCATTTTTTCTTTTTTTCATCAGGTCTGGATTTTTTTATGGACGTGTTTATCATTTCGCCCATAGTAAGGCTATTACTGTAGTACATTTCAACATAACTCAAGAAAGGTATAAGGATTGACATAAGTGATACAGAAAAAGATGCGGACTAAAAATATCTGTAAGCCCCAACTAAATTTTTTTATGCGCTCAATAGTTTTGAAGTTATTTCGAAATTAGTGTCCGAAAAAATTTTTATTGCAAAATTTAAGATTTTTTACTAAAATTCCTTTTGATAAATAAAAACATCAAAAATGCAGTGGTGGCCAAAAATTTTATTTCTTTCTTCTTTAAATAAAAATATATGGAATTTAATGAACTTAATAAGAATCTAATGGGAAAAACTGAAAGCAGATTCGTCCAGAAACGTCTTTAAAAATTCTTATACTAACCATAAAACCAAAGAGTAACAAGAGACAAAACTAATTATCAAAAACCTAATTCGGTTGTCAAAACCCTAAAGGCTCCATTACTCTACCGTAAATGTAAATGTAAAATCGTAAATGTAACTGGAAACGTAAATGGATGCTTACTCAAAAAACGTAAATGTAGCCAGTACTTTGTTGTTGTTTTGTACACATCAATATCAGTGATATAAATTACACATTTTTTCAGTATATCAAATTCAGCTTAAAAATCGCTAGATTTATTGGTTTGTATTTTAGCGACTTGTATACAAAACGAAATTTGTGCTTTTACAACAACAATTTTGTTTAATTGTCAATCGAGAATTTCGTCTCTATTTGTTACTTTATGCATAAAACAATGTATTTATGACAGAAATAGAGATGTCAGAAATTGACTAAAAAAATATTTACTAAGCCAACGATATCATTCAATAAAATTTTTAGATAGTTTCGTAAATCAATATAAAATTTAAATTTATTAAAAGTCCACTAAAAAGAATTTATTAATTCTTAAAGAAGTGGTTGATGATCACCTTTTCGGAAACTCCTAGGTGTGATTCAAACGTGTGTTCAAACGCTATTAAACTGTTTGTAGCTTCAATATCGTAGTCCAATTTAAACGTAGCTAATATTTTGAAAATATTTTGACTAAAATGTTACAAATAATGACTTTATTCCTATTTTAAGGTAGGTTTAAATTTGGCTTGAAAAATTAACTTTGGACTAGTAAGTTTCAATTTCTTGTTTATTAATTTCTATTTCATGTAATAGATTAGTCCAGACGTTCTCATACATAACAAAGAATATTATTTGTAGCTTTCCAGGACTCACTCATAATTCTTCTCATAACTTTTAATTTTAATATTTTGTCAAATTTCTATGAGACAAATTCCGTTGTCTATACTACTGACAACTTATAACGAATAGGTTTAAAATGTCTAAAATATTATATTAATCAGTTTTCACTAATTGTTTTTTAGTGCACATTTTATTAAGATGCTTAATTGAATGAATGCCATAAAGTCTTCCCAAATAAACCGTTTTATATATTGTACACAAAAACATACTAATGGAATTGTCGTAAAGTTTTAATTCCTAGCCAAATTTTTAGTTTAATTTTGTTTAAAAATGACAAAAGCAGTTTTCTTCCATTTAAGTGCTTTTAAAATTCCCGGGAATCCCGGACAAAATTCCCGGGAAGTCGGGAAATGAAAAATGTTTAATTTCCCGGGAATCCCGGGATGCATTCCCTACTTACGGTACATACCCAAAAAAATTAACTTTAGTCAATACTTGTGGTACCCTGGTAACATAGTGTAATTTTTGTTGATTTTGTTCAAAAAATATACAATTTTATACAAATTATTTATTACGACCATTTAACTGGCCCCAGATCTAAAAGTCAATTGATAACAACATGTAGAAGGACATGTTTAAGTATTTAAGCGATGTCCGTCCGTCTGTCTTGTAGCCCATAATAAACTTTTAATGAAGCTACAAATTGCAGTTTTTGAAATAATTGTATGAATTTTGGCTTTATATGATGCAGACACGAGCTCTATTAAAATAAGTTAATAACGGTTTTCTCCTAGAATCGGGATATAAAAATTATTATTTTACCAACTAAAAATATTAACATTAATGCAAAAGATGCAAATAAATAACTAATAATTGACATGTGTTAGAAACTCCGAACTCCAAACTTTGAAGTTTGTTGACTACATCACCAATGATCATTTTTGTACAACCCACAAACAAAACCTCCATGAAATCTTTTCAGCTTTGCTAAAATGAATGTTTGTTCATTAAATAACTTATAATTAACAAATAATGTAAAATGGTGTTATGTAAAAAGTTACTTACGTTTATTTGAAACAAGACTTCCAGTAAGTCATGACTAATAAATAATATGCCTCTTCATATCTACGTTAAAACAATGAAATATTTGCGACTATTTCGAAAAGAACGGGAATCTAACAAGTTCCTATTAAATATTGTACACTTTAAGATGAGGTTTCCACGTTTGTCATCTTATAGTATATCGGAAAATATTTACTCGTTAAATAATTATGACCTTTAAAAGATAAATTGTGTTCTGTATTATTTGAAATGCCATATCTGTTAATATATATTAGATGCACTTACCTTCGTTTGCTCCTGATATTTCACAGATCTTGTTAGTTTTATATTATTTAAAGCCTGATTTTTATTTTTTATATTTTGCTTTAATTTTATGATGTCGAGAAATAAAATAATTTTTTTATGAAATATGTTTGACAAATACTTATTAAAACCACAAACCAACTTATTGTGTATTCAAACCCTTTATACGAATTAAATATTTGTATAAAACAAAAAAAAAAATTGCAAATAAATAATTTTTTACTATTGAGGGCTTACATCATATGAGCGCTTCTCAGTCAGTTCATTTATGGGTATATACATATAACAATAAAATTCCATATATTGTTATATTTTTCATATATGGTTTTATTTACGAATGAATTCATATACTGCATCTATTACCACACTAATGCATACTTTTTAATACATGGATCACATAGAATAATATATAATCATGTTATCTGGATATTATATTTTAATCTTTTTTAACTATATTTTTTGTTATAAATGAAAAAAGATTTCACAAATATTAATAACATCTTTTAAAATCGTAACAACAACCAAATATTTATCTTTTCTATTTACTCCTTCTATGAATCTGTCCATAAATAAGTAATTACATATCATATTAAAAATATGTAGTTACTTAACTACTTCTATATAATGCAAACGGTATGTTGTTGTCATTGAAAAGTAACTACATCCGTAACTACATACCATTACCAAGGTTTTGCTGGGTTGATCTAAAATAAAACACACGTTCCATATAAACTCTCTGAGAAAATCGGTTAAGAAAGACTGTAACGTTCTTACAGTCCTAAAGAATGTTAGCACTGACTTCGTTCACAATTAAACACAGGATCCATATAATATTCTCACCGAAAATAGGTACCGTCCAAAAACAAACTTTTTTACAACAATAAGTTATGTTGTCAGTTTTGTCATAGCGTATTATTATGTTTGGAGCTACATTATAGAAAGCTTACGTTCCTTAGCACGAATATAGGAAATAATTTCAATACCTTGAGCACTTGCATGATATTTTGTATTAAAAGTGGTGGACATAACTACATGATATTGAGAAACTGAAAGGAATCCATAAAAACCAAAGTGAATGCGGTGAAGATGTAAAAACGGCTAAAATGTGCACTATCATTGTCATATTCATAAATACTGGCTCAAAACAACAATAATTCGACATTTTTTTAATTTGTCACATACGAGGTCGGATCAATATTTCCGTGACTTTTCGAACTTCCCTAGTAGTTATATAAAATGCAACACTGTTCCCATCAAGTGCCATCTATTAATAGACTACTGTCAAATTTTGAGCAAGTGTCATCATTTACTTTGCGTTTAACAGTTGTTCAAAACATACAACCTCGTGTATTTTTCTAAAAATGGAAAAAAGTAAATTTCGAGTGCTCATTAAGCATTATTTTTTGCGAAAAAAAATCGTCAATCAAACAAAGGAAAAGCTCGATCAATACTATGGGGACTCTGCACCATCGATTTCAATGGTAAAAAAGTAGTTTACTGACTTTCGTTGTGGACAGTCAATTGAGGTCAGTACACCCGAAAATGTCGAAAAAATTCTTGATATGGTATTGGCCGACCGAATACCTATTTTAAGGACCTCGAAAAATCCTATTTTTTGGAAGGGATACAAAACCTGGAGAAACGTTGGACTAAGTGTATTGAGTCAAAAGGAGATTATGTTGAAAAATAAATTTTTGTTTTGAAAAAAACACTGTGTTTCATTCAAAAAGTCACAGACTTATTGATCCGCCCTCGTATTATCCTTTGTTTCTTTTTCTGAAGCTCCTAAATAACTTAGAAATATCAAAAAATGCTTATTTATGAAGTTAGTTCTCCTTGAAATCCTAATGGAGTCACTACTTATAATTTGGTAATTTTGACTGTTATGGACATGTCTATTCCCTAGTTTAAACAAAAAAATTAGTAAAATTTTAACTTTATATAAATCAAAGGACAATAAAAATAAGATTTTTTGTAATAAGTCAAAAAAATGTTAATTGTAGTGCAAAATACAGAAATTATATAGGGGCAGAGAAACAAGCCTATCGGCTCCAACCGGTTTTGAGCCGCCGCCGTGTAATTTTCTAAGTCGTGCGCCACCGCCTTTTTCATCGGCTCACAACGGCTCAAAATCAGACGCCGTAATTTTTAAATTTTTATTCAAATTCAAAAACATATCTTTCTATTTTAAACGAAGAAGTTAATGCAGTGGCTCCATCTATTATTATAATTTTACTTTCATACGATAAATTTATTAGAATAAAGGATAATAGAACGTATAAAAGTGAATTAATAATTAATAAATCATAAAATCCTCATTTCTTTTTCAACTACTTTACGTTTTTTGTAGATGGGGAGCACCTGGGCGGCACAATGTAATATTTATTAAATCCAAGCCGAACATTTAGCCGACGCCGAATTAGTTTAATTTGCGCCGCCGCCGCCGATTAAAAAGTGCAGCGCCGTCGCCGTCGAAAATTTTGCCTCGGCTTGTTTCTCTGGTACCTGGGTACCATGGGTATTGTCTCCCGTAGGTATTAAATTTTAAGCCATTTTACATATAGACCAGGTTAACATAATTTAGTATTTTTAAGTTTTTATGCTGTACAAACACCTTAATCACGACGATCTGAAGTTTCGTGGCTATATCTTTATTAATAAAGAAATACAAGCACTTTAAAGTTAAAAATGGTACCCGGGTATGTACCATAGGGTTAATGCAGGAGTTAAAATCAAAACGTGGTTTTTCAAAATATCTCAAAGTATAAAGGATGCTTGTTTTGTGACATCCTTATGAATAACTACAAACCCCACATAAGCTCATTTCTTAAGAAAATTTAGAAGTTTTGAGAAATCACCAAAGTAAATTTATTAAATAGTAGGAATTTCATTTATGTAATATTTCTGTGTTGCCTTTATTTCCATTATTTCAGTAATCTTTTTAAAGGAAAAATTACAAAAATATAACTTCCAACTCATTGTAAGCCACAACATAAAACCCAGAGAAAAGTAAGAAAAAAAATTAATAATTTAAAAAAAAATATGATTATATTAATAAACAAGGGATTAACTTAAAGACTTGCTGTGATATGCAAAAAAAATCACAACAACAGCAACAAGAAAACATAAATAGAGAACAACATAAAATAGAAATAAACATTATAATATTATTGGTATTATAAAACAGAATTAAATTAATTTAGAGATTATATAACCCTAGGAAAATAATGTAAAATAGTGATTCAACAACCAACCAACAAGCAGTTATTAAAATCTATTGTGAAAACGTCTATAGAACAGATGATGAAAATAGAACAACAACCTTTTAAAATAAATTAAATAAATAAGATTTAAATAATATTTACTTAACTAATCTTTTAATCTGAAAAGAAAATAATAAACTGCAAAGCTTTTAAAAGCTATTGTTTGAAAATACTATTCAAGGGATATGATGCTAAAGATTTGTGGTAAAATAAAATTATTTATAAGTTTGACAGGGATTTTTGGAAAATTTCTTGTCCTAACAAAAATCAAAAATTATTTACATGACTTAGTAATTAATATTACATGTTAGGAGTAAACTATTATTTAAAGTTTACTAGAAAAAAATTCCTTAGCATCAACAAAAACTCACATTTCTACACACAATAATTTTGTATTTCAAATATTAAGAAGAAAAAAAAAAAAACCGAAGTTCCGTAAAAATATGTAAAGAAATAACTTAATGAAATACTCCTATAACTACCAAATTACAGAAAAAACTACACTATACTACATGCTTCCTTTTAAATACTTATTTCCTGAAAACGAAAGAAAGAACGAACGAAAGAAAAAAAAATATACAGAATATAAATACTCTTGACTTGACTGAAATTCCTTCCTTATTTGCGAATTAACACACACTTTTTCTCAACTTTTGCTGCCATGGTAAAAATTTTTGCTGATGAGAAAAAAATAATGAAATGAAATGTTGTAAATATATGTATACTAAAAATAAAGTATCCTGCCATTATACAGCACAAAATATAGAAGCCTCTCAAAAAAAAAAAAAAATCAAGAGAAATATTTCCCTAAACTGTACGTTTCATTTTAATACAACTTAGTTTTTTCTTCCATTTCTTAAACACTTCTCTAGAAGCTTGAAAAAATACTAACTACAAAAAATTACTTGTGAAAATAATATTTTATTTTTTTTTTTGCTGTTCCAAAGAAAAAAGTATGTATATAAATGAAGAAAATAATATACGTTAAAAACTTTTGACTTAAACAAATCTTTTGGTAAAAGTTCCTATTTTTTTCTCAGTATTTTATTCTTCCGAAGTTAAAAAAAAAAAAAAATAAAAATATTTTGTTGAACTCTAGTTGTCAGTTCGTTACGAAAAATGTAACTACAAAATATTGTGCAGAGAAATATGAGTTTTAAAAAAATAATATGTACCCACTATAGTAGTTTGAGTTATATGGAAAAACTTCTAAGTAAGACAAGTGAAAGGAATATTTTTTGATACTTTTTTAAAGAAACTTTGTATATATTTTAAATGTTAAATATTGTTCTGAAGTTTTCTCAAATATTATTTATCTTAAAATAAATAAAGAGATATTTCATTTCGCTTTGTTTATATAGAATTTAAAAAACAAATAGTCGCTTTCAATGTTTTACTAAAGCAAACCCTTTTTAAGTTAAACTGAAAAAAGTTTTAATTGTTACTTTGTAACGACGTGTTTTCCACCTTATGCTACGGCAGAGCTCGCGACTCCCAGGCTTCAAAATCTCGCACCGATCTCAACTAAACCGACTGTGTCATAACCGCGGTTCGTTTAATATTTAGATTGAGGGCAGAACCACTCAAACTATAGCCAAACAAATATAATTTTATTAAGTTAACGGAAGCATAACACCCTCCTAATGCAAATAATCGAAATTTTTTGGAAATAAATATGTAACTTCTGATCGGCTGGTTGGATTTGCATGAAATTTGGTATATGCGTAGTAGAGGAGTGTACAATGTTAAGTTTGGAAGGGGGACCGCACATATCCCAAAGTTGGGTACCTCTGACATACAAATTTTTTAATCGCTTGCCAAACTTTTGTTTCTCGTCCAGTTTCAAATATTTTATTACATTGCACAGTGGGGCAGAATCGAAATTTTTTGGAAATAAATCTGTAACTTCTGATCGGCTGGTTGGATTTGCATGAAATTTGGTATATACGTAGTACAGGAGTGTACAATGTTAAGTTTGGAAGGGGGATCGCACATACCCCTTAGGGACGGAGCTAAAGGGGCTCAAAGTTGGGTACCTCTGACATACAAATTTTTTAATCGCTTGCCAAACTTTTGTTTCTCTTCCAGTTTCAAATATTTTTTTACACTATTGTAGGCATTTATAAGACCTACAAAAAACGTGCTTGCGTATCCTATTTATCTCTTATAGTTTTTGAGTTATTTGAATTTTTAAGTATCCCAATTTTGCTGTTCTTGGTCCAGTTTTTTTCATATATATCCTAGTGTTTCCAACCGATTTTATTTATTTTTTCTTTAACTAATTAAAGAAGAAAATTATCTATTGAATAAAAAAAAATTGGATTTGATTTGAATCGATATCTTTACCGAGTTCAAAAATAAACGATTTTGAATTTGAAAATTGCAAAATTGACGACTTTTTGTGTTTTTTTGACCGAAAAAGTATCTACACTCTTTTTCTCTAAAATAAAATTTTCTATAACAACATTTTTACTTTTCTGAAAGGTATCTTCAAAAAAAAGACTTTAAAAATCAAGCACAATAACTCAAATGGTCAAGGTACACACCCTCCCGACTTCGACCCATTTTATATGAAAGTTTTGACTTTAGTCTATATTTTCTCAAATCCCAAAGCACGAGTCGGCAAACGGAATAAAGTTTAAGAATCTGTTATATGTTGTTAAAAGTTTTCAATCAAATTCTACGGGACTTCGGAAAAATGTGGATTTTATAGCCGAAAATGTGAAAAAAACCCATAAAGATATCGACTTCAAATTTTTTTTATTCAATAGATAATTTTGTCCTTTAATTAGTTAAAGAAAAAATATATAAAATCGGTTGGAAACACTAGGAAATATATGAAAAAAACTGGACCAAGAACATGCAAAATTGGGATACTTAAAAATGCAAATGCAAATAACTCAAAAACTATAAGAGATAAATAGGACATGCAAGCATGTTTTTTGTAGGTTATCAGTGCCTACAATAATGTAAAAAAATATTTGAAACTGGACGAGAAACAAAAGTTTGGCAAGCGATTAAAAAATTTGTATGTCAGAGGTACCCAACTTTGAGCCCCTTTAGCATCCCCCTTCCAAACTTAACATTGTACACTCCTCTGCTACGCATAAACCAAATTTCATACAAATCCAAACAACCGATCAGAAGTTACAGATTTATTTCCAAAAAATTTCGATTCTGCCCCACTGTGCAATGTAATAAAATATATTGGCTATAGGATAAGTATCTTGAGATTGGGCAGAACCACAAATCACAAAATAAACTTTATTTTTCAGATGCAAGCTTTAAGCCTTCTCAGAATAAATAAAGTCTTACCTTTCGACAGCCACAGGCTAAAGGCCAGGTTATTTGGCTGTTTGATGTGATGTAGAGAGAAAGAATTCAAAAAAGTGCAACAATACACAACAAAACACTAGATTGTTTTTATTTCGCACAAGAAAAATACGTAAAAAAAATATATAGCTGTTCAAGTTGCACAACCTCTTTTAATTTATATTGGTTGTGAGAGTAAAAGTAAGAGACTCTCTCTTTTTTTTTTGGAAAAATGTGGTTGGGGTTTATGTGGGAACTATGGTCAATTGTGAACGACTTTTCATAAAATTTGGTACAAAGATTTGTACTTGCACAAAACTTCTTTGGACCGAATTTTATTAAAATATTCTTATTATTAAGACATTTTTAAGTGTGGAAGATCTATTCCGGGGGAACATATGTATGGGTGGTAGGTGAAATAATGGACCGATCATAACCAATTTCAATAGCCTTCGTCCTTGTATCATAAAAGTCCCACATGTCAAATTTTTTCAATTATCTTCAAAATTGCGACCTGTACTTTGTGCACAAGGTTTAGTTATTTCTATGGAATATGTTGGTAAAATCAATGGGACCAAAGAAAAGTGTTCGCTATAGCCATAGTTCGTTATAACCGTGTTCGACTGTATATGCATAAATCTGTTTGCTTAATTTCATGAAGATCGGTTTAAAACTGACCATAGCTCCCGTATAAACCCTTCTAACAAAAATCACTTTAACGTTCATAAATCCAATACAAATATTAGTATTATGTTAATATTTAACACAATTATGTGGATCTAAATAGTGTAGGGTCAAACTTGGCCGACTATATCTTCTTCTCTCGTTGTAAATTATATTTTGCCCTAATATTTTTGTTATTTTTTATACCCTACACCATCATAGGTGGGGAGGGTATTATGCGTTTGTGCTGATGTTTGTAACACCCAAAAATATTGGTCTAAGACCCACCTTAATTTATACCAATCGGCTTAGAATCACTTTCTGAGTCGATTTAACGATGTCTGTCCGTCCGTCTGTCCGTCTGACAATCTGTCCGTCCATGTAAACCTTGTAATCAAACTACAGGTCGCAATTTTGAACCAAAATTAATGAAGTTTGGTACGTAGGTTTTCTATAGTCCATTGAAATTGGTTATGATCGGTCCATTATTTCACCTAGCCCGCATACAAATGTCCTCCCGGAAAAAGGTTTAACGATCATAAATCCCTTAAATATATCAATATTTTAATGAAATTTGGCACATATAAGTTTCATAAGTCTAAATAAGTGTGCCGATTTTTAAAAAGATCGGTCCATAATTTACCATAGCTCCCATATAATGCCCTCTTTCAGGAAGTAAATAAATTAAAATAAATATCAGCCTCAACGTAATATTCTGTATTCGTATGTTTTATTTTACACTTATGAGTATCTGTCCACATTTGACTCCAAGTCTAATAAAAGACCCCTCCCCAAATTATAATGTACACAATGGTGTAGGGTATCATATGGTCGGGCTTGACCGACTATATCTTTTTCTCTCGTTTGAAAATTGTTCTAAAATACACTAATTTTCAAATTTCATGGAATGCAACTTAAAATGTTACAGGATATTTGTTCTGAACATTTTTTTTTTTTTCGAAAAACCCCAGTCGATTTTATATAAAGAACAAATTAAGTGCAGACATTTTCTTGGCTTGGATTGTGGCAGAATTGAAATAAATCTGTAACTTTTAATCGGATGGTTGGATTTACATGAAATTTCACATATGCATAGCAGAGGACAGTAACAAACGCTTCAGGAACGGGGCTATAGAGGTTCAAAATAGGGTACTAATGGCATAGAAAATGTTTAGCCACTAGGAAATTTTTTTCCGATTTCCAAGATTTTTATATCACCTTAAAGCCTTTAATAAATCATTAAAAAGAAACATGCTTGCACGTACTATTTCTCTTATATATTCATTTGAAATTTCAAGAATCTCAACTTTGTAAAATTTTGGTCAAATCTTTTTCACATATGTTACAATATTTTATCACATTTCTTGTGTTTTACAAAAAAAAAATATCTATCGAATAAAGAAAATTGTATTTCAACATCTTTATTGAGTTGAAAAATAAATGATTTTGAATTCGCAAGTTTGCAAAACAGGAAGAACGGACATTAGAATTCTTTAAAAAATGCCTTAAATTAGATTTTTTACTTCTGAAAATCTAAATATTAAAGTATTGATAACACCTTTCCCTGAATTAAGTGTCTCATTTAACTCATTTAACCCATTTAACCCACGTGTATAGACGGACGGACATTGCCAATTATATTTAGAAAGAAGAAAACATTTGCGTGACACTAATTGTATATATTTTTTATTGCAGATGTATAAAATTTTAATTTCTTCTTCAATTTGAATTTGATTGAGAGCAGAAGTATTTATTGTTTTTCAATGCTCTCTGTGATTACTTTCTTAGTTATTAGTTGCAATTTAATGAAGATTGTTATTCCGTAAAATAAACTTGTTAGTAATATATGAGAATTGATAACAGGTGTATTAATAAATTCATTTAAAGAAAAAGTCTATAATTAGTGCATAATATTTCACCTCTGAAGCATTCGGCAAATTGCCTTAGGCCGGACCCTTTCCTTGCCAAGAAGCATATGGCATTGTTTCAAATTATTAAAATTGTTTTATAAATAATTATTTTCTTAATATACCAATAATTAAATCTATAATTTATAATATGAAATAAAATTAAATCTTCAGACCACTATTTAAAGGCATATCCACAAGTCTGTTCATTACAGTTTTATTAAAATTAAAAATTACTAATTTAAACTATTTTTAATTTACAAAAGATGTATGTATATAAAAATAAACTCTTTCATCATCCTCTCTTTTCTTCTCCCTATTTTATAAACTCTTGCAGTAAACAATTGTTGCAAACGATATAAATTTTAGAAAAGTTTTGTTAAAAAAAATTAAACAAAATTATAGCAGACTATTTCAAATAGAAAGAAAAAAAAAACTAAAACAATTTAAAAAGTTTTCGTATTTATTTTGGGGTGTCTAATATTGAAAAGGAATGAATGTATAAATGCAATTATTTGTAACTATAGAGGCAGAATAAGGATGTCTGTATTTGAGTAACTACAAGTAGTTTTAAATGTTACTAAACTACTTTTATTTATAAGCAAATAAAACTTTAAGCTGTTAGTTTAATTGCAAAATTAGAAATTTATTTTTCGTATGCATATGAAATGTTAAGGATTTTTTTTAAAGGGGTTAAAAACAATTAACACATTAAATTAATTATTTGATAAATAGAGACAATTAGTATAAAAAGGAAGTTAAAGTAAATTTTATTATTCACAGAAAAAATTATTACCTAAAATTTTTTAATTAACACAGTTGTTTGGTTTTACATTAAAATTTAATTTGTAAATTAATTTATTTAATCATTTCTATAATTCGTTTTAAAAGTTTTCTGAAAAGAAAAAAAAAATGACGTTTGTTTCAGTAATTTAAAAAAAATACAAAAAAAAAAAAAATAAAATAATTCTGAAAAATTCCATGATTTTTGTAGTAACAAATTTATACATTCATATATGATGATGGTTTAGTCCATGGACTTGATCGCAGTAAGATTTTATTATTGGCAATAAGAACATCAAAGATTGGTATGTATTCCTGTGTTTAAATTAATGTGATACTTATTATTGTTCAATCTTTCCGCACTTTAGTAAGTGTGGGTCGTACAATTAAAATTGGGGCCTGAGAAATCTTTACAAACTTTGACGATTAGGAGTTCTGATCCTAAAGTTCATCAAATGCTGTCCAGTAAGTACAATCGGTAAAAAAATATTTATGTTTTATATTGGCCAGCAGTATTTAATGTTTCCTCTTTATTTCCATGCCTGGTTTTACTCAACTCGGATCAAGAAGTGCTGATCAGTATCGCTTTGTTCCAAACGCACGTAAAACATGATTGATCACACAAACTTTCCCGTGAACGCATAAAGGAACAGCATGCTTAACATACAAATCAAGAAGAGTTTATATTTAGAAGAATAAATCTCCAATAACATAAAGGCCTCTATATGAAAATAAATATGAACGATGCCAGAAAGTCATCAGCAATGAATATGCTGAATTGGATGCAAAAAAGTTTAAGGTTGGAAACATAAATCTTAAAAAATAAAATTAAATTCCAAAAGATTTAAAATAATGTCATATGTAAATATTTCAACAAAATATAAAAGAAAATGTCAATAAAGAAACAATAATAAAAGGAATAGTAATTTTTTTTCAATAACTATTTTGATTCATTCAATCATCTTCTTGACTGATTTAATTAATTTATATTTTTTTTCTCAATTAGCATTTCAATTCCCTCAATTAATTCGTTATTTAAAGTTTATATGTTTTCTGATTAATTTTTTAATTAAATTTTTAAAAGTGTTTAATTGGAAAAAAAATTTAGATTGTCAGCATTTACAATTATTGGTAATTGATATAATTATTTTGGTGAGAGGTGCAAATTTAAATATTTATTTGATTGAATTAATTATTTTGATAATTAAAATCATTTTTTACTTTTTTCTGTGTTATTAATTCAATAGACTACTTTAACAATTATTCTAATCTAAAATTAAAAAAAATGCAAGCGTATGATTAATATTATTTATAAGACCCCTATACGTATTATTAATATTTTTAATAAATATTACTCATACCTTTTGGTATATGATTTCATTAACAAAAATGTGCTTTGAATTTATTAATTTTAAAAATATTATATTTTTCCTACAAATCATGCTTAAATGATTAATATATTTTATTCATTCTAAAGGTCATTAACATTTAGGCTTCATTGTTATTTTTCATTTTATTGCAATTACTTTATAAAAACATTTTTTTATTACCTGTTCTTTTTCTATTTTGTTCGTCTAAAGCCTCATATATTTTATCTTTTGCAGCTATTTAGATATCTTTTTGTGTACCACATTTTTATCATTGAAATACTTTGCAATTTTTATGGTCTCTTAAATTATACTGTGTATAAAATATCACAAGTAGCAAATAGTATACTTTGATTCATTAAAAAAAAACCTCACAAAAAATATCCTTTCTCCATAACATTAATCACTTTCAGCTTGATTTTTTTTTCATATCAACATAGAGGTAAAGAAAACAACTACAACAAATTTTTACTTTCCTCTTATCAGGAAATTATGTGTTTGTGAAAAGATTTGTGGTGAATTAAGGAAAATTTTAAAATTGAAAACAAGGAAAATAGAAATAAATGTTTTTCAGCCATAAATAATAGGTTAGGAGGTAAAACTTCTATTCAGGTATTTAGAGTTTTTTTTTTTTTTTTTTTTTTTTTTTTGTAGTTTAAAGGAATCCTCAAAAATAAACATCTTTTAATGTGATCTATTAGAGCAAAATGCGTTAAGATAAAATTGTATAAAATAGCTACAGTTGTCGTAACAAGAAGCTCATAGTGGGCCTACATTGACAAATGTTTAACTCAGACTCATTGTATTCTTTTCAAGGATGAATATTATTGTGGTTTGAATATTTTCCTTTAACTTGTTCTCTAATCATAGTTTGATTATCTGGAGTTGAGGTTGTTCTCACCCAAATTCAAAAAAAATTATCCAGTAAGCATCCCATCATTAAATTTAATAATGCGAGTATTCCTGCGACTAGAGCCAACATCTTTCAAAGTGACATATGATTGCTACAGGTCTCTAGAGTATAATCTGTGGCCCCTGATTATCAAAGGAGTCTGAACGAGATTTGCAGGCACTTCAGCATGTCCACAGTGGTCTACAAATGTAGCAGGTCTCTGAATGAGGTCTGTGCCAGAGTACCAAGCCGAGGCGAAATTGTCGGCGGCGGCTGTACGGCATATTTTGGTCAACGGCGGCGGCTTTCACAAGACAGTATCGGCGGCGGCTTATATGTCGGTTTGTCGTTTTTCCTTGAAAAAACACATTTTTTTTGGGCGAAAAAAATAAAAAATTGTTTAGTGCGGTAAACATATGTATAGGTGGCAGTAATGTATTTAATGTATTATAAAAAACAAAAAAGTAAAGTGTGTTCTAAAAGGACATTACGCCGAAAAATATGTTTTATGAATATAATTTGGCAGAAAAAAATAAAATTTAATGCAAAAATGGGTCTGAAGTCCAAAAATGGGTCTGAAGTCCAAAAATACATATAATGGGTCTGAAGTCCAAAAATACATATAAAATAGTATTTTTATCTTTGGCGCAGCCGATTGTATCGGCGGCTTACCCTGAGATGGCTCAGCCGTTTAAGCCGAAACATGCCGGCGGCGGCCACGTCTTGAAAAATTAAGCAGCGGCCGAATTTGAGCCGGTCAGCTTGTTTCTCTGGTCTGTGCATTACAATCTGCCTACAATTTTAGTTTCTAGGACACAGTGACATAAAGGGTAATAGTGTAGTGAACAAGCTCGCCAGAGAGGATGTTACCATATAGATCCTTTCGGATAAGAATAATGTATGTATACCAATGACTACAAGTCATGGATACTTCGAGGGGCCCGATCATAGTTGAGGGTTACTATAGTGAATATAATGACATCAAGAACATCATTTCATGAAAACCTAATATACAGGATAGGCTCTCGATGTACCGGAATATTTTTATTAATAACTCAGAGACTTTATTAAAATATTTTAAATTAATTTTTTGGTTTAGAAGTTTTATAGGATAACAAAAAAGTACAATTTTTTTACATTTTTAAAGTTTGAAGATTCAAAAACTATTAAAGTATTTCTGTAACTATTTTTTACTAGAGAAGATTGAATAATAGAGCTTGTCGATTCTCATCCACATATACATATCTTGAATATCATGTTTCTAGGTTAATTACTTATTACAAGAAATTCAAATAGAATCCCTTTTAAGGATTCTGATTCACTTACATCTTACATCATACATCTTCAATTTTATTTTTCTAGGCTGAGTATTACAGAAAAATCAAGAAATACAATTAGAAGAAGGCAAATGTATAAAAAAGTCCCCACTTGTAAACTGTCACTCATTTTGAACCACATAAATATATTAAAGTTTATGTTTCTTGTTTAATATAAAAAAGTTCACAAAGTACCAAAGATGAACGAAAAAGTATCAAGAACACTCTTCATATAGGATCTTAGACACTCCAAGTTTATACGCTGAATACTATAGAAAATTCAAAATGTATCATTGGAAGAATCAAAAAATATCACAAATGTTATAAAGAAAATTTAGAAAGTACCACAAAATCCCTCTTCTTGAATTCTTAACAAAATATGTCCATTTATCTTTCATGTTTCTTCGTTCAATATGATAAAAAAAAAACATCAGAAAGTATCACTAGAAGAGTGAAAAAGTACCACAAAACCCCCTCTAATGAATTTTTATTCACTGCGATCTGTAATCTTTAATTTCATTATTAAAGGTTCAACATTGTAAAAAATACATTTTGCAATATTAACACCTCCATTAGAAAAACTAAAAAGCACCAAAAAGTCCCCCTCCGAATTCTCATTTACTTAGGACTACATACAAATACATAAGTTCATGTTTCAAGGTTTAATATTATAGAAAATGCATCATTAAGTTTAAATTGAATGTAATTTTTCGTTTTACCCCTTTTGGTAATTTTTATTCCCCTATGGATGTAACAAAAAATTGTATTCCAGTGAATTTATTAATTATAGTGGGATACCATAATAAAATACGCATATGTGTAGTATGCGTCAATAAATAGAAACAAATTTATGAAAAAAGTACCAAAAATAGGTAAAATTTTTTACCCCTTAAATGTTTAAATTTTCAAAGAGTATCATATTTGTATTTTGTAAATTACGAATACGATGTAATTTTATGGCTCTGCGACCTGTGGCCCCAGGCACCGAAATTTACATGGGATACAAAACATAATTTTGGGGCAATGTTTTTTCATTTTTTGGGGCATTCTGTGACGTGTTTTTTGGGGTGAATTTGCTCCCAATTGAAATGAAAAACTTCCTTAAAAAATTTAAATTAATGAAAGCCCCATAAGATATTTAACCCAAATGTATAGGCGGCCGGACATTGCCCTGCTGCCAAAAAATATTTTAGAATTCTAAAAGTGCATTTTTTTACAAACTAATAAATAGAAAAAATGAAACATGATCATCAAAACTTGGTTATCATTTTTTCCTGAGTTAAGCGTCATTTAGCCAAAAAACATCTTATATTTTTAAAAATTAATTTTTTTATTTACTAATAAATAAGGAAATTAAACGTGATTATTAAAGTGTTGATATCAGTTTTCCCTGAATTATGCATAATTTTCGACCCATTTAACTCTAATGTATAGACGGACGGAAGGATATTACCGTCCTGCTAAAAAAAAAAAAAATCTTAAAATTCTAAAACAGAATTTTTTACCTAATAATCAATAAAAAAAAATAAAACCTGAACTTTAAAATATTGATATTACCTTTCCCTGAATTAATCGCCATTTTACCCCAATGTGCAGCGATTGAAAAATCATGGTTTCCATATATTTTGATAAAAAAAAGTTTCTTTTTTTTTATCGAAATGGGTATCAAAAAATTCGTAATTTTATGCTGGTTATGGGCAAAATATTTTAAAAATTTTCCCCATAGGATTTTGTTTTGCTAGAATACCTTTTAAGGCATTTTGATGAACAATTTTTTGGAAAAAATTGAAAAATTATATATTATCAACAGTATAAAATTCTTATTCATTTTTTAAGAAAATAATCGGAATTCTTTTTCCATTATGTACTAAAAAAACAGTTTATGGAAGAAATTTTTGTGAAAAATTTTTAAAATATTTCTTTTATAATTACGAATTTTTTGATACACATTTTAAGACAAAACTCAATACTATTTTTTGGACGAAATGTTCTAGACTCGTGGCTTTCAATCGCTGGTAAGAAACTGAAGATCAATTTAAAAAATTTATTTTTTTAATATTTTTCTCATACTAAGCTAATTTTTACGCATTGTTTGAAGGGTTTTCCTACAAAACTTTTCCTACGGGACACTCTACAACCTAAAATTTAGTATCAAATAGTACAAACAATATTACTTTTTATAATGCAAGATGATATCTGTAAATATTAAGTTCAATCATATATTTTAAAATTACTTAAGTATTTTAATCAAAGTAACACCCCAAACTTAATTATTTTTTCAGTTTAAATAACAAAACTCATTACATAAATTATACTCTCCACTTAATCCTTTTTATTTCTAACCAAAACTAAGCCTTTATCCCAACACTGTGCTTTTTCTCTTTATATTTTTTGCCAAATTAAAGACCTATTTTCTCCTCGCTATTTATTTCGTTTTACTAATTTTTTCCCCCAAAAACAAAAAAAAAAAAAAAAAAAACCAAAGAAAAATAATAAAAAAGGATTTATTCCTCACCCTTCTATACAAAGAAAAATTGCACACACAACATTAATTTTTATGATTTTTTTTTTTTTTTTTCTTTGCATTCGTATGTTAAGGTATTTGTAGTTGTAAGTTGTGTAGGTTTTTTTATTCTGCCTGCTTAGATAATGAATGTTAAAGGTGAATTTGTATTACATGCATACCAAACACTTGTTTGTAAGTTTAAGTTCATCTCTAAATATTTATGTATGTAAGTATGTGAGCATGAGTCTTTCTTTATGCTTTCACATGTTTAAGACAACTTAATGAGCAGTAATTACTTTGAAGCACATGATTAGAGGCGGTGTTCATGTTGATAGATGAAAATTGTTCAAAGGTAAGTTTATTTGGTTACTAACTTTAAGAGGTGGAGGAGAATTTAGCCAAAGTTAAAGTAAATAAATAAAATGCCAAATGTTTAATAGGAATTTTTCATTACCTCAATGTTTGTGTGTGTGAGAACTAGGTTAAATTGCTTAGAAAAGGCTTAATGTAAATAGGCAAAAAATAAAATACAAACAGAATCCGAATTAATGAATAGTAAAGAAAACAAAAAATACATATGAAAAAAATGTCAGTATGTGGGTATTTAGAATATAAAACTCATGACCTAATGAAGGACTATAACTATATAGAGAAGACCTACATAGGTATTAATATGTGTTTTTATGTTAAGGTATGATAATGTGTATTTTATGGTTATTTATAAGTAGCTGTAGTAATGTTTGCATGCTTTTACTGATTGGCCAATTGTTTATTTGAAGATATCCTGATTGTCATAAAAATTAAGGTTATTTTCGATTTTATTTTTTTACGAAATAACATTGAAAGAAATTCCTTTATGTTCATTTCATCTTTAAGTTATGATACATTCAATAAATTTAATTTTCTGAAATCATTTCACTAATGATTTCTTAGATATATTAATTAAAAAGACTTCGTGCTATATATTCCTTTTCTATTACATGTAATTCACAAAATTATTATTATTCTTATACTTACTCTCCTCTCTTATAAAATTCCTACAAAATTTTAAATAAAATTATTTTTTTTCATCATAAAAATTTACTACAAATTTATGATAATAATTTTAAATATTTCACACTATTAATACACCAGAGATAAATATATACTTGGAATGAGATGACGATAAAAAAATAAACGCACAAAAACATTGCAACACTTTATTTTCATCTTAAAAAAAAGAAAGGAACATGAAATTTTTTTTATATAAATTTCGTTGTTGTTTAACTTAACAACAGCAGCTAAACAACAACTACAACGACCATAATCATTTATGTAACAACATCAAAATGAACATTTAATGTCTGCGAGCGTTAAAAATTGAAAAAATATGGAAATGTCACGCACACTAATATATACAAATATATTTATATATTCGAAGTCATAAAATATACCCAATTGACAAAAGTTTAAAGAAAATTCTTTACAAGTTTTGCCTCTTAACTCTTTTCGGAAGCAAAAATTAAATATTTTTTGAAGTTATCTTAGGAAAATTATTCAGTTATTATTTTTAGTGACAACCATGTTGATTTGTAGTGAGTTTGATCAAAATGAGTGACGAAAAGAATTATTAAAAATTTTCAAAAAAAAATCCAAATTGGTCCTACAAAAAATTGGCCAAAGAATTATAAGTCTGCCGTCAAACTATTTTCAATGTCATTAAGCTGTATCAGAAGAATCTTGTCATTGATAGGAAATCTAGTTTGGGAAGAAAAAAAGGTCCACATGATACTGGGAAGGCCAAGAAAATTGTAAGCGTATTGAAAAGAGCTCCAAACACATCTAGTAGAAAAGCAGCCCAGTTAGATCAGTGCTCTGACTATTTTATGTGAAAAGTTAGAAGCCAAGAATAGGGCACTGCAATTGAAATCAAATTTCATACAAAAATATACATAGATGACGAAACGTATGTACTGGAAGATTTTTGGCAGCATCCGGGTCAAAATTCATATGTTGCTAATGCTCGAGGAAATGTTGAAGATAAGTTTATGACCCAAAAGCAGACAAAATTTAATAAAAAATTCCTGGTACGGTAAGCTTTATGCAGTTGCCGCAAAAGAAGCAAGCCATTTGTTACAATGGGCTCTATAAATACCGAAATATACATCAAAGAATGTTTGCAAAAAAGGTTTCTTCCTTTCATAAAAGATAACAATGTGTCCACATTTGTTTGGCCCGATTTGGAATCATGTCACTATTGTAAGAAAGCTCTGAAGCTCAAAACTCTAATATCAACCGTTTCCAAATTATTAAATTTTATATATGTTAAAATTTTTTCGATCTCACCCCTTAGTACTCAGAGATCACATTTCTTCAATGTTAGCAATTTACAGGATTTACAGCGATATAACGTAAACACCAAGTTAATTAAGAGATTTGACAGAGTCCTTTATTACCGTCAATATTTTCTTATGAGAGTTTTAAACCTTTAATACAGCTTGGTTCCTCAAAAAAAAGAGCAATTTGTAGCAGAGAAATCTTCAACTTTAAATCTTACAGGTGGATCCCACAGAATTCTCATGTGCGGAACTATGGAAACTCAAATTATAGGGCACCAAAGAAATGCAACTCTTTAAAATGATTCGCACTTAAAAATTAATATTTAGCAAAAGAGTAGTTCAATTTTTCCGATATTGTAGCCAAATTAGTGTAAACGTTTAATTAGTAAATTGAGTGATAAACTTAATGTTATAAAGTAATTCTATATCAAAACGGACAAAAAACAGGCTTTTTCGGATTTGATATCTTAGAAATTCACTATAGTTATTACCTGTTACAAGTGTTGCTCAAATTACAGACACTCAGACTAAAGACCCTTTCCGGTCCAAAAATATGACGTTTTAAAAATTAAAAAAACTATCGATTTTTTTTTTTTTTTTTTTTTTCAAAGGGGTACATACTTTATTGCTCATAACTTCTAAACTATAAACTGTAAAATTAAAAATTTGTGTTTCATTTAATATAAAAAGATATTGACTTTTAAACGCCGTGTATAAAATTTATTTACTTCGAAAGTTCAAAGGTCCAAATCTATAAAACTGAATATTTCGAAAGATGGTATTTTAAAATTTTTAAGAAAACGGTATTTCAATAATTAAACTGTTTTATAATCGATCTAAAATTCAAGTTGGAGTCTCTTTTGGTTTATGAGTTATAAAGCAAAATATGGTAAAAACTTTTTTTTTTTTTGTATGTAAAAATTTTAAATATTTACAAAAATTAATTTAAAGTATTTTTTACTTAAAAAAATTAAATTTTATATAAAAAATTTGACATTGGCTTATTATATGTTACATAACTTCTAAACTAACCCTAGAGTAAAGAAAACCGGCTCAAAACTAGTCACGTGACAGGTTCTCAGGCCTTGTGACCGGTCCGAGTTCCGGAACTTTATATGAGAGGAACCTGTCACTTTTACATGGGGTTGTCATTGGGGGTGGCTAATTAGCCCCTTGGGACAGGTCACAGGATAGGTCACAAGACTGGTCCAAGAAGACAAGTTCAGTGTCAATTAATATAATAAAAATTTGATAAAAATCCGGTAATTGTTTACATTTTAAACATTTTTTTATTATTATTTTTATTAAATTATGCTTATTTTTATATTTTATAATTTTTCGTTACTGTCGATGGCGACACCCCGAATCGAACCCATGTTCATCTAACGTATGTTATGTTTTATAGTCTTCAACGCTTACCACTCAGCCACTGATTGTTATTGCGCGCGAGTTGCTAATTGCGCACTAAACAAGCAAGTTATAAATTGACTCTCAACTGTTAAATAGTGAGTGTGTTTGTGTCAACTCGTTCTCAATTGGAACTTTGGTGACGAGTTAGGTGTCAATTGGTACTCAACTGGTACTGAGGGACCGGTCCATTATTGCAATTGCCACAAATTTCCCGCAGGAAAATGAGTAACCAATATGAAATTTTGCACGGGTGTGGACAAGAGTTGTGTTAAAAATATATAGTTTTTAAGAGTTTTAAAAACATCGTTTTTGGTGAGATTTAATTTTTATAAGTTTAATTTTGACCTTTGAACTTTTAAATTAAATAAATTTACTACACATCATTTTGAAGGCAATATCTTCATCTTTAAAGTGATACTAAAACTATTGTGTATAGTTTAGAAGTTATAAGTAAATTTTACGTGCATAGGAAGAAGAGTTACGTCAACATTATATATTTTTTTACAATTTTGAAAATACCGTTCTTTTAGATATAATAATTTGAATATAATGTGGCTAACTTTGACCTTTGAACTTTTGATGTAAATACATTTTATAAACATCGTTATAAAGGTAATATTTTTCAACCGTATTAAAAAAAAAATTATAATGTAGGTTTGATAACGAGTTACGAACTTTTTCTTATGGAAATTTACATACAAAAAAGTTTTTTTGAATACGACTGTTTGTCTTTAATAAGAAACTAAAATAAGATTTCTACCATGTATAGTTTAGAAGTAATTATTAACTAAAAACAAGCACACCTTTGTAAAATGATTAGATTTTTTTCGTTTTTAAACCGACATATTTTTTGACCGAAATGGGACTTGAGTATAAAATTTTATGATTTAAAAGTAATCATAAAATTTTATAATCAAGTCCCTTTACGGTTAAAAAATATGTCGGAGTTTCTTTTTTTGCGAGAATTGCGATATAGCTACGATTTTACTTCTCGGTATTAGGGGTTCTTACTCCTCAATTCCTTCAAATTTTCATTCTAAATTGTTATTTTGTAAAACGAAATGGTTCTTTATACCTCAGATTCTAAAATGTTGCAATTTAAAGACAAATACATAAATATTACTTCATTTTCTCTATCTGGAATCATGAAATCTTACTGGATTGTAGTCGAAGGCTTTCCGAAAATATGACCGGGTCTATTCTTTTTTCAAATGTAATAATAATTTGAATAGAATTTAATGAATAGAATATTAAAATTTAGCACCTTTAATCATCTGCCTTCCATTTTGTATGAAAAAATTCGAAAATTCGAAGCCAAATTTAAGAAATTAAGTAAAGAGTCACTTTATTTTGTCGCTCATAATCTATGACCAACACAACACTTTAGCACCAAAATCGAAATGCAAAACTTCATTTGTGTATGTGTTTGCAATCCAATAAAAATAAAAATATATACATATGTTTTACAAGTCCCATATATCGGTATTTTATAATTAATTTTTCAAATAAAAAAACAGTCTAAATATGAGATTTTTATTTCTATAGGCATGTTTTAATCCTAGAATACTAATGTTATTTTGACAACTTTTTTATTCACCTCTATTGTAAGCATATGAACGACTGAAAACACTTGATTTTTGTATTTTTATATAAAAAAAAAAAAAAAACATCTGATGAAAAGGCTTTAAAAAATATTGGAATACGTATAATTTACGTACAATAGTATTGCAGGGATAATAAATATATATTAGACTGCACCAAAACTTACCAATTTTCGAATTTTGACCGTAACTCCCCCTAGAATCGTTCTTTGGGTTGCAAAGGTGCGTTTATGGGAAAAAATTGTGCTTTTTACAGTTTTAAGAAAATATTTGCTATTAAGTACTTTGTCTTGCAACGAAATGTTAAAAAAATGTAATTTAGACATTATCTATTAAATAAGATATAAAAAAAAGGAAAATCGGTTAAAAAATGTTAAAGTTATTACGAATTCCCCAGACCATTAAAATGTTTTAGAATACTTGTGTAAGGAGTATACGACGAAATTTTTATTTTTTTGAGTAATGTTTAAATAAACCATCAAAAAGATGGGGGTATATTGATTTTGTCATTCCGTGTGTAACATGTCAAAGGAATCATTTAAGACCCCACAAAGTATATATTTTCTGGGTCCTGGTTAGATTCTGAGTCGATCTAGCTATGTCCGTCCGTCTGTCCGTCTGTTGAAAGCAGGATAGGGCTCGAACAGGACAACGTAGGGGACGAAATTTGGCACAAATATTTATCTTATATAAGGTTTGTTTGGGATCGGCAAAATCGGTTAATAAACAAAAAAGTTATGGGCTAAAAACTAGAAACATTGGTCATACTTTCCTGCTGATATCTCTTAAACAAAAGCATGTACGATAACAAAATTTTGTATACATAGTTTGGAGGTCAATATAAACTCGAAGACCACAAATGGGCGTGGTCCGCTCACTTTACCGCCCACCTCCCATATAAGGTGAAATTGTGTTCAAATAATTCAAGGACCAATGTAGACTCGGAAACAAAAAATAGGCGTGGTCCGCCCACTTTACAGCTTTGCCACTCATCTCCCATATAACGTAAAATTTTAAAAAGTTGATGGTGGGTATAAAGATTCGGCCGAGCCAAATATAACATTCGCGCTTGTTTAGATTTTAAATTGTTTAATAACATTTTTTAATTAAAAAATTTTTTATTTTTTATTTTTATTTTTTCGAGTTAGTTTGTTATGTCTGATGATGACGTATCCGAAATTGTAGGTGAAGATAGGATATCTATAATGAAAGTGGTGATATAAAGTGGGGATCTAAATTTTGCTCATTGATATAAAACTACAGGTCAAATACAGGTGTTAAGTAGCAGACAATGATGAAAATATGAATCAGAATGTTATTGACATAATCGTGTCCGTTCAGAACTATTTTATCTGTATGTTCATTGATGATACAGAAGAGGGGAATTTAATTAATGCAGAATCTCAATATATTTAGCACAATTCGAACCAAGGTCAAAACCACATTATTTGGACAACTTTTTTACATTAGTAGAGTATGCTGAAATTCGAACGTGGGACCAGTTAAGAATATATTGCATACATAATTGGAATAGATGAAACTTAGCTGTCTTGAAAAGATAATATAGTGGTGAATTTAGTGTCAACTTACATCGGAGCAAAACATGTACTCTGTGGTGCTGAAATTAAGACAGAACAATCAACAACTGTGAAAACGTTTGATAAAATGAATAGAACCGTTTTTATTTTGGGAGGCTTTGAAACTAAATGGCTAACTATTATGATATATTGCCAGTGTATGACACAATAGAACGCCCCTTCGTAAACTGTCGACAATCTATACCTTCGTATAGAAAGTACGAATTCCCAAATTCAGTTCTTGAGTTTTATGGTCTTCATCAATATCAATTCTGAGTTTTATATAATACGAATGGATATGACAAAAGAAAAGCCTAGAAAGCTGTGAATACATATTTACTCGACGACAAACCATAGCCACTGCGAAGGTCAGACGCAAAATTCTCGTAGGTCAAACGAGAGTTGTTTTTCAACCAAAAGTTACTTAACGACTCAATAAAACCACTAAAATTAGTCTGTGTCCTCATATTATAAAGGACTACTAAATTATCACATGTGTGGAGTTAAATTAATGAATAGTTCAATGAGCCTTCATAAAATTCTAATGAAAAGATGAAGTTAGACATATAAAGTATCTTTAGGATATAACAATTGTACAAAATGATACATCAACATGAAACTGGATTTAAACCCATGCGTCTGATTGAATTTAAGTTAGAAAATGCTTATATTATTATAATTATTATCCTGCGATGAACAACATTCTCTCCAAAAAGAGTGTCCACATCTTGAAGCATAAATAATAAAAAAATCGTCAAAAACCGAATGTATATTTTGTACGCCCGCCTGATTTGACAGAATTTAATTCAAAGTAAATTTATTTTTAAATTCAAAAAGTACATAAATTAAAAAAAAAAAAAAAACGCAGTTATATTTTTTTTTTTGACATTTTACATATAATATATTTTTTTTCATAAAAATCGCTGACCTTGGGCATTTAAGGGTTAAGGATCTAAAACTCCTTCATAATTCAAATCGTTGATTTAAGTTGATAGATAGAAAGCACTCTTAAATACCCTATTTTTAAACAAAAAAATCAGAGATACTACAAACTTTGGTCAAGTGGGTTTATATTAAAAGTTGCTTTCACGAAAATTAAATGTTTAAACTTTGTAAAGCATACTTTTTGGATGATTGAAAATATTTCTTTGTGCTGACGGTATCTCAGGAACCAAAATAAGTAAAGATTTTCTTATATTTTCGTAACTTAACTCAAAATAAAAAAAAAAGATTTAAGCACAAGACATTGTTAAGCATAAGATATTCTAACTCAAGATGTTGTACAAGTATTTGCAAAAAAATATTGTTAAGGATAATTTAAGTAATAAAGTGATTTTTACTTATACAACATCAAAAGGAATATAAAGTGTTTAGTAGAGATTTAATGAAAAATATTGGATTATTAAAAAGAATATTTATTTGAGTTTCTGTGAAATGACTTTGATACCATTTAAAGCAATATAAAAAGTGACAAAGCTGGTAAACAAACATATGCTCTTAATGGCCTAAAAAAGCAGTTGGACAACATAATTTTTATATAACGATTGTTTGAGTTATCATAAATCGCTGCAAATAATAAGCAAGGAAATATTTTCAAAGGTTTTATGATAATCCCACCAATTATTTCAAAAAAAAAAATTATGAATGTAAAAATCTTCTAAAAAAAGCATTCAAAAATTTTTCGACAATTACCAGCCTTTTAACGCAAACAAAAGCATTTTTCTTTATATATATTTTTGGCGTTATTAAAAGATATTGTAGAAAAAAAACTTAAACAAAAAAATATGTTTTTAATGGTCAACATTGTATTGTCATCATCACCATTAGTTTTTAGTACTACCCATAAATTTTTTAATGGTCTGTGTCTATTTTTTATCATATTTAGTTGTTGTTGCATCAGTTGTTGGTGCTCTGGCTGCTCCTGCTGCTGTTGTTATATAGTTCATTTTTCTAGTTTCAAAGTGTTGCCAACTTTTATGTTCATTCATTGTCAACATGACAGCTAATGTCATTCCATTAGTGAAAGGATTCGTTTTATTTTGTTCTCTTTCCTTTTTTTATTTCTTATATTTTCAAACATGTGGGGCCATGTTTTTAGTTGTTGTATACGAGTTTTTTTTGTAACCAACATCAAACTAAATTTTTTTGCATTGTATTTTTTTTTTTTTTTAATTTTTTTCCAATATTTTCTTTTTTATTTTCCAGAATTTTTATGGATTTTATTTTTTTCCTTGAATTTTGATTGCAAGGATACATACATCTTGTTAAAAAAATAAAGAAAAATATGGAAAAAATTATTGTTGAAGGTACAAATACTCAATGTATGTTTGAACATCAATAAAAAGCCGTATTTTTATGTATGTTTGTTGCAGATGATGGTGATTGGTTTGGTATTGAGAAGAGTTTTAAAGGAACTAAGTCGTTAGAATTAAATCGGTTGGTGTACTTATCCTAAAATCGAAGTATTTTTTATTATTATTATTATTATTTTTTTTTTTTTTTTTGCATTCCTTGGCGTATGAGTATTATACACTTTTTTTCCAAAATTCGTAATTTAAATTTTATGATAGGACTGCATACTCAAATTTTCATTTTGTGTTCGAATATCCTTTTAAAAGGTTTTTGATATTTAAAAAATTACAATTTGTTAATAAACTATTTTAAAATGGAATAAATTGTATGGAATGATAGAATAGGATTTAGAAAGCCTAGTAAAATTAGTTTTTTTTTTAAACTTTCAGGGCTTTATAATATTAAAAATGTACTTCAAGTATTTTATCCATAAATATCCTTAAGATTTTCCAACAAATAATTCTAAAATTATAATCGATTTCGATTACAAGTTTTTAAAAGATTTTTATAAAAAAAAAATCAATAAAATTACAATTCAAGAAACAATTGTTAAATAGAGTGAACGAACTTTAAGTACGATTTATATAAAACTTACATTCGTAAGAGAAAGGATGCCAAAGTACTTGAGCATGAGTTCCTGTATTGTAGCAATAATCCCTTCTTAAAACCCAAATTGACAGTTCAACCAGAGAGATATTTTCATCTGTAGCCGACCAATTTCTTGCGCCAATACGATCTTACGAATAACCTGTTATCCAGACTAGGTTCTGTACGAATTCTTGATGGAATTCCAAACTTATATAAACCTTTAACATTTATTTTCAATTACTCATTAGTTCAAGTTTTTTTGCCTAATTTATGAAAAACTTCATTCATTATTCCACTCTTTAAATCCGGATCAAAATATACAATATGATGTGCTGTCTCACCAAATTTCATCCATTTTATCTCCAAAACAGCATTTACTAATAGTCAGCAAACAGATATAATGTATACCGACTTTAGCAAAGCTTATGATAAAGTAAACCATGATTTCTTGCTACATAAATTAGACAAAATATGATTTTGCTCATCCCTTGTAAAATTGATTGCTTCATATTTAAAAAATCTATCTCAATGTGTAAATTTTTGTAACACATTCTTCAAAATTATAAAAGTTACGTCAGGAGCTTCTGAAGGTAGCCTACTTGTTCCTCTTTTATTTACTTTGTAATATTTGATCAATCCCTCTATAATTGGATATATGAAATATGATTTTGCTCATCCCTTGTAAAATTGATTGCTTCATATTTAAAAAATCTATCTCAATGTGTAAATTTTTGTAACACATTCTTCAAAATTATAAAAGTTACGTCAGGAGCTTCTGAAGGTAGCCTACTTGTTCCTCTTTTATTTACTTTGTAATATTTGATCAATCCCTCTATAATTGGATATAGACTTAAATATTTGATCAATCCCTCTATAATTGGAAGTCTATTAAGTCTATTCTTAAAAAAAATTCCAACGGCATATTTTCTGCTTCAATTTCATATAAACTATGAGCGTTTGAGGCGACAAAAAAAAATTACCTAATACTATATAGTAGATTTGATTTCAATTCTATTAATGTAGCGCCCCCCAAAATAGTTATTCCAAAAAATGTACTTATAAATTTAAGTTAGTTATATCACTTACTGATTTATTTTCGAAATTAATTGAATATTCCAACAATTGTACTTTCGCCAAATAAGATCAACTATATATTTATATAAATGAAAAATCACTCATCACTTAAGATTCTCTACGAAAATATTCTGTAGTTCTCATTTTCTTTGGATTTTTTTACTAATTTGCTTTTCCATGGAAATATCTTAGCATAAATTTTAAATGCAGTGTTGCCAATTCAGCGCTTTTCACGCTAGATTTGGCGCTTTTCAGCAACCCAAAAGTCGCATTTTATCAGAGCTTTTTCTTCAAAAGGCGCTAAATTGGCGCTAATTTTTTACCAACGCAACGAAGTAGTTATTGATAAATTTTTCTGAATTTTAAAGACAAATAAGTAGAAATTTTTTTGTTTTGATGCAGAATATAAAAAACTAGGAAAATATAGATTTTTTTATTATTATTTTTCAAATGTTTAAATAATTTTGTTATACATACATATCGTTGGGTTAATATAGAAAAGGCGTATCTTGATTTTTTTGAAATCGCTTTATAACGTATTCTGGTAGATCACTATCTAAAACACATCTCTTGAAAAATTGAATGCGATATGACTACAAAATAATGAAACATTTAGAAAAAAGCCCTAACTTATTTTAAATATATTTTGGAAGAAAAAGCACACTTGAAGTTTGATTTATTATTTTCATGTTTTTTAAGAAATATTCTAGAATTTATAATGAAAATAATTTCTATCAAACATTAGCATATCAAAATACTGATTGTTCTTGTGTTGAAAAATTTTTATTTTAAATTTGTTGTATAGAAAGAACTGTGCAAAAGAAAATTGTGACTCATATAATGTTCGAAAGACAAAAAATGATCTAAACAAAGCCAAATAGAATCAAAATGAAAATAAAAAAACTGGAATGGAAAATGATCTTTATATCAAGCCTCCAAGACAACTAGAGAAGCTATATTCATTACCCATTATAAACATTATCTCAAATTTCAGGAATAAGCACTGGATATGTCGTAGTAAACATGCTTTGAACCTTGGAATATGAGTCATTTGGAATAATTTATTTAAAAACTAATATAATATACATAATCTACCCTGATTGTATTTATAAATATAAAATAGATTTATTTAAAAAAGTTTAACGATTTCCAATATCTTAAAACAATCCTGAAACCGTTTATATTAAAATTTATTTTATTAGATCTTTTGAAACATTAATTTTTGTTATCTAAAACACCAATTATAGTATTAATTTATTTAAATTTTAAATTACATAAAAAAACAAGGACCGTAGTGATTATGAGTTTTAAAATAAAAATCAACAAATAATCATTATTTTTTGATTTTTATTTTTTCGATCAACTTTTAATGATTATTTTTTTTTTTTTTTTTTTTTTTTTGTTTTTGCTCAACTCATAATGATTATTTTTGATTTTTATTTTTTTGCTCACAATATAAAACTTAACATGAGAAATTAAACTTTTATCTAGTAAAAAATTTTCTTTAAGTAAAAACTTTGATTTATTGCAAATAATTTTATTTTTAATAAAAAATTGATTTTTAATAAAAAAAAATAAAATTAAAAAAAAAAAAATCGAATTTTATAAAAAAAAAACTAATTCATTGTACATTTATTTCTTTGCTTACTGGTTTAAAAGATAGATAGGATACCAAAAAAGTACCAAAATACAATTTTTACCCGTTTTCTCTCTAAAAGAGCCGACACATATCCGATTATTTTTTAAATGAATAACGATGACTATTCTACTTTTTTTGTACCTCTATTAGTTAAGCAGATATAAGGTTACCGATTTTACCCTATTTACTAGGGTAATCGATTATTCGACTTTTTTGAGAAACCGGTTTTCGAATAGTTCGAATAGTTGGTATTTTAAAAAAACCGGTTGCACTTTTGGAAATTCAGAAAAACCCGGTTAACCGGTTTTTTGCAGAAGTTAATATTTATATCAAAAGACTACATTTCTTTAAAAAAATCAATTCTTATAATTAAGTTAAAATTTATTAAATACAAGCGTAAAAGCCTAACAATGTCAGGAAAAATAATATAATAATGAAAATATGCACAAACAAATCCGAAAATTAAAAGAAAAAATATGAACAACATTTAGACACCTTCCTCTCCCTAATCGAAGTCAATTATTTGAAGCCGTTCAAATTTATTGGAATTATATTGATTAAAGTTTTAAATTCGTAAACCTTTCAAAATAAAAAAAATCGTCGTAAATGCGCTCACTGGCCGAAATACAGAATCAGTTTTTTATAGGATTTGGAGAGCAAAAAATAAGTATAGCAACTCAAAAGTTGTTAATACCAAAACAGACTTTCTGGTCCCTGATAGAAACATCTGGCACTGTTAGAATTTGTTGAACGAATAGTTTCATAAGTATGCCTATTTTTAGTTTCTTACGTCTGGGAGCTTCAAAAAGCTCTGGAAAGGAAACATTACTTAGGAAAGATATATTTAAATCCATATATATAGATCCACGTATTTTCGCTCCCTGATAGAGATTTCAAAATCTGGCTCCGTTAGAATTTGTAGGACGAATAGGGTTATAATTAAGCTGAATTTAAATTTTCTTTGTCTTCTGGAAGCTTTAAAAAGCTCTGGAAAGAGAACAAGTTCTTAGAAAAAGACACATAAATCCTCTTATATCAGCTCCCTGATAAAAATTTCAAAAACATGGCTCCATTAGGATTTGTTGGACAAAAAGTTTTATAATTAAGCTAAATTTTAATTTTCTACGTCGTTTGGTAGCTTCAGAAAGCTCTGGAAAGAGAAAAAATGCTAAGCAAATTATATATCTAGATGACTAGAAGATAATTATGTTTCAAAATTGTAGAAAAAATCATCTAAATTTTAGTTAGCATAAACAGAAACCATGGCTTAATATATAGTATATTAATTAAGTCTCAATTGAAACGATTCTGCAGGTGAAACTTTTTTAACACAACACCTTTAAAAAATAAAGGAAATATTGGATCAAAAAAATTAAATTGGGTCATACAGGATAATTATTAATTATTTATTTGTTTAATATTACAGAACAAATTCCAATTTAGACTTAAACTATATTTTAAAAACATAAGAAATCAGTCTTTATGAATATTTAAAAAATTATTCCCAAATTTTCAAATATCACTATCACTATTTAGTACATGTTTTCTGAAATAAAATGCTATTTTTAAAACCGGTTTTTTGTGTTTAAAAAACCGGTCTATTCGACATTCGAAAAATAAACATTTTGAAAAAAACCGACAGCACATTGACTGATAAAACCGGTTTTAAAACCGGTTGGAAAACCGCCATAAACATTCGAATTTTCAAAAATAGATCTACTTGATAGACCAATCTACAGTTCATCTTTCTAGCTTTAACCGTTTGGACTGTGCGTATCAGTAAGTAAGTCAGTCAGTCAGTCACTCAGTAACGTTACCATTTTATATACATGTAGGAACTGGAGTAAAAGAGAAAAGATGATCACCAAGGTTTTGCTGCACAGAGACGATAATTTACCTTTAAGGGTTAAGTTTAGACAGGACGGGATAAGACGGAATGGGAACGGGGGGTATATAAGACTGACAGTTTGGACAAAGGGAGAGAGTTACTCAGCGTGAGTTAATGCTAAGTTATTTTTAAGTTGTGTAAATATATTGTGTAAATAAATGTAAATATGAATTTGAAATAGAATTGTTGTATATAATTTAAAATAGAGGAGATAAAATGTGACAGAGAGAAGTCACAAAACATCAAAGTATTCATCAAAATGCTTTTAAAATCTGCATACATATATAGAAGATATTTAAAATGTGACTCTAGTTCTTGAAATATATATGAGTTATTAAAAGAATAAGAATTTTATAATTTTTGTTACAATTAAAACAAGCAAAGTATAATCTTATAATAATCTGTGGATTTATGTCCAAACAAAATTTAATGAAGCTACCTTACTATCTTGTGTAGATCAAAAAAAAAAAGTTATTTACAAACTAAATACGAATTTTTTTGGTTTGATTTTAATTTCTTAATGTAACATAATTTTCCATATTTCAGGCCACCAATTTTGTAATTTTTTTCAAGGACTTTAAAAATAGCCATCAAATTTCAAAGATTTCATTCCTTCAAGCCCACCTAACACTAAAGTAAAATTCTCTTCTTCCTCCTATTGTTGCTATAACAGTTGCTTGTGTATCATATGTATGTACTTGTATGTATGAATTTAGATGTTGTCATCAAAGTGTCACTGACACTTACAGGAAGTCATATTGTGTTTTTGCATTCTATACATTAGTGGGTATGTGTTTATATGTATATGTATGTATCGGTTGTTTGTAAGGATTTTAAGCATCCATTCATATAAGTGTATGTTGATGTTGATGTCCATGTTACGAGTATGGAGAGTAAGATTACACATATATAATAGTGTTAATGTGTAGGTGTTGTTACAGCTATTGTTGTTTTTGTTATTGTATCTACTGCTGTTATATTTATATATTTTTGTTGCCTTTGTTTTGTTGTCTCAGAGCTGCTAATGTTTTGCTGTTGTTGATTTTTTTTTCTCTTATTTCTTTCATATTGTTTAAAATGTTGGTGTTGATTTTTTGTTATCATTGTTAGTAGTGCTGTAGTTGTTGTTATAGTTTTGTTGTTGTTTTTTTATGTTGTTGATTTTCCTCATAACAACAGCTCATAATGGTTTTGGCAACATCAATGACTCTTTTTCTATGCCCTGACATTATATGACACATTTTTGTTTAGAATATCAAAAATACTTTAAGTGAATGACTATTTTGTGTATAAAATAAACAACAACAGCAGTAACAGCAAAATCTTTTCTGAAAGGATTTTTTTTTTTTTTTTTTGTTCTCTTTTCTTAGCCAAAAATAAAGAAATCAATGTTCTTGTTCTAACAACTACAAGTACATTAATCTTAAAAGTAGTCGAGTATAAATACTTTTTTTTTTTAATGTCTACTCGAAATGAGTTCAATAACTTTTGCTAATGTTTGAGATATTTGGTTGTATATAGAAAAAATATATGACAATTGTTATAAAGAAATTTATGGAAATATTTATGGGATTTTCCCATTATATATTTGGCTTAAAATATTGTAGTATTGCGAAAGATAATTAACATAGTTTCGAGGGTTTTATTACTGAAAGGATATTAAAAAATATATATGAGAACAATAACCTAAATATGATGCCAAATCTTAAGCAAAAATTGAAGTTTTAGATCGATTTTTAAAATTTATTGCTTCAGCAATTTGATTCAAATAAAAATGTTTGCCATATATAACACTGGTCAACAAAAAAATTCTCCTCCATAGACGAATAGTTGGACTTGATGTATTTTGATGTGCTAAACACGAATCTGCTTTCAGTTTTTTTCCATCAGGTCTGGATTTTTTTTTATGGGCATGTTTAATATTTCGCCCATAGCACTATGGTTTCGCCGACCACTTTTCTTGGCCAAAACTAATTTTGGTAACATTTTCTTTTTGTGTTTTAATTATCGTAGTTTTATAGTAAACACTTTAAAACGCCAGAAAATCGAGTTTTTTCTTACTTTCACTAATTTGTCGCCATAATACAATTGATCAAAAATGAGTTTCTTAAGCAAGTTTAAAATATGTATAAAAAAGGTGCCTTTTTTCAACGGTTTTCATTAATTCATAATTATTGAATACAACAATTTTTTAAAGAAGTTTATTATGGAAAATAGAACTACTTTATTAATTGAATACGAAATCAGTTAGAACTTGTTGTTATCTTAGAAAAATACAATTTGTTTTACAAAACCCAAAATGAAATTGAATTCGTAAAAAAATTTTACTTCAACGAAAATAATTAAATATATATCTGGGCTATATTTTCCATATTGTCTCGTTTTGCTATTTTTTGCGATTTTCAAGAAAATCCATTTTTTTCCGTATAAGTTAGCATTGAAAATTCTTACCATTTACATAGATCTTACCAATGAATAAAAATGCCAAGATAAAAAATAAATTAGCAGATATTGCCAAAAAATATAGCTGTGTATCAAAATAAATGCTGCTAAAGCAAAATGCTCGCCCTTAGGTTGAGTTATAAGTGAAATATGTTAAAACTTCCGTTGTAATGACTTTACTTCTGACACATAAAAAGTGTAAAAATTAATTAAATTTTTGAAATATAAAATAAATACATTAAATTGCTTTGATTTTCATCCAAATCATATTTCAAACAATACAATCTTTTTTTCCATTTTGGTACTTTTGGCCAAGAAAAGTGGTCATCGAAACCATAGTGCATTGTAAGGCCATTACTCTAGTATATTTCCTCATAACTCAAGAACGGTGTGTACGATTGATCAAAGTGATACACCAAAACATGCGGACTAAAAATATCTTCAAATCATTCAAACTTAATTCTTTTTTATGTGCTCAATAGTTTCGAAGTTATTTTGAAATAAGTGTTCGAAAAAAATCATTTTCATGCAAAATTTTAGATTTTTTTGTTACTTAAATTTCTCTTAATAAATGAAGATGATAAATGTTACAGTTTATCATCTTTATCTTAAAGCTGGTAATGCTGCGAATAAAATAAGGCATGTATCTTCAAAATTGATGCACAAATCTTGATTTTATTCACAGTTAAGTAAAAATACCCATTTTACATATAAATGAGTAGAAATACAGTGGTGGCCAAAAAATTTTTTTTTTATTTTTTCTTGAAACGCAAATAGGTGGACTAGGTGGATTCTGGCGAGTTAAACAAGAATCTGCATTCACTTTTTTTCTATCGGGTACTGATTTTTTTTATGTGCATGACTAATATCATCACCTTATTCAGCGGTCACACTATAAAATTCGAGAATGGTTTGTCGAACTTAGGCTATAACTCAAGAACACTTTACACGATTTTTATAAGTGATACATCAAAAGATGCATACGAAAATTGTCTTTAAGGCATGTCAACAATATTTTTCATTCGATCAAGAATTTCAGAGTTATGGATCAAAATTTTCACCACTTTTCAAAAAAGTAAATTTTAAAATTTTCGGTACTAATTACCGAATAACTACGGAAATATTAACTGGAGAAAAAATTATATAAATTCAGCTCAAAGACAATTTAGGTCGCTATATATTAAAGTTCAATTTATCCTTATTGGACAAACTGTTCTCGATTTATACAAGTGTGACTACATAAAGGCGTGGTCATTGTAGTCATGCCCATAAAAAAAAAATCAATGCGTGATAGAAAAAAAGTAAAAGCTGATTCCTATTTAGCACCTTGAATTCCATCTAATCCACGAAATTCCATCTAAGACGAAAACATTTTTTTTTTCTTTTGCCCACTAGTATATTTTCACTTAGCTATAGGTATACATGGGTATCCAAACTTAACTATGAAACCAATCAAGCTCTGTGCATCAATTTTTATAATACGTAGCTTTATTAACTCGTAGTTTCGCCAGCTTTGAGATTAAGGTGATAAACTTAAATATTTTTGATGTTTTCACTTTAAAAAAAAAAAGTTTTAGTAAAAAAAAGAAATCTTGACTTTTTATTTTCTAAACTATAGAGCGGATAAAAATTTGATAATAGTGCGATTTAAAGCTAATTTCATTCCGCATATCGTGCTATATCATTTATATAAATCGTGCACACCGTTATCAAGTAATAGTGAAATATACTCGACTAATCGGCATATTTAGGGTACAATATTAGACACGCTCATAAAAAAATCCCGACCTGATGGAAAAAAACTGAAAGCAGATTCGAGTTTAGAATGCGGAATTCCATCTAGTCTCCTTTTTTTTTTTTGTTTTTGAAGGAGCGCAAAAAAAAATTTTTGTCGACCAGTGTAATTTTAAATCAAATTTAATTTTTTTTTAAACCAATTCCTTAAATATCCAACACTTTAAATTTGAAATTATTTTTTTTTTTTTTTTTTCAAATATTTTTCTTACAAATACAAAACATTCTACCTAATAATACTCATTTCCCTATAACTAAGAAAACATAATTTCTTATTTTCATTTAAGCTTCAATATTTAAACTTCATTAATTAAAATTTTAAATATTCTTTTCTACATAAATACATATGTAAATATGTATTTATTCTTCTTATGTATATAACCTACATATTCTTATTTAATTAAAAACGTGTTAAAGTAGCTGAAAAAAACTTTTATTTTATTTATTTAATATTTATTTGTCAACCATCAAGAAAAATATAAACGCCAAACCTTATGCTGTCACATTTTTTACACCCTTGGAAATATTTTTACCTCCTACTACCAAAAATCTTTTTTTAACTAATTAAAAGTAAAACCTCAGCAAGAAAGAAAAAACAAAAAAAAAAAAAATTTAATTTCTTTTACTTTGACATTTTCCCTCAAACATTTTTTACTTACTTATGAGGAAAGAAATGTAATAGTAGAAGAAGGCACAAGTTTGAGTTGGGTTTACAGGAAGGAAACCTTTAAATGGTTAAACGCATACTATATAAATTCGTACATACATAAATATATTTGTATGTTTATATAAATCGTATTATTTATTTATGCCCAATACCACATTTGTGGTTAAGTTCATTATAAAGTAAGTCGTTTTGTAGAAAAGTTTTCGTTATATAACGAAATTCGTCAAGATGTTAAAGTATTGTTTTAATGAAACTTACCAAATGGTGTTAATATTAACCAAAAATAAAATAAAATTTTAAATATTTACTGTAAAGTTTAAAAATTTCTGGAAAGATAATATGACGTAATTTTTTCCCAAATACACAGAAAAAATATTATCCTATAAACGATTTATTAAAGACAAAACCTATTCCAATTACTTTTTTAATTGTACCAATTATTCAAGTGATCAAAATTCAATTTCTCTAATATTTTTTAATAAATATAAAATAATTTATCAGTGCTTATAATAATTTAGTATAATTTTCGTGCTCCTTCAAAAAAAATATGTGGACTAGATGGAATTCCTCATGCTAAACTCGAATCTGCTTTCAGTTTTATCCCATTAGGTCGAAATATATTTCACTATAACTCGAGAACGCTATGCACGATTTGCATAAATGTTACAACAAAATATGTGGAATAAAATTGGCTTTAAGTCGTTCTGCTAACAAATTTTTATCCGCTCAATAGTTTTGGAGATATTTCGAAATAAGTGTCCGAAAACTAAATTTTTCATGCAAAATTCAAGATTTCTTTTTTTACTAAAATTTCTTTTTAAAAGTGAAAACATCAAAAATATTTCAGTATATCACCTTTATCTTAAAGCTGGCAAAACTACGAGTAAATAAAGCCACGTATTATAAAAATTGATGCACAAATCTTGATTGGATTCACAATACCTACAGTTAAGTGGAAATACACCAGTCGACAAAATTTTTTTTTATTTTTTGTCTTAAATAAAAAATAAAATAAAATAAAATAAAATAAAATAAAATAAAATAAAATAGGTGGATTAGATGGAATTAAATGCGCTAAATAAGAATCAGCTTTTACTTTTTTTCTATCACGTATTGATTTTTTTTATGGGCATGTCTACTATGATCTCGCCTTTAGGCAGTCACACTTATATAACTCGAGAAAGGTTTCTCCAATTAAGATAAATTAAACTCCAGTCTAATCTAATGGAAAATATATATGTATGTTCCTTTATGCACGCAGAAAAAACACATTTCTCAATATGGTTGCCCCAACAATATTATTTTCATTGCAGAGAAATTTTTCCATCGCAAACATTCTTATTGTTGAATATATTTTATTTTAAAAACAATTTTGTTGTAGCAATTATAAATATGTTCTCAACTCACAATTATATTGTTGGCACATCATGTTAAGCAATATGTTTAAATTAGAACCACATTATTGTTGTTAAAATTGCATGAGCAAAAAAAATATTTTCAATACCTGAATATATTACTTTGTTTGTAATATTGAATTGACAACAGAATGTTTGTTTTGTATTGGCAACAATATACATTATTAGTACTTGAAAATAAGTATACTTGTTGATTTTTATTCAGTTTAGTTTGCTTCTTGCATTGTGCAAGTTGTCTCTCGGCAAGTTAAAAATGTATTATAAAATATGCTGAATGCATATTTAAAACTGAATTTTTTAAAATAAATTATTTAAAATAAAGTTAAATTAGAAGTAAATAAGTGTTTCATACTGTGAAAATATTTTAAATGGATAATATACAAAGAAAACTACATAATTGGTTATCTTCAGAGTGCTAAAAAAATGTGTCAGCTTGTACGAGTATTCAAGAAATTTTTTAGGTCTCATCGTTCACAGGTGATAAATTTGTCTTTTTATACCAAAGTGATTTATTTTACATAACTAAATTATAATTAATTTTAATAAAAACTTCCATACGATAAATTAATTGGCTTTTATTTATATTTAGTAATAATAATTGTTTCTCGACGCTAAGTACAGTTATTGTGATTCAACATATTATTGCTGTATACATGAATCAAGTATATATACAACAAAAATATTGTTGTAGATTAACAATATTATTATTATGATTTAACCATATTATTGCTGTATATATGAATCAAGTATATATACAACAAAAATATTGTTGTAGATCAATAATATTTTTATTGTGATTTAAACATATTATTGCTGTATATATGAATCAAATATATACAACAAAAATATTGTTGTAAGTCAACAATATTTTTATTGTGATTTAACCATATTATTGTTATTTACATGAATCAGATACATATACAAAAAAAATATGGTTGCAGATCAACATTATTTTTATTATGATTCAACCACATTATGGTGCAACATCTAGCAATAATATAATTTACAAACAACCATAAAATCTAACCATAATATGACAGTACTCGATTATGGTTGCTATTCACCATATGTTTTCTTTGCGTGTGTCATTCCAGACTTACCTCAGAAAAAGTATGTCTGCAGTTTTAAAGTTTGGATGATTTATTTGATACTTTTTCAACATAATTTAATGTTTTTTGACCGAAAAAAATCATTTACTCATATATGGTTTGAAGAGGTTTTTTACAGGCAGAAAGCTACATCACGACAACATTATACTTCTCTTCGAGGAGTACTTTTATAAAATAGACTTATAACCAGGTCAAAGTTTGCACTTAAAAATATTCAAAGCTGATACACTGCATCAGGATATATTCCTCAATTTATAAGATGAAAATAATTATAGAATCGAATGAAAATAATATAAAAATTTCTCTTGAGTGCAAAATGTTTTACAAAATTATGCACTTAATGCAAAATAAAATATGCATTTAAATAGCTAAAATATGCCTTACAATAAGGATTTTTTATGAAAATATATATATGAAAATAAAATATGAAAAAAAAAAAATATATATATATATGTCCAAATTGTCTAAAGGCTATGAATAACTAACAGTTTAATTCATTTGAAACACAGAAAGAAATGATTTTGCATATTTCTTCGTTATTCTAATATTTTCTACTTCCCTCAAATTTCTCCTATTTTATCCTTCTAAAATGACTCTTAAGCTCCTATTCACCTGCTCCATATACCACAAAACGAAATCAAAGTTATAAGAACAAAAGTTGTTTCTTTTAAAACAAAAATAAAACTTTGGTGTTTTGGCACTTCACACAATACTTATTACTGAATAAGGAAAACCAAACAAAAAAAAGTTTAAAACAAGAAAAAAAAATTTACTTTCTTCTAAAATTTTACCAGAACAAAATTAAAAACATGCACATAATACATACGAGCATTAAAACAACTCAAGAGCTAGAGAAATCAAATTAAATAAAGTAACTTTAAAACATAAAGGATTTAAAGAGTAATTCAACAAAATACTTGAAAATTCTTAACAAAATTATAAAAGAAATCAAAAAGAAATTTGATGGATGCAACAAAATTTTGTAGTATAATTTAATAAAAGTTTAGAAGATTTAAAATATTTAAAAAAAAAGTTATTGATTAAAGTAAATACATTTATACTCGTATATAAATATGTATAAGAGTATATGCATTGTCTGCAAACTTGTAGCAATAAATTTTAAATGCAATAGCCACAATATTCATAAAAAAGTTTTGCCCAAGAGTTACATGCTGGCATATTTAAATATTTGCT